>JANRMT010062806.1:86997908-87013342 GCA_026402145.1 Polypterus bichir lapradei
CGAGCAGCATTATACTTCCTGCGAGAAAGAGATGTAACCACGCCTGGGGCCAGAAATAAAGTATTGTTTTTACAAAAGTTTTAAAATAAAAGTAAAAATAATGCATATATAACAATTCCCATGAAACTAACAATCTCTTTAAATTGTATATCAGGTAAACCAAACCCGGGAGTGGGTGAGTGAAGCGAGCAGGGGGCGGAGCCCCCTAGTTTAAAATAAAATTGGAAATGTCTAGAATGACACTAATAGGATTTTCACTTTCTTCATTGTAGATAGTTGGCGAGCCAGTTCTATTCCAGAAGCTTACGGCACTCATCACGTTTGTGAACCCGCTGCCCATCACTTTGAGTGGAGGGACTTTCACCATTGAAGGCGCTGGGCTGACTGGTTTGCAAGAAGTCAAATGCCCGTAAGTATGTGATTCTTTGTGCTTCAAATGGGAACCAGTGTCCTATGGTAAAATCTTCATTTCTTCAAAAATGGAAACATGCGGCCTACATGTGAAACTGAATTAATAATTCACTGTGCTGCTGCAGTAAAACATGGTGAAATATTCATATTGGATAGGCAATATGTCCAGTGAGACAAGATTGTATTTTAAGTAGCAGAGATGCATAAGCTGGCATTTCGGAGTTTAACGTGAGGATAGTCAGTTAGCAAGGCCTGGTAGAATTTGGAGTTGATAAGCCAATGTATCAAAACCAAGATGCTAACCAGATGGCTAAAGTTAAATGAAACAAGAGCTCACAAACCCTGATAATATCCCCCCACCAAAAATCATTGTATTTTCTTGGAATCTTCCCAATAAATATTTTTTAATTTTCAACTAGTGTTTAGTATGAATGGTCATCTTATTTTAAATGACTAATATGACGTCACTGGCCAAATGGCACATTCATCATGTGCCCAATACCAACACACCTTCAGAACAATCATAAAATACACCAAATGGTGATGCTGTTACATCTAAGAGTGCTTATTTAGTTTGTCGGTGGGAATCTGACATAATACACAGAACAGAGGAGGTCCATGCAATAAAGATAGCATACACAGTATACTTCAAATCACAAAAACAAATCCCCACAATTCTTTTGAATTCTGTCTGTTTCTCTTATATCCCTTGTCTTATTGCTGCTCTCCACCAAGTGTGGAATGAACGGTAGGCTTTTCCCATACATCATGCTGTTAACTTTATTCTGTCCTTTAGCTGCAATGATTGACTGTTAAATGTTAGTTGAACTAAGTAGTCAGTCTAGCCATGCCTGCATGCTACCTTATGCTGCCCCCTAGTGGCACAGACTGCCTGTTACCATTGTAAACTGAACTAGGTAATACTAGGGTGTTGTACCATGTTAGCCATTATGAGTGTAGAGAAAAGCCACGCAAAATGACACCTTTGATTGGCTAACTAAAATGATTACAATATGCCAGCTTTCAAGGCAACTCAGGCCCTTTCTTCCTTGAAAGCTTGCATATTGTAATCTTTTTAGTTAGCCAATAAAAGGTGTCATTTTGCTTAGCTTTTCTGAACTAGGTAACAAATCTAACCATGCCAGCTCATAAAGCAAAGGGCACAGTCATATTTACAGTTCACAGTACCAGTCAAAAGTCTGGACAAACCCAAAAATGTTCATGTTTTTGATTTAAATATATTTCTTTTATTATGAAGATGCCATTAATCTAATTTAAAAATATAGCCAATGGTTACTACTGCTTGAAATAACTGTTTTTTAATTTACAGTATTATTCACATACTGTATGACTGCAAAGCCCCATTTTCAGCAGCCATTCATTTAGTGTCCGCATGGTCAGCTCCTTAGGCAACAGGCAGAGGTTCAAAGAAAAGGTCAGATCTGAAACAGGCAAATTAAAAGAAAGGATTATCATGGCCAAAAGAACACAGATGTTGAATGGAGGATGACTAGAGAAGCATATTATGGTCAGCATCCTGGAGTCATCTTTTCTATCTGCTACAGACAACACTGGTATTTGGTGTGCATTTATGGAAGAAGCCAGCCGAGGGCCTTTAAATCATTTGTTTCTCAAACTACACATTCTGATGTCCTTATGCTCTTACGCGGTGTCACATCTGTGCCTTCCCCTTCTTTTAGTTTCCTGACTAGGTCCAGTTTGCCTTCTTTCACTTGAGACATTAATAGACCCCTTTGTATGAAATCTTCAGTTTCTCGGCAGTCCCAAATGTGCGATAACCTTCATTCTGCAGAAGTACAATAGACTGACTTGTTTCTTAAGAAAGCGGTTTCATTTGACCATATTTGATCCCAGAATTGAACTTGAGGGATTCCAATACCAATACCTCTAACCCAAGTGTACAGAATAACAGGTTTGAGGGGTGCTAATGCAGTTAGAAAGGTTTCTCTAATAACCGATTAACTCAGGAAGGAAAAGCTAAGGGAGTTGACCATTAGGACACTGAAGGAATGAATGGCTGCTGAAAATGGTGCTAATTTCAAGCAGTAATAGCCATTAGCAACACTAGCAATATCTGGGCTGTATTTTTTAAATTAAATTAAATGTATTTTTATAAAAAAAGGTATCAATTTTATCAAAATAAGAACATTTCTGGGTGTGTCCAGGCGTTTGACTGGCACTGTGTATTTGGGTTGTTTTTGCAAGGCACCAAGCAGACTTTCATTCTGTAAAATCAGAACCTATTAGTCTTCAGAGTATTGTTTCCATTTGGCTATAAATTTTAACAAAGGACTACAGAGATCACTACTGCTTTTGGTAGATTAACCTTTCATTTCTGTTATTACCAACGGCAGGGTCCAGCTCTGTAAGACTCTATAAGAATATTTAAAAATGGGATTTTCATACAGTAAGATGCTTCTCTCCTCCTTTATGTGGAAAAGAAATATTTGACATTATACAGAGATAGGAAGTGAGAGACAGGAGAGGATATAATTAGAATGAAGGCTGCACAGCTGGCCTTCTTGATAACAACTTCTCTTAACTGGGTTGTCCTTATTTTTAATTTCCACAGAATTTAAACAAAAAAAAAAAAAGAAAAAGGAAAAACAGTCAGCATCAAGTCTCCTCCAAGTCACCCCTGCACCCACACATTTTCTACAGTTCACCAGACAGTAGATTTAGAAGCTGTTTATTGTATTTGATGTATTTACTTTAACATTTCCATTCTTTTGCAGACTATGCTGCACATTACACTGCAATGGAGTCATTATGTTTTCTTTCCCCTGCTGCTCATTATGGTCTTAGCTATTGCACAAGCCCTCTGAGAAACAACATAAAGCAACACGCTCAGCCTGGCTATTAACTAAACAAATGAGCTTCAAGAACTAAATAAACACTCTCCTCTCATTTATTAAATTTCTTATGTTCTCACTTCCACTCTTATTTACCCACAATCTCACAGACACAAGCACACTTGGTTAGTTTTGAACTGCAGACGAACCTTTTATGCAAATGTTAGGAATGCAGAAGGAACCAAAGCATGCATAGAAAGTTCACAAGAGCATAGCAAATTGAAGGGATCCAAAAATGCATTTGCTCTTCTCATTGGCCAATTCTCGAATGCTACCACTAGATGTCAGTGACAAACCTCAGATTTCCCTCATGGCCTTCGTGGTGCCGCTGCTGCCAGCCCAACGGTGTGCATGAACACATTTTCTGTTTTTTCTCCTGACGTTTAGGAAAAAGCAGGCATATTAAGGAACTTTCTTTAAACTGAAGTGAGAGTGTTTTCACTCAGCTGCTATGACAACCCATAAGATCTCTAAACATCTCTCAGTGTCCGCTGTGAAACTCTTTCTGCTTTAGAAACAGCAGCTAATGCAAATACAGTAAATGCAAACACACATACAGTGAATTTAGAAAATATTCGGACCTCTTCACTTTTTCATATTTTGTTACGTTGCAGTGTTTTCTAAAGTCATTTAAATTACTTTTCTTTCCTCCTCAAGCAACATTCCCAGAATGACAAAGTGAAACAAGAGTTCAGGAATTTTTGTACATTTCTCTCTATTATAAAAAAAAAATCTTGGAAGTCTTGGAAGGAGACGAGACGTGATTTTCTTGGAGACACTTTAACGTCCCGCGAGACAAGGCAGTGAGACGAAAGGACAGCTGCTGTACAGGCTTTTAAATGTTCAAAGCACTGTGCGACACGCAGATCACACAACACGGCAGCAGCAGCAGCAGGTCAGAAGCTGATCGAGCAAAGAGGAGGTAAAAAAAAATGTATTTGTTTCCCATTGTATCACCGTTTAAGAGGGGGTTTCGAAGCAGCAACTACATCTCCTTAGCATGCGTTCAGCCCCACTCTTCACAACGCGAGTGGCAGAGATGTGAAGTGGCTGGCACATAACGCTCCACTGGGGGGCAAGGGGGTGTTGGGGGGTTAGGGGATAACAAAGTCCCCTACTATTAAAAATAAAAAACTGAAATATCACATGAACACAAATACTCAGGCCCTTTACTCAGTACTTAGGTGAAGCAACTTTGGTGGAAATTTCAACCTTCTTCGGTCTGACGTGATAAGCTTCACACACCTGGATTTGAGGATTTTCTGCAGATCTTCTCAAGCTCTGTCAGGTTACATGGAGACTGTCAGTGGACAGCTAATGTCAGGCCAGAGAGACTAATTGGCTGGGCCACTCAAGAACATTCACAAAGTTGTCCCTATGCCACTCTTATGTTGTCGGCTTTATGCTTGGGGTGTTGGACACGTTAGAAGGTGACTGTTCAGCCCATTCTGAGGTCCAAAGTGTTCCATAGCAGGTTTGGTTTTAGGATATCTCTGTACTATGCTCTGATCAGCTTTCCCTAAACCCTGACTTATTCTCCCTGTCCCTGCTGCTGAAAGACAACCTCACAGCAACAGCTGCCAATGCCAGGCTTCACTATTGCACAGGTGATGAGCGGTGCTTGGTTTCCCCATTGACATGATGGTAACATGGTAATCTTGGTTTGATCAGACGAGATAATTTTATTTCTCATAGTCTGAGAGTCCTTTCAGTGCCTTTTATCAAACTCTAAGTGGGCTTTCATGTATTGTTTGCGGACTCTACTATGGTAAAGTTCAAATTAGTGAACTGCTGCTGTGATGTTTGCCCTTCTGGAAGTTTCGCCATACTCCACACAGGTTCTCTGCAGCTTTTCCAGAGTGACCATCTGGTTCTTGGTCACCTCTCTTACCAAACTACTTCTCCCACACTTGCTCAGTTTGTCCAGGAAGCCAGTTCTAGGAAGATTCACGGTTGTTCTAAGCTTCTTTCATTCAAGTTTGGAGGCCAGCGTGCTTTTGGAAACTGAATGGTGTAGCCAGAATGCAGCCCCAATATAATAATGTGTCTAAGCTCTGCAAGTAATTCCTTTGACCTTATGGCTTGTTTTCTGGTCTGCTACAAATTGTCAGCTGTGGACCTTCAATAGATAGGTGTGTGCCATTCTTAATCCTGTCCATTCAATCGAACTGACCACAGGTGGACTCCAAACAAGGCATACAAAGATCTCAACAATGATGAATGGAATGGGATGCACCTGTGCCACATATGAAGTGTCATAACAAATGGACTGAGTAATCGTGTCAATGTGATATTTCACCTTTTCACTTTTAATAAATTTGCAAAATTCTTAAATTCCTATTTTCAGTTTGTCATTCTTTGTCAATCTGGGCATAAGGCTGCAAAATAGCAAACTTTGAAACAAATGAAGGAGTCCGAGTACTTTCTGAAGGCACTGTATGCATCGCAAGCACATAACAGCATTACTCAAACTTCACAATTTGCAGATTTTTCAGCAGATCTTTTGCTGCTGTCTAAACCTGCATATGCTAGTCAGATCTTTCCAAATTAAATTCATCCAGTGAGGGGGCCATGAGTGGTTCAAGGATTTCAGTTCCATTGCTAAGCTGTCTGTTATTTTGGGGTGTGTATGTTCTCTCTGTGGCCTTTTCTTCATCACTTCATTTTCCTCTAAATCACTTGTGTAGTGAATTAACAGGGTGGTCAAACGTAGTGTGCTGTAGGCGTGTATGTGCGACTCTGCACTGCAATAGATTAACATCCTGATCAGGGAGGTAGGGGTTCCTAACTTGTTGCTAATGAAACTAGGAAAGCCTCCGACTCTCTATGACCTTGTAGCGAAATTAACAGGTGCATAAAGTTGAATCAATTATTATACCTAATTAAGAATTTTACTGCACTGTTGCTTCAGCCCTGTATGTTTGCATCTCATGGAAGAGGCTTATCTGCCCTTCTAGATTCTGAGGCAGGAACAAATTGTCCCAGGAAAGCTAGAGATAAAGTCATTGGTGTGTGCCGTGACGCAAGGAAACTCTGGGCCGTGTTACAGTTACAATTAAGGATAGCAAAGTACCAATGGAAGTCTACTGTGGACTGATTCATTAAAAGAAAACTGTAAATAAAGATTATGAAAAATAAAACACACACCATACAGATATTTGGAGACACTTAGACCTGAACAGTGCATAGCTTTTCCTAGCTAGTAGCTAGTAGTCTGGGAACAGCCTGCCATTTCTATAACACTAAATCTGAATAAGCACACCATCAGTGTTGTTCTGATTTTTATTTAACTGAGTTAGAAACATAAAATACATGGCTGCGAGTTTGAGTAGAAGGATGTGAACTAAACATATGCTCGTATGCTGCAAGCTCTTGCATTTTCTTATTATGGTGGAAATGACTTCCAGTAATTCATTTTCTTCTATACAACATACAGCCATTTAAATTTACCATCCCCTCAGAGTTAGATTCTGGAGTATTGAACTGTCTGACTCCAGTAAATCTATCAAGCTTTGATCCTGTGTATTCTTCACATCATTCCAGCTCTGATTTTACTTATCTGAATCTAGAAATTCTAATGTAAATTTATGGAGGCATTTCCAGGAAAATACAAAGGTCATGCAAAAAAAGAAACATCCCCTGACTTTCAACTGTTTTTACTTTCAGTAGACTTAATGTGTAAATATTTGTATGAACACTAAAAGAGTCAACACCATAAGACATAAACTAAAAATGTTTCACAATGTGTCCCTGAATGAAGGGAGGCTCAAAATCAAAAGTACCAGTCAGTATCTGGTGTGGCCACCAGCTGCTTGAAGTACTGCAGTGCATCTCCTCCTCATGGACTGGACCAGATTTGTCAGTTCTTGCTGTGAGATGTTACCCCACTCTTCCACCAAGGCACCTGCAAGTTCCTGGACATTTCTGGGGGGAATGGCCCTAGCCCTCACCCTGCGATCCAACAGGTCCCAGACGTGCTCAATGGGATTGAGATCTGGGCTCTTCGCTGGCCATGGCAGAACACTGACATTGCTGTCCTGTAGAAACTCACGCACTTTTTGCCACTCCTGTCTGGTCCAGCGAAGGTGGGTTTGTGCCCATAGGCGGCGTTGTTGCTGGTGATGTCTGGTAAGGACCTGCCTTACAACAGGCCTGCAAGCCCTCAGTCCAGCCTCTCTCAGCCTATTGCGGACAGTCTGAGCACTGATGGAGGGATTGTGTGTTCCTGGTGTGACTCGGGCAGTTGTTGTGGCCATCCTGTACCTGTCACGCAGGTGTGATATTCGGATGTACCGATCCTGTGCAGGTGTTGTTACACGTGGTCTTCCACTGCGAGGATGATCAGCTGTCCTTCCTGTCTCCCTGTAGCGCTGTCTTAGGCGTCTCACAGTGTGGACATGGCAATTTATTGCCCTAGCCACATCAGCAGTCCTCATGCCTCCCTGCAGCATGCCTAATGCACGTTCACGCAGATGAGCAGGGACCCTGGGCATCTTTCTTTTGGTGTTTTTCACAGTCGGTAGACAAGTCTCTTTAGTATCCTGCATTTTTAGAACTGTGACCTTAAATGCTTACTTTCTGTAAGCTGTTAATATCTTAACGACCATTCCACAGGTGCATGTTAATTAATTGATTATGGCTAATTGAACATGCATGGAAAACATTGTTTAAACAATTTACAATGAAGATCTGTAAAGTTATTTGGATTTTTAAAACATTATTGTTGAAATACACAGTCCTGAAAAAGGGACGTTTCTTTTTTTGCTGAGTATATATCCAAGAAACGTGCATTTAACACCTCTTGCTTCTGAAATACTAATAATGGTAATGTGGTGAATAACTATTCAGAAAAACTTTCTGTAACTCTCTGCACACCTGGTGGGTGGAAAAAAACACAAAATGGCAGTGACTGCAACTCAAAATGAAGCTCAATATAGTGGCCTGATTATCAATATAACAAACCAAATATTTTCATAGCATTAAAATAATTTTTGTATCAAAAATGTATAGAAAAGTGTTTTCACTAACATTCAAAATGATAATGCTATGACAGAGGGTAACGTTTCTGTCTAATAAGGGTGTGCCAAGGTGACAGACTGATATAAGAATGTAGCCTTTTCTATTACTGCACAAATACAAATGCCTCTTAAAGGAATACTCCACCCAAAATGTGTTATTTTTATATGTTGCCGAAGCCATGTAGTTTGTAGTTATGTGGAGTGTAGAGAAAAAAAAAGTATAATAAAAGCCAATAGTGACTAATGGTGTGCAATGGAAATATAAAAAAATGTCCATGGAAAAAATTGAAAAAACTCACGTTACTCATGTTGCATAATCCACGTGTGAGTTATCCAGCTGTATACTCAAAAAGTGGAAAACACACGGTTATTGGTAATTTATTAAGTTTATATTTCTGGAATTACCAGTGTACATCAAAAACAGGAAACCTAAAGTCTCATGGGAATGGCAGTTTTTGAATTAAAGACAGGACTCTTGACCAATCAAATGAGGGAGATTTAGATTGGTTGTACATGCAATGGGTTCCTTTTCCAAGGGGAAATTGCAACAGATGTAAGGTTCAGTTTCTTCAGGTATTAAAAAATGCATTTCTTTTTCCCTTTCAGAGATTCAGAGATCAAAGCTGGACAAAAAGTGGTGGTGAGTGTTTCTTTCCAACCCACTAAGCCTGGTCTGAGGAAACTGCTGGTGGATTTTGAGACAGACAGGCTAAAAGACATAAAGGGCTCCACTTTTGTCATAGTACAAGGTGGCAATCAATAAACTGCCAAAATGCTGGACCTGGGCATCCACTGTGAAGAAGGTGACTTCAGCTTTGCACCACAGGAAACAACTAGAAAACATACAAGAATAGCTCTTATCAGGACGTCCCTGTCTAATAGTTTTCTGTTGTTCCTCAGTGTGTCTTTATGCAAGTCTTTGGGGCCTTCCTAATTCCCAAGGGTCCATATTCCAACTTTGTTTCAATTCTTGCTAACCCCGTGTGTAGTGGCAGTGCTGACTAGGAAAGGACCTCTTAAAGGTCTGTTTGAGTGCTACAGTATATTACATCTACAGCCTCTTGGAAAAGCCCTGAGGAAAGAGTCCAAAGATGTACAGCCTTCTCAATTTTCCCTTTTAAATAATGAATCTACAGCCAAGCCTGGGTACTAATCAGTCTTTAGCTTGTCCTTAAAAATATATTAATTTAAAATGGAGTGTAGACAGGCCAAAATCACCCTGACCATGAACTTTATAGCCTTCCTCTGAGAATATAATCTTAGAATAATGTATTAATAATGGGGAAAATCTCCAGCTTTAATATAGTAAGGAAAAGCAGATTCAGGTTGGGAGTAAATGCGCTGTTTCCCATGAAAGTTGTCTTTTTATGCATATTATGGGTTATGAACTAAGACAAATTATTTTCTCAACAACATAAAAAAAAACTAATCTTTTTGTTATTAGTGCAATGAGAAGTCAAGCAAAATTAAACCTGCTATTGTCTAATTGAAGAGATTACAACATGCAAGGATTCGAGGCAGCTCAGGCCCCTTCTTCCGGCAGGTTCATACATTAATGTCAAAATTATGATTTGTCCAGAGTGCTCATTCATACTCACTATTACGTAGAGAGCAGGTATTGTTGTGTCTTTTGGCACTAATAGTGCACATCAAATACCAGCCCCATGCCCGATACTGCCAAGACGGTGTACCCATGTCCTTCTACTACTAAAATGATATTCGATCATTTTCCTTAATAAATAAATGACCAAGTATAATATTTTTATTTCATTTGTTTAACTGGTTTTTCTTTATCTACTTTTTGGACTTGAGTGAAAATCTGATGGTGTTTTAGGTCATATTTATGCAGAAATACAGAAAATTGTAAAGGGTTCACAAACTTTCAAGCACCACTGTATATTCAGTGTAAGCATATATATTGTAACATACAGCATATACAATATAATACACAGCCTCCACAATTAAATACAGTGCATCCAGAAAGTATTCACAGCACATCACTTTTTCCACATTTTCTTATGTTACAGCCTTATTCAAAAATGGATTAAATTCATTTTTTTCCTCCAAATTCTACACACAACACCCCATAATGACAATGTGTAAAAAGTTTACTTGAGATTTTTGCAAATTTATTAAAAATAAAAAAACTGAGAAATCACATGTACATAAGTATTCACAGCCTTTGCTCAATACTTTGTCGATGCACCTTTGGCAGCAATTACAGCCTCAAGTCTTTTTGAATATGAGGCCACAAGCTTGGCACAACTATCCTTGGCCAGTTTCGCCCATTCCTCTTTGCAGCACCTCTCAAGCTCCATCAGGTTGGATGGGAAGCGTCGGTGTACAGCCATTTTAAGATCTCTCCAGAGATGTTCAATCGGATTCAAGTCTGGACTCTGGCTGGGCCACTCAAGGACATTCACAGAGTTGTCCTGAAGCCACTCCTTTGATATCTTGGCTGTGTGCTTAGGGTCGTTGTCCTGCTGAAAGATGAACGGTTGCCCCAGTCTGAGGTCAAGAGCGCTCTGGAGCAGGTTTTCATCCAGGATGTCTCTGTACATTGCTGCAGTCTTCTTTCCCTTTATCCTGACTAGTCTCCCAGTTCCTGCCGCTGAAAAACATCCCACAGCATGCTGCTGCTACCACCATGCTTCACTGTAGGGATGGTATTGACCTGGTGATGAGCGGTGCCTGGTTTCCTCCAAATGTGACGCCTGGCATTCACACCAAAGAGTTCAATCTTTGTCTCATCAGACCATGTTTCTCATGGTCTGAGAGTCCTTCAGGTGCCTTTTGGCAAACTCCAGGCGGGCTGCCATGTGCCTTTTACTAAGGAGTGGCTTCCGTCTGGCCACTCTACCATACAGGCCTGATTGGTGGATTGCTGCAGAGATGGCTGTCCTTCTAGAAGGTTCTCCTCTCTCCACAGAGGACCTCTGGAGCTCTGACAGAGTGACCATTGGGTTCTTGATCTCCTTCCTGTCTAAGGCCCTTCTCCCCCAATCGCTCAGTTTAGATGGCCGGCCAGCTCTAGGAAGAGTCCTGGTGGTTTTGAACTTCTTCCACTTACGGATGATGGAGGCCACTGTGCTCATTGGGACCTTCAAAGCAGCAGAAGTTTTTCTATAACCTTCCCCAGATTTGTGCCTTGAGACAATCCTGTCTAGGAGGTCTACAGACAATTCCTTTGACTTCATGCTTGGTTTGTGCTCTGACATGAACTGTCAACTGTGGGACCTTATATAGACAGGTGTGTGCCTTTCCAAATCATGTTCAATCAACTGAATTTACCACAGGTGGACTCCAATTAAGCTGCAGAAACATCTCAAGGATGATCAGGGGAAACAGGATGCACCTGAGCTCAATTTTGAGCTTTATTGCAAAGGCTGTGAATACTTATGTACATGTGCTTTCTCAATTTTTTTATTTTTAATAAATTTGCAAAAATCTCAAGTAAACTTTTTTCACGTTGTCATTATGGGGTGTTGTGTGTAGAATTCTGAGGAAAAAATGAATTTAATCAATTTTGGAATAAGGCTGTAACATAAGAAAATGTGGAAAAAGTGATGCGCTGTGAATACTTTCCGGATGCACTGTAGCTACTGTACATATCCACACTGCCCCCTTAAGAAAAACAACTATATGTCTCCTTCACTACATTCTTTACGATACCCTTAAATTCATGACTGGATATAAATGTATCTAATTTGAGATCTTTCTGCAAATTATTCCATGTCCATGATATATAAAAAGAATATGCAGTTTTCCCCAGATGGGTGAAAACCCAGGGTACAATAAAATGCAACCGCTTGGAGGAGTGTAACTGGTAACTACCAGAACTAAGATAGATAATTGCTTTAAAGATAAAAAAATATACCAATGTTGTTGTCTGTGAGTTGTCAATGATGTCCAACTAACCCAATCATAAAGGATGCAATGACAAGTAAGAGACTGTGCATTTGTAATAAAACACAGAGATATATGGTACACTGAATCAAGGCTCCGTAAGATACTGTAGATGAGGATGCATGCATATACAATATGTCACTGTGATCAATCACAGGCACAAAAGTAGCTTCCACAAGGTTTTTCTTGGCTTTGAAAGTCAAACAAGATCTATTTTTAAAATAAAAAGCAATCTTCGCTTTCAGTTTCCTAACTAATGTAGTTTTATGTACTTTGAATAAAAGTTTATCATCTATCCATATTCCCAGATACTTATATGAAGACACCCTTTCAATAGATTTGCCATCGATTGTGAAAATCCAAAAATATTCTAACAACTACAAATGAGCTTTTGAAAAGACCATAAGCTTTGTTTTCTGAGCATTTAAAACCAATTTTAGGCTCAACAAAGCAGTCTGTAGTGATTGAAACACAGTCTGACGCTCTTTCACTGCCTGCATTATAGAAGAAGCACACGTATAAATAACAGTATCATCGGCGTAGAGATGTATTTTTGCTTGAATGTCGTTACCCAGATCATTTATAATAACAGAAAACTGAGTGGGACCCAGAAAGGAGCCCTGGGGGGGGCAACTTTGGTTATTTCTGAAAAATTGGATTTGTAGCCCTCTGCATAATACCGTAGTTGGATAATAGTTGATAATAGATGTCTCTTTTTCAGTAAAGTTAGACTTTTGGGTCAATAAAATAATGTCAAACCAGCTTGTAATGAAAAAATTTTATAAATTATTAGGGCATGATGAACATTTTTTATATATTTATTGTACTAAGTAAAATGTTTAAGCTGCATAAGCAAATGTACAGTACTGTTATAATTAGTATTCTATAGTAAAGGGAAATTTGTAAATGTGTTTGTTAAGAAATGGAGTCAGGACCATATCAAAAACGGCCTGCAAATAAGCACAAACGCATGTCAGGATCTCCACTGGTCTGTTCAAACTAGCCAGCACACTAGGCCAGGGCCACTGACCTTAAACTCAAATTTATAATCTCTATGATGTCTCCCAAGAGAAACTGTAAAAAAGCTTTAACTTGAAGAGACATCCATTATAAAAGTAGAAAGGTACAAGGAAACGGTCAAAAGAACAAAAAGGAGTTACCTAAACGTGCAGTCCATATCAATCAAGTGTCAATACACAATCCAGGAAAATAATCTAAGAAACAGAGCAAAAAATAATAAAAAAGAGACAGTCATTCCAAATAGAAAGCAATACTATGGCCAGTCGAATAAACATTTAGGGACATCTTAAAATGCATATTACGATAACTGGAACTGCATTTATGATATATCAAAAGAATTACAGATACTGTATCTGAAAATATATCTATTTCAAGGTATCTGAAATACATTTTAGGTTACCACAAATAGATTTCAATAGATATCTTGAAATGATACGCACTTCGGAGATAACTCAAAACACACTTCAAGGCACCTTGAAATAAGTTCCTGCACATTTTGAGATATCTGCAATGCACTTTGGAGATACCTCAGATGCAATTCAAAATATAATTAAGTAAGTTCGGCACACTTTCAGATGTTCCAAAATAACTTCCTGCCCATTTTCAGATAGCTAAAATGCACCACTTCCTGTGTATTTAGAAATATCTCAAATTCATTTTGAGATTTCTTAAAATAGAAAGGACGTTCCATTAAGAATAGGAATGTTTGCAAAAAGTGATTTTCAGATACTTGAAATGCATGCAAGGTCAATTTGAGATATCTGAAAATGTATTTGAGACAAAATAAATAATAAATTTGTGAAGTAACAAAAAATAAATACATAAAATTGATATGTCATCATAAAAGTGTGCAAATTAATTCTTCCAAATTCAATGTGCATTGCATTTATATTCCAAGCGCTGATTATTACCCTGCCTTCCACTAACTAGATTTATTTAGGCAGGTTGTCCTCCCGCACCTCACATCACCAGCTCCCTGTGACTCTCTGGTCCAGTCCCTAGACCTGCTTGTTCTTGCACTGTATTAATGAGAAAGCTCTGCCGATATGTTTGGCAAAGTGCTTAAGGATGCCATTCAAGCATCCTCATTTTAGACCGTGCTTTGTAACTGTGAGGCTTTCTTTGTTGGGTGGATGTTGATTGCTGATTTTCATGGAGTATCTTAAGGACATATAGTGTGCTTTGTCTACTGTTTTCACTTGATTTAGTTGTGCTTTGTTGTAATGTTTTGTTTCTTAAAGGAAATAAAATTAAGAACAAGAAGATGCAATTCATGTAGTCCTCTGTTCCCTGTGTTGTAAACCATTTTAAATTTGCCTTCATAAGCTTCTAATTGAAATGTGGAATACCCTATAATGAAACAGAAATTGTGCACTGAATAAAAATTGTGATGTCTGCTCTAAACCAAGCATATCTCATCACACCACCTCTTCCATAAAACACTGAGCAGCATCACATTACAGGATGCTTTTCAGGGATTGAGAGTAGCACACATACAGTAGATAGATAGATAGATTTGAAAGGCACTATGTGATTGATTGATTGATAGATAGTGTGGACGCGGCCCGGACACAGACAGGCGGACATGTTGTTCATCACCACCACACGTGTTTATTATCTACAATATTTACAATATTTAAGTCACTCAGACTCAGTCCCGTGCACCACAAACCCCAACACACAGTCCTGGCCACACAAATGCCTTTTCTTCAGGCCGCCTCCACACTCCTCTCGTGCCTTGTCCTTCTTCCACCCGACTCCAGCCCTGAATGAAGGGAGACGGCCCCTTTTATCCATACCCCGGATGAGCTCCAGGTGTTCCCGACAGTCCCCCATTGGCCACGCCCCAGCATGGCGGAAGTGCCAGCTGTTCTCCCGGCAGCTCTCTGGGTGTCCTTTTAAATCTTCCCCCCAGCCCTTCCTGGTGTGGCGGAAGTGCTGAGGTAACAGGTCCCCAAGGCATTGGGGCACCTCCTGGCGGTGACCACGGGCCCCTGCAGGGTGGGGCTTCCATGCCTTTAACCTGTGGCCCCCAAAGCAACCAGGGCGGAGGCCCCCACATGATCCAGGGTGGGTGCAGACCCACATCCGGTCCCTCACGTTGCCCCTGGCATCCCTGACAATAGATAGATATGAAAGGCACTATGTGATAGATAGATAGATATGAAGGCACTATATGATAGATAGATAGATTTGAAAGGCACTA
>JANRMT010062806.1:87013352-87033841 GCA_026402145.1 Polypterus bichir lapradei
AGATATGAAGGCACTATATGATAGATAGATAGATTTGAAAGGCACTATATGATATATGATAGATAGATAGATTTGAAAGGCACTATATGATAGATAGATAGATTTGAAAGGCACTATATGATATATGATAGATAGATAGATAGATATGAAAGGTGCTATATGATAGATTTGAAAGGCACTATATGATAGATAGATAGATATGAAAGGCACTATATGATAGATAGATAGATAGATAGATAGATAGCTTTTTTAGGACACTGCCTCCCCCAATACGCTAGGTGGCAGCTTCTCTGGACTGCACCAGTGCCCCGGATTCCCCCAGGGCACTATGGAACATGGAGTTCGGCAACACAGCCCTGCTGGGTACTGTGGGTGCCGAGCAGGAGACGATGTGGGAAGATGGTGGGAGATTAAGTTATCATCTAGCCTGGAAGTAATTGTTTTGCATAATCCATATGTCTTTTATGCAGTCACTAGCTCAAAACATTCATTTTGCTAATTATTGTTAAATACTTTCTTTGTGAATTACCATTCTGTATATCAACAGGAAACTCAAAGACTCTTATTAAAGAAGTGCTTCCGAGCTTCAGTTTTGAATCCATTTTCCCTTAATAAAACAGGAGGATGGTGAGAATATTACAAGCAAACAGACGGACCACAACAAGGCAAATCACATCGAGACTTAACATGGTGTGCCATCTCAGACTCCACTACTTATCATACTTTGTCTAGATTAGGCTATAACAGCCAAAGACCACTCCAGGTCCTGATGTTGTCAGTATGAAACAAGAAAACACATCTCTAGCAGGGACAGAAGCATCAAAACTGTACTGTTGAGCAGTGAAAAGAGTTGTGTCAGCCAAAGGAAGGCTCAGAATTTGGCACAAGAAACACAAGTCCACAAAGTCATCCTGTTTGGGGTCAACAGTATGATGGTGAGGGGAATGTCTTCCTGGCACACATTAGAGCCCTGATACTCACTGAAGGCAACACATATCTAAAAACTGCTGCTGAGCAAGTCCATTCCTTCATGGCGGCAGTTTATCCACACTCTGATAAACACTTCCAGCATGATAAAGCACCGTGTTACAAGGCACATATCATCACTGAATGGTTTTCCCTGCTTCAGTGACCTGCACAGACATCCGTTTTCAACTGTATCAAGCATCTTTAGGATGTGTTAATGATGGATGTTCACAGTAAGATTATCCAGCCATTCACTTTGTAGTAATTAAGCAAATGTAATCATCTCAGTATTGTCGAACATTTCTGAACAATGCATTTTGTACAATCTGTGCTCAGAGGCGGTGTGACATGCTACTAGATAGGTATAACTAATAAACTGGTAATATAGAGTATTTTTACTAAGAATACAGTATTATTATTTGGACTTAGTAGCATCAAAATTTATCATCTCAGTTCTTGAAAGGACTCACTTAATAATGCATCAAAGCTGAGTGCAAAACAAATATAAAAGATGCAGATAATATGAAAGTTGTGTCTTCCACTAATGACCCAATATGGAAATGAGAAATATGAAGAAACACACAAAATAGAAAAATAAATAAGCAAGGGTTTGAGTGCTCAGCATTGTTTGAGCAAGATGCAGGGCGCAGTAGTTTGCAGTGTATTTAACAAATTGCAAAAAGCAGTCTGATTTTGTCTCAAAGAAAGGTCTTTCAGATCACTGATTCCCTTTTTCCAGTAAAGTACTATGCAGTTAAGCAAATTCAGCCATCTCAGGTAGTGTTATTTCTAGAGATCTGCTGATACCATCCTGCACAGCAGCTGCACAAGCACTGGCTCTCCTTTAATGTCTTCTACCAGGACCTCCTGGTCACATGAGCGCCCACACAGACTCCTGGGAGAGCACTTTCTCACTCACACACAATGATGTCATTGGCGACCTTGAGGTTATGGAAACGAGTTTATTTGGATACTTTGTAAGAAACTCCAGGCAAAATGGGATCTAAATATTTGGTGAAAGCAACATCAGCTTGGAAACAAATAATCCTCCTAAGGAATGTTTCTGTTACATAAATAATCTTTAGTCTATATGGAGAGTTTAGAGAGTTTCACCCAGTGGTCTGTTAAAAGCGTTACATCCCTTATGTCTGCTAAATTACACAACATTAAATGGTACAGGGGACTTCAGGCTCTTGTGGCTTTGGTGGAGACTAAACCTGCTTTGATATGCCACAAACAGAACTTTTGCCTTCCCCTGTCCCCCCCAGAATAAAAATTGTGAAAGACTGTTAGACTTATTGTAACCATAACACACACACACTGTGGTCTGCCAGTAAAAACAGAGCAGACTTGGTATATTAAGTGAACCAGAAGATGAATCGCAGGATTCGCGTGTTGAAACCAGGAAGCAAAAATAACTATCATCAAAGCCCAGACGTTAACCAAATGACTAAAGGGAAATGCTAACATTTTTTGAAACAACATTTCACCACAGCTCTTAGTACATCCACAAATCTCAGATAATGCTTTTCCATCGCATTTGTGATGCAATCATCACACACTTTCCAAAACCATGTCCCTATCATCAGACCATCACACCTTGATGATGCTTCAACAAAATGGTGCCACTTACCAGAAACCAAATAACGGTATGATAAACATTTCATGAATTGAAAAAACATTCAACATTGATAAGCAGGCATCCAAGAAAAAAACTGATGAAGAGACTTAAATCTTTATCTTCAAAAACACCCAAAGCCACCTTAATAAGCAGAGAGAAAAATTAACAAGGAGGGAACCTACAATTCCTGGAAAAACCTTCTCATAAAGCTTACAGCAATTCTCTCTTAGTCACCTTCAAAATACTCTCCTTGAGATGTAATACAGCTGTTGCAGCACTTCTTAAACATTTTCTTCACTCATTTTTTGTTACCATGTCTAGATTTTCCTGGATTTCTTCCATGGTAGCAAATCTTCTTCCCTTCTGCCTCAATTTTAACAAATAGAGGCCACAGGGTGTGACATCTGGTGAATACAGTGGATCAAAAACTCTTTGACAGACAATGTGGTGTGTGCAGGTGCATTGTCATTGTGAAAAATCTACATTTGGGTATGTCGCTTCTTCAGAAGGTTTTTCCTGATTCTTTCCTGTAGACACCTCAACAGTTTAATGTAATGTTGCTGATTAACAATTTTGCCCACTGGGAACAAACTGCTTATGAACAAGTCCATCAGTGTCGAAAAATGTGATCAAATAGATAGATAGATAGATAGATAGATAGATAGATAGATAGATAGATAGATAGATAGATACTTTATTAATCCCAAGGGGAAATTCACATACTCCAGCAGCAGCATACTGATAAGAAACAATATTAAATTAAAGAGTAATAAAAATGCAGGTATAAGAGACAATAACTTTGTGTAGTGTTAACGTTTACCCCACCGGGTGGAATTGAAGAGTCGCATAGTGTGGCTGAGGAACGATCTCCTCAGTCTGTCAGTGGAGCAGGACGGTGACAGCAGTCTGCCGCTGAAGCTGCTTCTACACAGTGGTGTGCTGGGGAGGCAGCATAAAGAAGAGGGACGCCTCACGCCTGGACAAACTGGTGAGGAAGGCAGGCTCTATTGTAGGCACGGAGCTGGACAGTTTGACATCTGTGGCAGAGCGATGGGCTCTGAGCATCACTGCCTCCTGAAAATCTGCCATGGTAGCTTGGAGAAAAAAATCGCCAAAGTCACCTGTGCAATTAAACAATAAATGCTGAAATAAGCACTTGATCAACTCAGCATGATGCCACTCGGTGGACTGATTAACCAGGCTGTAAGGATAAGATACCTACTGGCCTATTGGAGAACTATGCCCTACTTGGGTGCTATTAACTGATTCCAGAAGTGTTTTCAGTCCACCCTCGTATCTACATAAAAAAATACATTTTTAAATATTACGACTCATAACATAATGTCACTGTAAAAAAGACTAAGCAGGACTCTGCCTCCCAAGAAGGCCTTCTACATGGTATGTATGTGTTGTGTGTCTCTGTGAAGAAATGGCTGGAAACCCTACACCTTGCGATTGTCTCCGCATCTGGATAAATGAGTCTGAGTGTGTCTATGAATGAAACTACCAAACACCTCAATCAGCCAGTTTGCTCCCAACAGCTCCATTCTCCATACATGTGGAATGTACTCTGTGCATCTCTGTTAGTCATTTGTACAGAAATATAAGTAATACAATATTTGTAAATCATTACTAACCTTCCTCTACTAGTATCTGTTTCTTATCTCAGTATCTGGATGTGGCACTTCGTATCACTGCATAATTGCCTTGCTGCTCTCTTGCGTATGGAAAAGTCATCTTAGATAAAGGAGCGCTGGAATCATTGTTTTCTCATCAGACTGGACGGCCAGCACAGACTCCACTACAGAAAACACAGGAGAGGCGTAGGTGGCCAGTGAGCCGAGGTCTCCAGAATAGTGACTTTGTTTTTGATTTTCTCTTCTACAATTTTAATCTCATTGCTGTCAACTGGCCATAGTTCATCAATTAATTAATGGAAGATATTGTTAGCTTCCGTTTTAGTTTAATCAGTTTCTACCTTGTTCTCTGTGTGTTTTGACAAATCTGCATTTATATGTGTACCAGTTCTGTATTTAGTAATTAGTATCATCTGGACTTGTATTTTAACTGGGAATTGCTCACAGCGCTCCACGCCTGCAGTCATTTAAGAGTGCTACACATAAAATAAGCTCTATTGTATTGTACCATTAATAGCTGCCCACCATCTCCCAGGTGACACCCTGTTACTATGAATAAGGAAATGAGACCCCCTCTTCTATATGAAACATTACCATTTTTCACTGTGCCCCCTTCCACCATGTCAAAGTTTCTGTAAGAGACACTGTATCTAGTTCTATTGGATAGAATGTTTTCTGCTTGAGGTAAACTAACAGCCTGCTTCTCCTCCACCATGTCACCTGTCACACACGTGCGCATGGGAGACAGTTTACAGGTCTGAATAAATGTAAATAAGGGGTTGGCGCTGTATTCTAACACTCTCTCTTCTGTCCATCTGCAGACCATCTGAAGAATTGACCTCCTAGGTCACATCACTCCTGCTCCCGATCTCCATGAACCTGCCTATCAAAGAGGTCTTCACCACCTTCAGTCCCATTGAGCCCTCCTCTTACTGCCTACCACCTACTGTATATAAAGGCAATCTTAACTCCAATTTCTCAGTTCCGTTTTGGACTCATGTCCATAAAGACATATTGTTTGTTTTACCTCAACTTGCCAGAAATCATCAAGTATATGGGGTGGGTACCCCAAATCTTTTTCTGTATTCCTCTGTTTATTTTACACACCTTAAAAAGAGCTAACATGGCTGCTTTCTGTCTGTTTTTGTCAATAAGAGCACCAGAGTCGCATCCCACCATGAGTAACATACACATTCTGAATGGGTCTCCATGCCCTGTTCTATGAGTCTCCGTGAAGACACCGTTCTCCACATGGCAGTCTAGATAAACTATCAAAGGGACCACTTTCTTGTGACAGACCATGCATTTCTAAAAATAAGACAAATCACCCGCAATCCTCCATGATTTGCATGTTACAGACTGGTAAGATTGGCAAACACAGCCTGTCAAACACACTCCTCTGTGTAATGACCTCTGAGTATCTCGGTGGACAAGAACAACAGGATTAAACCTCCAGGGCTGCCTGCATTGTGTAACTCAATGAAAGATGCTGCCTCGGACCCTTCTTCCATGTGCTTAAGTGAGTAAGATGTCCCGTCCCTCCCGGTTTCTCCAATAGAGATTATTTTTCTTTATCAGTTGTTTTTAGGGTATACAATAACTACTGGGAGTTATCATTTAATAAAGGCAGTTTCTTAATATAGGAAAGATGAAGAGTACATACAGTTTTTCCATTCTGTTTTCTAGCTTACAAGCTGGTGATTGAAAACATAGTTCACATGATATAAATGGTTAACATGGCATTTTTGAATGTTTGGAAATCTTTGTGTTTTCAGGGTACTGCCAAGAACGCCTGGCACTGGAGCTGGGCAGTCTAAAATTAGACATCTCCCTGGGAATGCACAATCTGGTTTGGGTTCTGTAGTTACCAGGAAGGAATGGGGACAGGATTGCTCGTATCCTTTCAGACATGAGTATATGCATATGCTCTTTTAAAAAAATTAATAAAATCATTCAGCTGGCTCCTCTTTATTCATATGTGTCATTACAATGGCCTAACTGTTTCAGTTTTTTAAGCTCTCACTCTGTTTTCCTCATCTGTATAACTGCAGGACATCAGATTTTCCATTTTAGCCACAAGCCTGATGGAAAACAGAGCAAGATGTTAAAAAATGTGCAGTAAACTGCATAATGTGAAGATCTGCTGATGCTTTCACAGGAACAAGTCCAATTTCACCAGTCTAACTTGAGCTGTAAAGAGCAGCGTGCAAGCCACGTGCCCAGATAGCAAGATAACAGTACGTTTATACAGCTCTCGGTGTCTTCCGGATGTCCCATCTTGCAGTGTCTTTAGCATTATTATTATCACTGGTATAGGCTTTTGTTGACTTGCACAAAGGTATTCTTTGAAATGCAACCACTTTTAGTAATAACAAGTTTAATTTACAGTAGGTGGAGCAGTTTGTATACTGTAATTATTCTGAAAATGCACTTAGAGACAGTAATATACAAGTGTGACCACACTGAGCCCCAAACCACAGGCCCAGCAATACACCACAGGTTAATAGAATAAAAATAACAGATTTTTATTTTTTTTCCCAGACATTTTCCACAATCCTGTACCGATGTAAGCCACAAATGAACAATAAACTAACAATTCTCTCTCTTTCTCCACCCCTGTTGAGTTTCACCCGCTGCCCACCGACTCTGACTCGTCTATGTTGTGGCGGTGGGCTTCCTTTTATGTCGGACTTAGGAGTGCTTCTGTTGCCATGCCATGTCTTCCAGTGAGTACTTCTGGGGTCTACGAAAAGTAGGGGGTCCTCCCCTGACAGCACCATTTCTCAATCCCCAGAGACCCGGACAGGGCTGCTCTTCCAGACTTCATCTGTCAAGCACCCCTGCGGGTGTCCCAACTGGGTTCCCATACGAGGACCACTGCTGGTCCTTCCAGTATATTAGTATGGCTGGGTGTAAAGTTATTTCCTTGTCCAGCTGGCCAGCCCATCTGTACTTCCATTTTGGTGTCCCGTCTAGGTAATAACACATCCTCCTTCCCAGCTGGGATGCCCGTTCTCCTCCCACAACAGTAACTAGCATGTTGGTATTTAAAACCCTTTATACCCTTGGGTCATTTTCAGCAATTTCCACCTAAGGGGAGTACCCAAAGTAAAGGCTTATTATTAAAAAAAAAAAAGGCAGGACAGTCAATTTTTCACTACAATCTGACAGATAACTTCTCAAATGTGATAGGATCTGTGTTTGTGTTACATTTAAACATTTATTTACTTAGAAACTGCTGCTAAACTAGAAAAAAAAAACAGGCACTCACAGTAATATTTTAACATTTTTGTTTTCTGATACAGTATATCTCATGTTCAAGTAATGCCAGGGCAGTTTTTTACCACTGAGGCATTCCCAGGCATGTCAACTATACCTGTCTAATGTTTCGTGTTGATAATGCAAAGAAATAAATACTTACAGCGTTTGGCAGCATGGGTCCCCCTTCCCCATCCAAAACCTTTCCAAACCTGAATCTATGTTCAGAACAATTTTATTGCACATAAAACAGTGAATTCTATAAAAACTCTGAACCCCATCCCCTAATACACCCTTACACCCAAGGCATCCAGGTGCCTCCCGATAATCTTCCGCTGGCATTCCCCAGTGTGGCGGAAGTACTGGCTACGCACCCGGAAGCACTCCGGGTGTCCCTGGTCTTCTTCCCCCCCAGCACTTCCGGGTGTGGCAGAAGGGCTGAGGGTCAGGGCTCCACAGGCATTCGGACGCCCCCTGGCAGTGACCACGGGCCCCTATGGGGTTGAGCTTCGAAGGTCTGTTCCCGTGGTCCCCAAAGCCACCAAGGTGGGCTCCCCCACGCGGTCTGGAGGAGACGTAAGCCCTCCTCCGGTCCTCCTGGGCGTCCCAGCTGAGTACCACCCCCACCCACTCGCCACATTATAGAAGGTCCCACAGCTGATAATGTGTATCGGATCAAAGTCAAGTCATAAGGTCAAAGAAATTGCTTAGCAGAGCTTACAGATGGAGTTGTGTTGTGGCACAGATCTGTGGAAGACTGCAAAAAAATGGAAGGTTCTCATAATTTTTAAATGGAATAAGTTTGGGACAACCACAGCTCTTCCCAGAAAACAGGCCACCTGGTCAAACTGAGTAATTGGGAAAGAAAGGCCATTTTATGAGAAGAAACCAAGAACCCAGTGATCACTCAGACTTAGTTCCACAGAACATGTAGGGAGATGGAAGAAGCTTTATGACAGAGTAGCCAGATGGAAGCCTCTTCTCAGTAAAAGAAACACCGAAGCCCGCTTGGAGTTTACAAAAAGACACCTAATGGACTGTCAGAATGTGAGTAACAAGATTCTCTGGTCTGATGAAACCTGGGCTAAAGGTTCACCTTTCAACAGGACAAAGCAAAGAAAGACAACACAGGAGTAATTTAGGTTCAACTCTGCAAATGTTCTTGAGTGGCCCAGACACAGCCCGGACCTGAACATCTCTGGGAAGACCTGAAAACAGCTGTTATCCAACCTGACAGAGTTTGAGGAGATTTGCAAAGAGGAATGGCAGACAATCCCTAAATCCAAGTGTCTGAAGCTAATTTTATCATGCCCAAGAAGACTCCAGGCTGTAATCGCTGCCAAAAGGGCTTCAAGTAAGTGCTGAGTAAAGGGTATGAATACTTGTGTCAATGGGATATCTATTTTTTTTTTATTTGTAATCAATATGCAAAATTTCTAAAATCCAGTTTTTGCTTTGTCATCCTGGAGTATTGAGTGCTGCTTAACCTTAGAAAAAAATGAAATGATTTTAGTATAAGGCTTCAACAACATTTTGAAAAAAGCAAAAGGGTCTGAATACTTTCTGTAGGCACTGTATCCTGATCAATCAAGCAACCTGTTGTTTCTATATTGACATTTTTAGAATAAACCACCACAAGGTGCTTTTAAAGCCAACAACGACGCATTTCAGAAAAGACAGCATATGTAAATACAGCATATTTCAACAACCTGCTACAATTAAAGAGTAAAGTATATTTAAGTAAAGAACAAATGAATGGTGCAGTGCAGTAAAAGAACAACCTTACAGGCAATATGGTGGAATCCAGATAAATACGTTTTTTACAGAAGATTCTCTAGATGTTAATAACTATTTATTTATTTTATATAGTGTATCTAATGATGTATAGGGAGAGCCTGAAGTTCAACTTGGGTAGGGGTGTAGTAGCTTTAGGTTTTACTTCAGTTCAGTTTCTTAATAAAGGCATGTTCCTGGTGTCATCTGCAGTTTCTTTCTGCACATAGTCTACATTACATTTTTGTAAACTCACTTTTTCCAGTACTGGTTTGCTGAAAGCTGCAGTCCCTACCATTTTCTATTACAGGGTCAGGGGAAGCCAGAGCTGTTTGGGCAGGACTGTTAACAGGAATCAGTCCTGGACAACCCAGGACATGCTCACATATACTCACACAGCGCCAGTCCTGAGGCCCCAATTAAATTAATATGCATTTTGTTGGGATGTTGGTGGGAAACCCATGCAGACGAGGGGAGAAAGTGTAAACTGAATTAATGTCTGTAGAGGTAGGAGTGCTGACCACTGTGACACTTTGGCATTCTATAAAATTTCTTCTCTGAATAAAATGGAATATAGTAGTACAGTGAAATTTCAAGGTAAGATTTCATACTCACTGATCAGGGTGCCAGAGAGTGACGACATGTCGTATGTTGATCAGCACATGGAAGAATTTCACTGTAATCTAAAGACGTGGCAATAATGACCCTATAAACTATCTATAAGTGCAGCATATCTAGCAACTGTGTGACACTATGGGTGACTAATGCAGTTACTTATTAACTTGTTCCACACCTGAATTGCATCTCATTGAGATAAACATCAAGAACAAGATTAGCATTATGATAATTTCTTAGTGCTTACAGTTTTGAGGATTCTAACATGTTTAGTGTTTTTAAGTTTTCTTTCTCTAGTGTTTATGATGTGTCTTTGTTTGTTAATCCTAACTAGGATAGTGGGCCCAGTGGGAACTGCAGCTACAGGCAGTGTTATTATAGTGCAAGACAGGCGTTGGGCTGTAAGGGACCCTAATAATAATACATTTTATTTATATAGCGCCTTTCCCATGCTCAAGGCACTTACAGAATATAAGAAAGAACGGCAGGGTATACAGTATATAGCATTGTACAAAGCAAATAAATAAAGAAAGAAGATTATGAATTCAGAGAAAAAAAGAAGAAAAAAAGCATAACAGACAACATAATTGATGGTCTAGCACACACACATACAGGTTACATGAGCATCTTGACAGAGAGGTAAACTGGGAGAAGGGTAATAAAGTCAGGCAGAGCTAAAAGCCTTTCTCAACAGATGAGATTTGAGTTGTTTTTTAAAAGAATTCACAGAGTCAGCTGATCTGATTAATTTCGGTAGTAAATTATGTGATATTGCCAGGGGGACTAGACCACCGGGCGGCACGGTGGCGCAGTGGTAGCACTGCTGCCTCGCAGTAAGGAGACCTGGGTTCGCTTCTCGGGTCCTCCCTGCATGGAGTTTGCATGTTCTCTGTGGGTTTCCTCCGGGTGCTCCGGTTTCTGTCCAAAGACAAGCAGGTTAGGTGCATTGGCGATCCTAAATTGTCCCTAGTGTGTGCTTGGTGTGTGTGTGTGCCCTGTGGTGGGCTGGCGCCCTGCCCAGGGACTTGTTCCTGCCTTGCGCCCTGTGCTGGCTGGGATTGGCTCCAGCAGACCCCTGTGACCGTGTGTTAGGATATAGCGGGTTAGAGACTGACTGACTAGACCACCACCATTAGGGGAAGCTGTGCTCTAACATAATGGATAAAGTTCCAGAGTTGTTTACTCCTGGGATTTACATATAATAATAGAAATATTATAATGTGTACAAAGTACAGTTAAACCCCTACTTGCACGTTCAACCAACAAGAAACATGTCATTTTCTAGTGCCGTGATTACAATAATGTATTAAAATACATTAACTTTATTTTATCAAATAGAAAACACAATTTAGTTTACATGATGTCCTCCATACCATGATTCAGTTATTCTCAATTCCTGAAATCTTGTTATGTGAATAACAGATGAGCAGCATTGAAGTTCAAATTGCACCACAAGCTGGAGAAGTGACACTGCATTTCTGTCCTGTAGCACATGGTCATCTTTTAGGAAGTCAACGGGTGATGTTATGAAATACAGTAAGAGTTTTCCATGCTGATAGGGTCGTAGCATTGACCTGGGGCTGACATGGCCCTTTAACGTACAATTAGTGTCTAGACAACTGAGGCCCCTAAGAGGATGGGCCAAGGAATGTCCAGGCCAGGGGTGGAGAACCATTTTCCTATGAAGGGCCATTTTATTTTTTATAACATCCTTCAAGGGCCATGCTAAATTACTGAACACATATCACACTAACCTCTCTATGCGATGACTGGAACTGCTTCTCTTTGATGAGGTGTCTGATGCCAGCTCGTAGTGATGATGATGCTACTCACAGCTGGTTTTCCAGGTTTTGGTCAGTCAGTCTTGAGTGGACGCGAGTCTTTGCAAGAATCAGTTTTGAAAAGAACTCCTCTCAGGAGTAGGTTGTCCCAAACAGAGATGCAAATTTCAGAGCATGTCTCCTCAGAATGGAAAAATCCTCAGGACATATATACAGTTTATAGACCTCAAGCAGAAGTAGGTTGTTGTACCTAGCTTTGAGTTTATTGTTGCTTTGCAACTCAATGATTTCAATTTGCATTTTGTCAGATAAATCAGCTGGTTCCACATTAAATGGCATAGTAAATATGTTAAGTTCCCTTTGTTTACTTTTTATGTCCTGAAGCCTCTTACCCAAATGCCTGAAGGAGTCCAGTACACTCGTCAGTACGTTCAAGATGTCATAGCAGGCTTTTGTTCTTGCACAGTGTTACCCTTTTCCAGTTGCACTTGCCCCAGCTTTAATTTCACTTCAAATGATTTCACGTTTGAAAACAGAGAACTGATGAGCTGCTTGGGACCTTGGAGCTTGACGTTCAGCTCTGAGAGGTACTTTGTAATGTCCACAAAGAAGGCCAGAAGGCCAAGTTCTATTATAGACTGTTCCTTCATCTCCACTTTTACTTCGCTCCTCAGTTTGTTAAACCGTGTGAGCATATCTGCGTGACTCAGCTATCGCACCTCACAATGGTAGACCAGATCTCTATAACCTCACTGAGTAGCTCCTTGAACT
Source organism: Polypterus bichir lapradei (assembly GCA_026402145.1). NCBI lineage: Eukaryota > Metazoa > Chordata > Cladistia > Polypteriformes > Polypteridae > Polypterus > Polypterus bichir. The sequence continues at coordinate 87,025,775 of JANRMT010062806.1, forward strand.
GGCAGTTATTTAGACCTCTGCTTTTGATGAAATTTTGATTATGGAAATTAGTCATTACATTGTTAAGCTTCAGCGAATGTGCATACAGGCTTTCTTGATGTATGTAAATCACTTGGATCGAGACTGAGACGACTCATTTCTTTTTGAACTAATGACGTCAATCCCCTTTGCAGGCCAACCATGGCAGTACTCCATCTATGGCAAGGCCTCCTAATTTTTCAAATGGTAGTTCAAATTTGCTAATAGCTAAAACAACTTGCTCAGACAAATCCTCGCCTTTAGTAGTACCATGCATGGCTTGCAAAGACAGCAATTCTTCCCCACAGGGCCATCTTAACAGCATCATAGGCCCTTAGGAAAACGTAGTGTGCTGGGGCCCCTGTTTTGATAGCAAAACAGAAACGTACATAGGCATCAGAAACATTGTGGGCCCCTGGCCAGTGCCTATTGTGCCCATACGTTAAGATGGTAAACTTGGCAGTAATCACTCACACAAAAATGTCTAACTGGACAGTATTTGTTATGTCTATTGTTTCATTGCAGGCCAGAAAAAAAACTGCAGATCTCATGCGATGTCTTTCAGTGAGTGTTCAATATCTTGTGCCATATCAGTAATACACTCTGCAATGGTTCTTTGAGACAAACTGACACTTTGGAACAATTTTACCTTGTCCGGTGCTAGCAGCTATGCAGCAGCAACAAGGCACTTCTTCACAAATTCTCCTTCTAAATAAGGTTTTAGCTTCTTAGCAATTAGCTTGCTTACCACAAAACCTGCCTGCATAATTATGTCCCTGTCAGCACGTGGTCTTATGAAAGCAGTTTGTTAGGCATCAAAACAAAGCCCTTAACCTGCAATTGCTGAGCGCTTTGAGTAGTGAGAAAAGTGCTATATAAATGCAAAGAATTATTATTATTATTAAAACTCCATCAAAGAACGTTAACTTTATCCAAGCGCATTTGTCATTTCAACTTATCCAGTTTAGCATATTTCAAACTGTAATGATGCTCGAAATTGGCCGTCTTCTTCACTGCGAGCGCATCCCCACAAACAAGACACACTGGCTTGCCTTTTACTTCAACAAAAAAGTAATAGTTTGTCAGTTTTTCTTTGAAAACTCAACATTAAGCATCCACTTTTCTTTTCTTGACTGATGCCATGATGTGTCAGCAATGATAAGTGATGATAAGTCTGTTGCGTTCACTCTGACCAAGTTGGTCTCCATTTTCTGTACTGCTTTTCTGTCTACCTAGTTGTCTTTCTCCAACTTCAGGTCCATATTGGACCACAACTTCATCTAAATCTTGGTGTTTATCCAGACCCTACTGCTGGAGCTACAGTATATTGAAAACCAAGTGTTTTTTGGTGGCATCAAAGCCTTTTAATGTGAAGACTGTCTATACAATGTCAAAATCTCTCTACTTGGCAAACTAATGCGGTCTTTCATTGCTAACAGTATTAGAAATATTTTTGCAAAAGAAAGCAAACTTTATCGTAAACACTAAAATGAAATATACAGTACACTGTAATATGAACAGTGTAGTAGAATCTGTCGCATCTTTAATTACAAACACTTTTAAAAGACACTTGGTAGATAGTTAGTTAGTTTATTTATCTGGAAAATGATCAATGACCCCAGTCATCCAAGTCATGAACTGCTCTCACTATTACCTTCAGGCAGACAATACCGCAGCAGCAGGTCCCAGACCAGCAGGCTCTGGAACAACTTCTTCCATCAAGCTGTTAGGATGCTGAACTCTGTAAGTGACTGGTACCAACCATTATCAACACCATGATGCTAATACATTATTTGCACATTCAATTTAACTACATCTTTTTTGTGTTGTATTTATTGTATTAAGTACAAACTTATTATGTCTAAGTGTTCAGCTATGTAATGTGTTTATTTTTAACTAGTGTGTTATTGAAGAATTCATATTTAAATGTAGTATTATGTGTATACTCTATAGTGTTAATATCGCTCTACTACTGTGAGCCCTGCACACAAGTTTTTCACAAAAGTGAATATTTGTGTTAAGTGATGTGACAACAAAAGTGACTTGACATGACTTAACAACAACTCCCTCAAACACACACAAATTATGAGAAAGAAGAAATAACATCTGACTTTGCTAATGATAAGGCAGCAGTCATAGTCATAGTGAGGCATTATGCATTCCTCAACACATTATGTGTAAAATTATCAATATCACAGAGCTCATTAAAAAGAATACACACAAATCAATGTTATGGATTTGCTACTCCATGGCTGTTAGAGTTAAAGATTGACAAACTGTTTATCACTTGTACTTACTACTGCTGGGTCACAGCTCCATGGAATTGGGTTCAGTTGCTAAAATTTGGTCAATGTCTTTGAGGTGCTTGCAACATTCTCCTTGTGTGTTTGTGGGTTTCCTCTGTGTACTTGAATTTCCTTTCCACTGCTGTATTAAATGTACTGATGATTCTACACTGAACCTGTGCAGGTACGAGCAGGTGTGTGTGTGATGGCTTGGTGCCCCATCCAAGGTTAAGTCCCACCTGGTGCACAGTTCTGCCAGGCTGTCCTGAGTCTCCATGACAAAACTTGTAATAAAAATAGAAAGTAAAGTAAAACCATGGACCAGGGATCTTGGGCCAGTGTTCTTTTTAATCCATATATACAGTATACAGCAATTTTAAGAAGAATATAAATAGCCGCCTAATAAACTTTGCTGGTGACACTAATGGCAGATACCGCAGAATCAGAAGAATCATTGCTAATGGACTTAGACAGAGTTCAAGCTTTGGCAGGAAAGCAGCAGATTAAATTTAAAGTAAATAAATGTTGGTGTGTGGGTGTGTGTGTGTGTGTGCACGCACTGCAGTGGGCTGGCGTCCTGCCTGGGGTTTGTTTCCTGCCTTGCGCCAATCCTGTCTGGGATTGGCTCCAGCAGACCCCGTGACCCTGTAGTTAGGGTATAGTGGGTTGGATAATGGATGGATGGATAAATAAATGTAAAGAATTGCACATAGGAAGTCAAACAGATAGGTCTGAATATGCACTACAAGTCAAAGGAGGTTATACTTAGCACTAAATAATTTTGAGAATGTTACCTCAAAGATAGATCAATCAAGCAGTTTTTTTTCTATAGTGCCTTTTAAATAATACAGTATCACAAGGTGCTTTAAATAGCATAGAAGCCAGGACACTGTGCATTTCAAAGTAAATGTTGAAATTATAGGCTTAAAACATACATAGGTTAAGAACAATAGAATGCTAGAGTGTAGGAGATGAACAGCTTGAGGTGACAATACGGCTCTATTCAGATTAGCGTTGTTCTTGCCAAAGAAGGCAATATGAATAGAATTTTATCAAAATTAAATGAAATGCAAGAGAGAAGAGTGGAGTTTTTCATTGAAATAAGAATGAGTCCACTGATGGAGTTTCACAAATAGACTCTGACTCCCTGAACTCGAGAATGGCAAAAGAAGGTTCACAAAATACAAGGATGGATAGATTCAGGTTCGAGATAAATAATAAAGCAGTATGGTGGAGTTATACAATGGGCATCAGAACGGCACAGTGGTTAGCACCGCTTTCTAACAGAGTGGGCATCTTATGTTCAACAAACATACCAAGTCACTGGGAATTCTGTCATAGACTGTTGCCTCCTTCAGGGCTAGTTTCTGTCTTGCACCCTGTGCTAATGGGATAGACTGTGGCTCAGCGAGACTCAGATTTTGACTAAACTAGTAGGAGTAAATCAGGTTATGTTTTGAATTTACACACCTGGAATTCATGCAGTCAAATTGTTAAAGTTAATAAAGAGCCTAGAAGGGGTATCAGCTTCAAGAAAGGACACCACCACAAAGTCATCTACCTCTGTGACAGTGTCTACAACCTAATCAATGGTTTATGCATTACATCATAAGGGTGTCCAATAAAATTTGACTGCTGGGACTGTGGAACAGAGCTCCTATGATCTACAATCTGTGCAGGTTTCATCAGATCAAGTGACTTAAACAATATGCTCTGCTGCATGTGATAATGCTGAAAACAGTATAGATCTCTTCAGTACAAAAAAGTCAAAGATTATTACTTTTAATAATCAATCCTCTTGTCAGTGTCCCTAGAGTAAGAGAATGAACAAATACAGGTATCTTGTAGTCAGGTGATTTAACTCTTTCAGGGCTGATGTTGACTATTGTTGGAATTCAGGGGTAGAGGATGGCAATTGGCTGTAAACTGCGACAAAGCTCGCCCTTACTTTTTAGTTTGACTCTCTTTGCTTGAAGGAAAGTTACGTAGCTTTGTCGATTTGACCTCGATTCCCTGTGTGTGCGTGAGTAGTGAAGAGCAAACAGCCTCTAAAATGGCATCAACATCTGGTGAAACTAAAGCAAATGTGCAAAACAAAATTCTCCATGGATGTTTTACATATTATCGCTGAATCGGACTCTTGACTTTTCAGACTCTGAGTTTGATGCAAGTGATCTGGAGATGGATATCGAAAATGAAAGTGAGGTCCCAGCATCAGCCTATCGGTCCCTAGCTGATCGTGCAGCAGAACACGGTTCTTGTAGATGATACGCTTACAGCAGCATTTGCCTAGGAGGACCACCACTTATGATGACAAGAGGTACAAACCATATTGTGTCACACTGCGACTGCCACCGTTGCCCACCTGCTGTGCAAAGACAGAGAGGTAGCCGGCCCGCTGTGCATTCCTGCTGGCTATTAAGCCACCCCGGGCAGCCACTGCCAGAGATGCTGAACAGGCGCCAACAGCAGCCACAGCACATAGCAACAGCCATTTTATGTTGATTTATGTGTGAAACCAGTGCATTATGTGCTTTTCAAAAAAAAGTTTTTTGGAAAAAATATTCAGCCCCCAAAGAGTTAATGTAGTGCCTAAGGCACTGGACTCTAAAACCCCAAGGCTGATGGTTCAGTTACCACCTCTGCGAGTCATGTGACCTTCTTGCATTATAATTAAAAAAAATCATGTAAATAATTGTACTATGTCTAGATCATGCAAGTCACTTCACATATTCGGAATCAGCCAAATATACGGTATAACTGTTACTGTCAAGTTTGAGTTCCAGTGAAAATTTAGACAAGTTTTCACAAGACTTGGAGCTTACTAATGATTAAATTAATGAGCCTGGAAAATGTTAAGATATCACAGCTTCAGTACAAACAAAGAAGTAACATTAGGCTTAGTGTCTCACTGCATAATGAGAGGTGCCAAAAGCATTATTATACAGTTACCCATTTTCAATTTTTATTTTAATCTTTGTCTCATATGTTTGACTAATTGACTAAATTCATGAAGCTTTCCAGATTCCACATATCCCAGTTTCAGAGGATTTAACTGGCCTTTAATCGCATCTTCAAAATTTTTCATGGGCCGCTGCATAATAACTTACATGCCGTTTATAATTAAGGCTGCTGCCAGACCCCAGCGTCCATGGGCAACTTATTTCTTACAGGTTGTCTGACTCAATGCTATGTTAAATTTTAATGGTTTTAATTTTACTCAGCTAAAGTGTTCAATGATGGTCATACTGTACTGTATATCTTGTCATTTAACTGCTGGTGCACATTATCAATCTGGGGCACATCATGTAGAAAACTCCTGCCACTTGCACCCTTACTGGAGGCCCAGATGACTGTAAGTGCATAGGATTTTGTTTCTAAGGTGTGTACAATGCAACCATTACATTTTTAACCTTCATCCTTTACCAGAAGGTTCCTATTGCTAATAACATCAGGATTTAATTGGGACAACAATCCATCCAGGTCACATAATGTACAAGTACATACCTAAAACCTTCTGTTACCAATTAACCCAAACTACAATTCTTTAAAAGAGGAGAAAAATGTGGAGTATGCAAAGGCTGCAGACTGGATGGAGGATAATCCTAGGCCCCTATGGCTGTAAGGCAGTGACAATGAACACCATACCAGTATACATCTAAATGAGTATATGCATATGCTTAGTATGACTTGATGAACCCGGCCGAGAATGAGACGGGAATGTGGTAGAGGTGCAGAACTGACCAAGAGTTCGCCCTGTCTGCTGATCATGGACTAGACTGTACTGCAGTACTGCTAATGACTGTTGGCACTCCTTGGAATACAGAATCATAGCTTCTTTGAAGGTCAGTGCAACCTTATCTTGAGTGATAGAGAGCAGAAAGGCTGGGAGAGGAGGCTGAAGTTATGTGGGTAATTACTAGAATAAAAAAATTAGTCTTTACCACTGTGAAAATAGTGAAACTTGGAAAATTGTTGATGATCGGGATATGCGCTGCATCCGAGTGGCAGCCTTTTCCAGCAGCTCCGTATATGACTTTATCTTTTTACCTTTTTATCTCTATTTTTCTCTATTTCACTGATCACTTCTACAACTTTCTTTTATGTGGAATTGCTCACTGGACACTTTTTACTATTTTTACTACTTGACATGGATTTTTACACTCTGAGAATCGCCTATTCAAGTAGTCAGCTTAAAGCACTGAGAATTTGTGAATTTCCCCTTGGGATTAATAAAGTATCTATCTATCTATCTATCTAATTAAAGATGGCCAATCTTAATTGAGCTCATGTGAGTGAGTGTGGATAATTCCATGGCTATGCCCTGCAGTTGTCTGCCTCTCCATCCACAATTGAATCCTGCTTTATGCTCGATGGTGCCAGGATTGACTCTAGCCCATATGACTCTGAACTGGACTAAGACAATGGATGGATGGATGAATGGATGGATGGATAAAGAAATGAATGTGAAAATTATAAGGCAACCTGGACATCTTTGCACCCATTGCAGACAGGATAATCTCTTGTGTTTTGCAACTGAACCCAGATTATACAGGTAAGAAAACAGAATGATGGGTGGAAAATAGAAATTCTAGATAGAATTATATCTTTTAAAATTCTTTGAGGCTCTCCTTTAACAGTTAAAAAGGACATGTCACAGGAAAGGAGGATGGGTGCATTTCTTAACTGAAAAATCCATCAACATTTTTGATTTTCTCAAGCCTGCTTAATCCAATTCATTGTCACTCTACTGCAGGCATGTCAAACACGCGGCCCCCGGCCCGCAACAGAAATCTGTGCGGCCCGCATGACAGATCCTAGTTAGCACTAAACTTGTACAAAATGATTACTATCGTTTGTGATTGAATCATTCTTCATCTTCGGCGTTACTTATTGACTTTTCTTACTTCTGCCTTCTGACAAAAGCACGTTTTCTCATGGCATTACGGTGCCGGAAACGTCATCTGCTAGTATAGTTGCAGCCGCGAAGTCGCAACTGAAGTGCTAGGCTGCGGTCCGCGAGAGAACTGCCAGCAACAGAGACTCACTTAGTGAAGGGCTACAGCAAAAAGGCTGCCCCCTTCGCTGAGGACACTTCAGAACACTAGGCGGGCGGGGCTTTGCAGCAGCGCAGAAAGAGGAGAGAGACCGCGGTGAGAGAGTATTACAACGAAGTACTGTATTTTTATGTTTCTGACAGTTTCCCCATATGACACGAGTCCACAGAAATCTCGTTACTACGAAGTACATTCAGCAGCAGATACTTTCATTACAATGAAGTGACCTTGAAATGCTTGAATGAATCATCCACAGAGCAGTTAGTTCTGCGGTCACATCTCAGTTGTGGACATTTGCATAACGATCCCCAAACAGAAACACTGTAAAAAATGTTCTTTCTTCGAACTTTCCTCGTACTGTTTTTCTTTTGCTGTTTTTGTTTCTTGTGGTTTTAAGTGATACCTTTTCCTTATTGCTCGTCAACATTTGAAAAACATCCATTAGAATTTAACTCATTATCACCCTTCTATAGAAACGGCATACTTGTTATATGCAAAAAAGAAGAAAAATCTTGGGTTGCAAACGTATGCGAACTGCTGCATTTGAAGACGCCGAAAAAGCCGTTTTTATGTGGTTGCAGTGGTGCTTGTTCAAGAAACATTCATATTAATGCGGCACTCATTCAAGAATATATGAGGTTTTTAAACTATCTTTGGACCCGGACAAACAATCTCAGCACTTCGGCGTGTCGTTCCCGTTGGGTTGA
>JANRMT010062806.1:87033941-87079943 GCA_026402145.1 Polypterus bichir lapradei
ATTGGGTGGGGGGGATCCCAGATCCCAAAAGAGTTCAGAAACCTCACAATATGAAGAAGAAGAAAAAAAGGATGATTTGGCTTCTGATTGTCTGATTGATAACTGTGCTGAACACAACATGCTTCCGCACTTAGATAATGTCCACGTTGAATTCCTCCCACCCAATTGCACGGCAGTGCTTCAGCCATTGGATTTGGGCATCATTCACACCCTGAAAATGTATTATCGCAAGGAAATGCTGAAAAAACTTGTAGACAGGAGAAGATTAAAATAACGTGAAAGAAGCTATTGAAGCTGCTTCCATTTCCAACATCCTATCTTTGTGATGCACGTTTTCTGCAGTGACAGCAACCAAAACGAGATTACGGAGTAGATTGAACATAAGCAACACCCTTCGCGTGTCACTGTCTTCCATCCTCCCCAGATGGGATCGTCTGGTTGCAGGAAAACAAGCTCAGGGCTCTCACTGATTCTGCATTATGATAAGCTGTATAATTTCTATTACTAAATTATAACTTAATAATAATAGAAATGTAATGTAAATTGTGTATAAAACTGCCCTACGAACCCGCCCATTTTCACCCCATAAACTCCAACCTCCAACAACCCACCGGTTCCTGGAAAAATTTGTTTCTAGTAATGTAAAGCAGTCCTTGGTGTCAAACAGGTTGCGGACCACTGGGCTACACTACTGGCTGCGCTGCTGAGGCTGGCCACTGGGCAGAACTGACCATTACGAGTAGTAATAGCGCGCATATTTTCACGTTTTTTTGCTCTAGTTTTATGTAATTTTGTGCTAGTATTGTAATGAACAGTTAGTGCAGACTACAGCTGAAGATCTGAAGTGGACGCGAGAAGTTTGTGAGTTGTTTATTAACAGATTTTTGTGATTTTGAGTTTGTATAATTAGTGTAGTTCAGGGGGCTTTTTGCATATCGGCTTATTTTACAATATAAACTTTGAAGTAAACTTAGTAAAGTACAATTTGATTTTTGGAGGATTTGTTTTCCAACTTGTATTACTGAGCAATGAATTCAGTGAGCGTTTTCGCGATTTCAGTTCACACGAACAGGACTTTGTGCTGTTTACGTCACCATACTCTTACAACGTTGAGAATGCGCCTGAGAATAACCAAATTGAATTGATTGAACTGAAGTCAGATTCTATTCTGATGGCAAAATACAATGAAGTTGGTGTGCCAGGCTTGTATGCTTACCTGCCACCCTCTTATGTGCAGATCCATAAGTTGGCATCGAGAATACTGTCTATGTTTGGAAGCACTTACCTTTGTGAGCAATTGTTTTCGTTAATGAAAGCTACCAAAACCCACATCGCTCAAGACTTACTGTCGAGCACCTTTCCTCCCTCATAAAAGTTGCAGCTGCACAAGATTTCAAGCCTGATATTGACAAACTGGTTACTAACAAGAGATGCCAAGTGTCGGGACAAAATAAATAAATCTCACACTGTAAGATTCCTATATAAGCAATGAATATAATATAATGAATATAATATAATACGTAATATAAGGACCTAGCTAAGAGGCTAAGACTCTAATTGTACGCTGTTGTACGGAGATTGTATGACAATAAATTGCTTTTCTTTAAACTTTAAGTGTTACATTTTTTGAAGTTTTCAGTATTGGAAAGAAAGCTACAGTAACTTTGTATAATAGTATAATAGTATTTGTTACAGTGTGGCCCGCTGACGCACATATGGCAGTCGAAGCGGCCCACCAATGGTAGTGAGTTTGACATGCCTGCTGTACTGCATTCATGGAGCTGACATGAAAGTAGCAGTTTGGAAGCCAACTGCTATTTTTTTACTCTACAGCTTCCAGTAATTGCCATTCTTACAAGAAATTGTGTTTCTTCTTCTCCTTCTTTTGCCAGGCACATGAAAAACATGAATGAAAGGACTAATTGCAGGATAGGATACGCACATTAGGTAGAATGAAGGATCCATGAGATGCTGAAGGAGCTGTCCTGAATACTGCAGCCACTCCCATCTCCTGAAATATATTTCAGTTACAGCACCTTGGCCAAGAAACATGGTATCCTTCTTAGTTGAAATGTTTGTTGTATACTTGAAGAGTTCGTTGATGAGAAAGGAGTTCAAGGTATTTTAATGTACACAAACTGGCCTTTCTTGTAGCAGGAAAGGCAGGTGATGAAGACAAGTAGTTTCTATAATGAAATTTCAACAAACAATTATATTCCTACACAGCAGCTGTCCTAACAAACTCTTCAATCTCCCATTCCTTCCCCATTAAAAAAGGTGCTAAAAGGGATGGCCACTTTCCTCACTCTTCTTCAATCTATACCATTGGCAACAGTAATCCGTAACTCTCAGCGGTTGACAACTATATTTTGTCACGGCCCTTCTCACAGAATTTCCTCTATGCTGATATTTAATTTTACCTGCGTGATGTGTCATCAGACAATTCCTGTTATTTTAAACATGTTTAAAACTTATGAAAACTTCACTGGTAACAAAATTAGCTGGACATAATTCTCTCTCTTATCACTTAATAATTTTTACCCGTAAATCTGTTTAACTCCATTAATCCCTGTTACTAACTGCTTTTGATACCTTGGAGTAAACATTTCTGCAATTATTGCACTAGCTTCCTCTAATTATAATTGCATATACCGTATAATGATATCAGTGCTTCTATCCTGCACTCTTAATCTAGGCTGGCTGTGATTAAAATCAATGTAGCCCCTGCTTTAATTTTGTGAGCTCCATGAATACACTTTTTTCCTTTTTCAATAACTGGCCAGAGATTAAATCTCTTATTTCCAAATTTTTATGGAATGGCAAAAGACTGAATCTTGAACATGGAACATTAATTTGAAGTAGTTTTAACAAGGGGGTGTTTTATTGGACATCGATTCATTCATCCTATCTTGTCCTGGCTATGCCTTCCCTCCCCTTCTCCATTGTGGTTGCATATAAAATCTTCCATTATTGCTCCTCACTGTCTAGCAAGGACTCTGCTTGTTCTATTGAAATCTAAGTCTTGTAGACTTTCACTTACAGTAGTCCCATCGTATTCTGTGCCCTCCATATTTGGCATCATCTGGAGTGACAAATCGGTGAAGAAGTGAAATGCGTTATTAGAACCCTTTTTTTTTTAGAACAATGTCCTTAACACCAGTAGCCACCCATGTGTTTACCTGGTTTGACAGACTGCAGGAATTAATGCACTTGGCAACCAACTTAATGATACAGGACTCCTGTCATTCCAATCTTTCCAGTCACATTTTTCTTTTCCTTCCTCTTCTTTTTTATTTTATTTATAAATGCATTCATTGTTAAGAACATGCAGCACCTCTCTTTCCTCTGCTATGCCTGCTACTCCGCTTGACTCCCTATATCTCCTTCTTTCCCTCCCTCTAATAATTCAGTTTCCAGCCTCTATACTGTATTGTGTAACTTGGCTTGTATACCTCTCCCATTAACTTCAGTTTTACTTAGAGATCTCTTTCCTTCCTCTACGCCTCCTGCCTGGGTTACCATATTTCATAATATAAAACGCTATTAACAAAATCCTAATTATCAACAAACCCAAATAAAGGTTGTTCATAGACTTTACTCAACTCCCCTTAAATGCTACCTGGTGGGTCTTGAACCTGATCCCTTTTTCACTTTGCACACTGGAAGTCCCAGGCACCTTTCTCCACATGTTCAAGTTCTGCCCTCCTGTCTTCTTTCCTCTCTGTTGGTATACCCAAAACTCTAATACTTTTAGATCTGTCCTCCCTGCATCTCACCTGTTAGCAGCAGAACCTTATCTGTTTAGGCAGTCTTGTTGCTAAATATCATCTTGCTTCATGATGGAAATCCCCTGACACTGCTAATAATAATAATTTGGGTATATACATTTTACAGTTTATAACATATGGAGTTAACTGCATCTTGTATTATCAAAGCTTCCATGAAAAATGTAGATGGCTGATCTACCGCTGTTCAGTCCTTTAAGTCCTGGGTGTCTGCTGCTCATTATTACTACTGTTAGGTCAGTGCTTTACAACTCAGTGTGGGGTGGGCGACATTGTCAGGGTATGGTTACTATTAGATATTTCCTGTTTTTGTTTAATTTACTATGTTGAAAATATTCAAAAAATAGTTGATCACAAAAAAAGATATTTAGATATATGTTTCAGATTGTCATTAATAATTCTTTAGTCATTCAACCAGTCAGGACATAGTACATTTACATTTTGAGCGATCAAGCTGCCCTTTCGTTTTTGTAGAGCTGATTCAATTGCAGAGAATACACACTTTTACAGGATTAGCCTGCAGACTTTGGTAGATCGTATATCTCAAGGTAAAAGGAACCTTCAAAGCCAACTGGTTTACTATGCTTCCTGTTCCCTTCCTGGCTGGCTTTTCTATTTTACAGACAGCTCATGGCTCTGCTAGTCCTGCCTCACTCACTACAGCTTGATAGCGCTGAACAACTAAAGAAATCATCATGTTTGCTGTGTGTTTAATAAAGGCTCCAAAAATGTCTCCTCAAGTTCAGGAACAAATTGTGTTTAAAATGACTTTTCCGGCTCTTCTTTGTGAAACATGGAATGCAAATGCGACAACATTCATTCATTCATTTTTCTTAACTCATTATTTTATTAAAGGCAGTGTTTATTCGCATGGTATTAGGCACAAGGCAGAAACCTCCTCTGGATTGCAGAACATGCTGACATACATACTCTTGGGCTTATTCACACCAGGATAAACTAAAGTAACAGATTAACCCACCATGCACATGTCTGAAATTAAATGAAACTGCTATGTGGAGAAGACCTAAATGGACACATGGAAAACATGCAAAGTCCACACAGACAGTGACAGGGCAGGAAGTTAATTAGATAATTATAACATATCCTAACATTTTCGACTCCAGTTTACAGTTGCAGAACAATAAAGCCTATCCCAGCAGCACTATGGGTAACCAGTTCTCTACAGGACCAACTCAGGCCCAAATACTCATACTCAAACAGAGATGATTTGGAATTCTCTTTTAACCTTATACACACATATTTGGAATGATAGTTAGAAAATAATAAAAGTTAAAAAGTTGTACATGACTCACTGAGGAAATATGTAGACACTGAGGGTAAAAATCTTAACATTCTGACAGTAACGTTACTGTGTAATTTGGTTAATGCTTTTACCCGAAACGACTTGCAAGATCAGAATACATTACAATTGTTTATAACTGTGTGACAGGAAAATTAAGTGACTTGAGTGATTGATACACAGTGATTGAGAGATGCAGACTGAACCAGCAACCTTTTGTTTTGAAGACCAACACCTTAGTCACTTGAATGCACAGCCTCCTAATACATTAATAAAAATAAAAGTTATTCTGAATTATTTGATAGCACAAAGCAATAAATGCAGAAATGATATTTCAGCATGAAACACAGAGCACTACTACTCTTGTAGACTGGCAGCAGTGAGGGCAGCATTAGTTCTTCTAATCAAAATTGTTGAGGAGAGCTTACTGCTCAGGGTCCACAAAAACATTCTCATAAGAACAGATTGTGCCCATGGATCCAAAAGATGAAGATGGTAGCACTAATTGCTATGCCGTTTTGGCACTGCAGATCACATCACTATATGCAACACTATGCTGAAAAAGTTCACAGAGATAAATTAAGCATTTGCTACTGAAAATTTCTCATTTTTTAGTCTACTGTTACGCATCATTACCTGGGTTAGACATTGGAAAAGTAAAAGATTAATTACAAATTATGCATTATCTAACTTTATTATCCTTTAATCTGTTGCATTAAATAAATAATTATTGTTAGTATTGGCAAGCTTCTATATATATATTACTGTATTTTCATTTTTTTCTTTCTAGTGGAAATAATCTTAAATTGCAATTAACAACTCTGCAGACAATATAGTGGCATGTCAAAAAGAGTGAAGAAAATGCTTGATTAAATAAAAACTTTATAACTTTATAACTTTATAATTGTTGGGAATCTAACTTCATTTCTTATTTTAAAGGCAACACATTCTGTGTGGGGCTGTTTCTCTGTCGGTACATCACTCTGTAGTTTTTCATACCATTGCTGGTTTGACCACCCATTCAAACCACAAGCAACACCTGCTGCCCACTTGGACCTAAGGATAGAAGTTATATGTCAAGAACTTGACTTGTGCAGCTTTAGGTATGGTTGGGCAGGATGCAATTGTGGTGAGATGGTGAGAAACTATGCTTATGACTCCAAATTGCAATAAATTATGCTTAAAAATGCTTAATCAAAGAAAAACTTAAAATGTAATGGGTGTGATTTTTTGGATGAAAGCCAAGCATGCTAACCATCGCACCACATACTGTACTCTGTCTCTGTTGAAAGATAAGACTGTGGCATTTCCCCCCCCCCCCCCCCCGCAAGTCTCCACCACCTCCCCCGCACAGGGCAGGGATTAAAGTTATGTGTAAAAGATCTGGTTTATGGTGAGAAGTGCCTGTGTGCCAAATTGCAAGTCTGTGGCCTGAAAAACAATGCTATGCATAAAGAACAGAGATTGTGCTTTACAGAAATAGAGGAACTTTAGATTTTAGATAATACTAGATTTCTTCCACAAGCTGTAGATTATTTTTTGCATATTCACTGCACATCAATATTACTGTTAAACTTTTGTACCTGCCTGCTGGCAATTTGCAATGTTTGTCAAAGGAAGCCATTTCAGTGTCATTTTCAAGTAAAAACTCAATATGATGAGATTCAAAAGAACAATTTTTGTCACAGATATTTAATACTTGTAGCAGTTAAAACAGATACAATTTTTCAAAACTACTGAATATTCAGGATTAGAGATGGGATGTTAGCGAAGAGAACTACAGAAGAGAACTGGGGGTCAAGCTGGAGAAAAATAACACATTGGAGGCGTAGAAAGGAATAAAAAACTTTGCAGGCTTTAAACAGTTCAATGGAAGAAAAAAATTTGGGATGCACGGAGTAGGCTAATGAGTTAAACCAATTCTTTAAGAGGTTTGACTTTTCCTACACACAGTTTACCCACCAGAGTACCGGGCAATCAATATGGTATAATCTCCCCTTGCCATGCCCTCAAATCCACATTACTCCTTACTTACCATTCATACTTCTGCCTACCAACTGACAGTGTCACTGTCTTCACGCACCAGCTACAATAACTTACACCCATAATTCCGTAAATCTCCCAGCTACCAAGGACTGATCTTCACAGTGGAACTCAGGTAAGACAAACTGCTAGACCTGATGGTGTTACCCCAACTGGGCAACTGTGTTTAGTTTTTCATCATATTTTCAATATGATTCTGAGCCTGCCAACAGCCCCAGCTGTATGAAAAGCATCTTGTGTAGTACCAGTCCACAAGACAGTGCAGCTAAAAGTCGTAGTGACTACAGGCCGGTGGCTCTGAACTCAGACATTAGGAAGACCCGGGGAAGGCCAATATTGGCTCACTTGCAACCCCTGGTCAGAACAACGTTGGGCCCACTGCAGTTTGCCTACCAGGACCCCATAGGGGTGGATGATGCTGTCATCTTTCTGCTGGATAGAGGTTATTCCTGCCTGGAGAAAAAAGGAAGCATGGTGAGGATATTGTTTTTTTTACTTCACTTCATATACCAAACAGCAAATTGCTGGGGGAGAAGCTTCAGTCATTGTGGCTAGATTCTACCACAGTGTCCTGGATGAAGGACTACCCAACTGGTAGACTGCAGTTTGTGTGGCTTAAGAACTGTACATCGGACATGATCATGAGTAGTACAGAGGTTTCACAGAGAACTGTACTGGCTCCCTTCCTGTTTACCTGGTACACTTCAGACTTTAGATACAATACTATGTCAGCTGCAAACACAGGCATAGTTGGGTGTATCAGTGATGGGTAGGAGAATGAATAAACGGCACTAGTGAAGGACTTTGGTGAATGGCACAAACTGAACCACCTGTATCTCAAAATCAGGAAAATACTCAGACTTCAGTAGGGTCAAATTCACACAGCCCCTAGTTTACATTGATTCAAAGATGTGTAGACATTTTTTAAGACATATTAGTATCTCAGCGTACAGCTCAATGACAGACTTTGAGTGGAGTACCAGCACAGAGGCTGTATAAAAGAAGGGCGAGAGTCGCATCTGTTTCCTGAGAAGGCTGGGATGGTTTGGTGTATGCAGTTCACTGATACATATTTTCTACCAGTCTGTTCTAGCCAGTATCATTGTCTATGTGACAGTGTGCTGGGGAAATGGCATTAGTACAGCTGATAGCAACAGACTAAATAAACTGATTAAAAAGGCTGGATGAATCTTGGGAGTCAGACGGGACTTACCGGAGGAAGTGCTAGAACAGTCGGTCACTCAGGAAGCTGTTTACTGTTCTGGACAGTGACTCTCACCATCTGTATGAAGTTTTGGCTAAACAGAGGAGCACAACTTAGTAACAGATTCAGACAATGGTGTTGCTCCAAGAAATGTTATGTGAGATCACTTTTACCCTCAGTCATCAGGGCCTATAATGAGTCACCCGTTCACCAAGTTGGCATTGTTCTCTGTTTGCTGAATGGTACTGAGCTGGTCTAGCAGACATCTCAAAAAACAATACACTGTAAAAATATACTGTCATCATCATATCTTATCACGCCACTGCCGTGTCCAGGTAAGAGCGCCGCCATTAGCATCCTTAAGATCTTCATCGGTGTATTTAGGGCCTTGGGAACATTAATGGAGGATGTGGTCCATTGTTTGGGAGGGCTACGGTCAGTCTCTCGCTACCTCTTGAGCCTATGTGTTGAGGACTGCTTTGGATTAATTAAGGGGTTCAATATACTGTGACAATGACTGACATACTGTACTGTGAAACTGTAACTTATAGTATGTGCAATTCTCATCACTTTACACTTAGTATATACCTACACTTATATATGTTGAATGTATATGTGTACTATGTTAACATATTCAAGATTATGAGAAGAATTCTTTTATTTGTATATTTGTGCCTTTTTACATCTGCTGCTATAACCCTTCAATTTACTTAAGGATCAATAACGTTTCTGTCTATACTGTATTCATAAACAGGAGATATAAGGCCTACTGAATTTTAAATTCCTCCACCCATTTTCCACACCACATGTTCTAAAGGCTACAGTGGCAACAAGTTGAACAGGGCAAACCTGATTTTCCTTTTCAACAGCAACATATTCCAAGTCTTTCTTAAATTACTCAGGCATTCATTCCCTAGCTGACTGTGCAATGTAATCTCTCCAGCATGTTTTTAATCTACCTTGAGGTTTCTTCCCGGTGGGCTGTGCCAGTTACACCTCCAGGCACAGATGCTGAAATGTTATCAACTAACTCATCCTGATTTGAAGGAGCAGCTTGTCTACACTAAATGTACTTAATAAACTCATCACTCTGTCAAAAGTAGCTTCTGAAATCAATAATAGGTTTAAAGTTACTCTGTGAAGGACTCTTAAACATGAATGTCAGTTGACAAAGAAATAAGTTAAAAGCTGGCGGTAGGCCAGTTTCCGCTTCTCTGCCAATTATTTCTCCAAGGGAACAGCTACTAGAGGAATTGCTCTGTGTTTCATAGCTCTGGATTTTTCCACATCTTCTATTAACTGTCTCAACTGTATGATGCTGAACCACGATAAAATTAGTAAACATGAACAAACAAACAAATAAATAAACCAAGACTTATGTTAAATCTGTCTTTAAAAGTATTACTGTGGTAATCTCACCCCATTTTCCTCTCTCTCAGGTCATCTGGGTCACTGGAATGATAATTGGATTCAGGCCAGTTAAACTTCCTGTGGAATCTTAAAAGCCCTTCATGGAACACCTGGGGGCCGCTGGAAGTTTTTCATAGAACACTGGGCCACGTCGACTTTATTATTAAACTGAGCGCTTAAGACTATATCCGGAGCCAGGAGAAAAGGTGATCTCTTACTTTAAATGTATCTTCGTATAAGTTTATCTTCAATTTTACAGCGGATGCAGCATGAGGCGAGCACTTAAGGGAAGGGTAATCTTTTTGTCACGAATTCATTTCGGTGTCTGCTCAGATCTATAAAAATTTTAAAGCATGAGAGTCCAAAATGTAAAAATTTGGTAGATCAGGTAGGGCAAATTGATCGTAGTTTGGGTGTGGGGCTCACAGTATGGCCATAAGCACGTCCCTTAATACGCTTTTGCTCCCGTTCTAAAAATACGTACGTGGTTTACAGAGATAATAATAATTAATTTTCAAATCATCACGCCAACATTTTTTTTTTTTTTGCCGGAGGAGGGCTGGTAATCTGCCTGTGCCAGATATAGTTTCTTCAAGGTTTTTTTTTTTTCTGCTTTCTTTTTCAGGGAGTGGACTAACACCTCGTTATTAGTGCTGCGGGAGGCACACAAAAAAGAGAGACCCAGGGAGCGGCGCTTGTGTTACGTACCTCCTGTGTTTATTTATTTCGCTGTGAGTCACTTAGGGGATCGCGACTTCCTTCGTGAAACGTCACGTTGTCCGAAACGAGAGAGAGAGAGACGGAGACGGAGACGGAGACGGAAAGGAGTGGAGCGGTCTGCGAGAGAAGCACGGGTTTTCGTTTCTTTGCTCTTAATTAAACTCCAGCGAGTGAAGAAAGAGTGCGACATCGTGTGGGACTCACTTAGGCGGCGGGAAACAGAGCAAGAAATCCTCTTCGGCGGGTTTGATTTGACTGTGGGAACTCGCAGAACTCCGCTGGACCCGGTCTTGCGGCAAGATGAGCATGCTGACATGCCGTGTTCAATTTCTGGATGACATGGACCCTTTCGTCTCCACAAACTTCCCGGAGCCTCGGAGACCCCTCGTGTACGAATTCTATGAGAACATTTCCGTCGCAGAGCAGGTAGCTGGTGTGCACAAGTTGCTGGCGGCACCTTTAAAGGTATGTAATACACCGCGACAAGAATTGTTGTTATACGGGACTGAAACGAAGTTTTGCGGCTTTTGCTGACAAGTTGCCGTCACATGACTGCGTTTCTGTGTCATTCGGTGTTTTTCTGCAGCGGCGGCTAAAGGCATCGCGTTTGGTGACACAATATTTTGGGTTATGATTCATTGTGCAGCACGCGTGCATATCATTGTTTCTCCTGATTTTCGTTATTTTACAACAATGGCAACGCGTTTGGAAAACGGATCATTTCTTTTGGCATATGTAGATAAAGGTCGTTCGAAACTGTTATTGTTTGTAGCGGATATTTTAATCAGTTTGAACAATGGTATACTATGCCACTGTATATTTCTCCAGAATGTCGAGAATGAAACAATGGGCGACGAAAGACGTAAGTTATTTTAATGACTTCGGGTTATACATACTCCTTTTCAGGGGATTTAACTTGTTGCTGTCCATTGTGAACTGATTTCCACAAAGCTGATTGTTTGAAAAGTGTGCCTGAGTGGGTCCAGAGAACTGTCGTTTCCCGTGTTTAGGCTGTCAACAGGACCATAGAATACACACGCTGAGCAAGTGATTGGGACCACAAAGACATGTGTTTATCCGTGCAGATATCAAATCTGCCAATTATTTGACTGAAGCACAGTCCATAACATCATGCAGATACAGGTCAGGGGCTTCAGTTAATGTTTACATCAAATAAAAGGGGGGGGGGGGGGGGGGAATGGTGATTTCGACAGTGGCATGACTGTTGGTGCCAGACGGGCAGCTTGCAGTGTTTCTATAATTGCTGAACTCCAGAATTTCACGCACAATCATCTCTGTAGTTTACTTGGAATGACGCAAAAAACAAAATATCTAATATCCCATGTGTGTTAGTTCTGCGGACAGAAACCCCATTTTGAAGAATGAGGTCAGAGGAGAATGGCCAGACTAGTATGAGCTGTTAGAAAGGCCATGGTAACTTGGATAACTTACTCTGTACAATTTAATAATAATTTTATATAGCACCTTATCATACATTTTACGTGCAACTCAAGGTGCTTTCTACAGATTAATCAACAGAAATAAAGATGTACCACATTTACTTATCTTTAATTAGTACTATGATAATTTCTAATAAATGTAAGTATACTAAATACAAAATCATCCAAGTATTGTTAAGCACAATTTAACCACAAAAGTGCAAAGCAAACCTTCACTCTTACCAGAAAAAGGTTTACTAATTAATGTATAAATATAAAAATATTTTAAGGTTAACAAATAAAACAACTAGATCTAATTAAAAAAAATATATATATACATTTAGTAGGAACAGTTCGATGTCAATGAAAGGATACAAAAGCAAATAAAACTGTCCTTAGTGGTTTCCGTTTATTTTGGATGTAGATGAAGTTCTTGATTCCTGAATCTGAATGTTTGACCAGCTGATGCGGAGGAGGAGGGGGGAAAAACTCCCAAAGATGGTCTTAGGAGGAAAATATACCTCTGGAGGGCAATGGTTGAAGACCAGAAACCACTAAATCAAATAGTAGGTCTGATGATGATCCGTTTCTGCATCATGAAAGTCAGAATGCCCTAGGCCAGCTGGTCACCCACCCTCCACTGGGCACAGTCGATAATAAAGGTATCCAAGTCCTTCTTGTTTCCTCCAGTATCTCGGGTGACTGCAGAATAGAGCACTTTGAGCAGGTGTGAGTGGCGCATAGAGACACCACACAGGATGGGAGACAGAAAAACAACATAATCTATTGCGCTTTTTTTTTTTTTTTTTTTTTTAAATGCTGGGTACTTCCTAACACATCAAAGAGCTAAACCTATAATCAGATATAATATAATTACTGGAAAGCCAGATTTAAAAAGAAAAAAAAAATAAATAAATAAATTTTTTTTTGAAATGCTTCATAGATTTAGCCAGGTGCATTTCTGTTGGTAAATTATTCCAAATTTTAGGAGCATAAGATCAGAAAGCTGCCTCACCGGTTCTTTTATACTTTGTTCATGGAATAATGAGCAAATCAAATTTGCAGATCTAAGACTGTGATTTGGTCCATAAGAAAACAAATATTCAGAGATATAGGTACGGCAAAATTGTTTAAAGCCTTATGTACAAGAAAAAGTATTTTAAAATTGATTGTAAAGGACGCTGGCAGCCAATTTAAAGATATTAGTATTGGGGAATATATGCTGACATTTTTTGCCTTTTGGTTAAAATTCTTGCTGCTGCATTGTGGACAAGCTGTAGCAGATATACGTCCTTTTTATGTAGTCCTGATCGGAAAGCACTGCAGTAATCTAGTCGGCTAAATACAAATGCATGCATTAATTTTTTGGCATCTTTTAAATGTTATAAGAGATCATACCCTTTCAGTGTTCCTTAGATGGGAGAAAGCAGTCTTGATGATATTATTAACATGCAATCTGAAATTAAGTTCAGAGTCAATAACGTCTAAATTCTTCACCTTTGGTTTGATTTGCAGGGCTAGATGATTAATTCTAAGATTCTCAATTTGTTTACTGCTGCCAATAACTACCAATTCTGTTTTTTCCTTGTTTAGTTTAAGGAAGTGAACATTCATCCATTCTGTTGTACCAGTAAGGCACTGGATTAAATGGTTTAGAGCTTCTGGGTCATCATGCGCAATGGACAAATAGAGCTGTGTGTTATCAGCATAACTGTGATAATTTACATTATATTTTGAAATTTATCTGGCCTAATATTAGCAAGCATGTAGAGTGAAAATAATGATCTTAAAATTGATCCCTGGGGTACACCACATAGAATATTATGTATTTTTGATGCAAAATTGCCATAACTGACAATTTTCTACCAGTTACATATGATTTAAACTAGCCTAAGGCAGTACCTGAAAGCCCTACCCACTGGCTAAGCTGGTTTATAAGAATATCACGATCTATGGTATTGGATGATAATCAGGGTTTCAAGTCTAACAGAACAAGTACAGATATTTTATTTGCATCTGCATTAATTCGCAGATCATTTACTAAATTCATTAGAACTGTTTCAGTACTATGATTTAGATCTAAAACCTGACCAATACTTATCAAGAATATTTTATTTTATTCAAATAATCACTTAATTGCTGAAAAACTACTTTTTTCTAGAATTTTACTGAGAAACGGCAAATTGAAGATTGGCCTATAATTGTCTAAGAACAATCAAGGTTATTCTTGAACAGGTGAGCAGAAAATTATCTCAGAATGCAAAACATGTTGAATCTTGAGGTAGATGGGCACAACAACAGATGAAAACCATATCAAGGTCACCTCCTTTCAGCCAAGAGTAGAAAGCTGAGGCTGCAGTTGGCACAGACTCGCCCAAACTGCACACTTGAAGACTGGAAAAATGTAGCCTAGTCTGATAAATCTCAATTTTTGCCAAGGCACACAAATTGTAGGATGAGATTTTGGTGCCAACAGCATGAAATCATGCACCCTACCTGCCTTGGGTTAACAATCCAGGCTGGTGGTGTGAGGAATATTTTGTTGGCACCGTTTTGGTCCATTAATATCAATCAATCATGGCTTGAATGCCATAGCCTATTTGAGTATTATTAATTCCCTTTATAACTACAGATTACTCATCTTCTATAGCAAAATCCAACATGATAATGCACCAAGTCAAGCAAAAATTGTCTCATACTGGTTTCATAAACCGGACAATGTGTTTAGTGTTCTTTAGTGGCCTCCCCAGTCAATGGAACTGAATCCAATAGAACACCTTTTGGATATGGTGAAACAGGAGATTTGTTGAATGATTGTGCAGCTGAGAAAATCTGCCGAGGCTGCATGATGCAATCATGCCAACGTGGATCAGAATCTCTAAGGAATGTTTCCAGCAACTTGCGGAATCCTTTCCATGAAGAATTGTGGTTGTTTAAGAGCTAAATTAGACTCTTCCAAGTATTAGTATAGTGCTCCTAATAATTTGCTCAGTGAGTGTATGTTGGCTTTGTAACTTAGTGGATAAACCAGACTGAACCACAGAAGCCTGCATGTACATTGCAAGTACTTTGCATTTTCTAATGTCTAATAAAGCATGGACATATTTGAGGCAGGATCACTAAATTATGTACGATATTTAATTTCAAATGGCTTCCATTTCTAAGTATATCATGACACCTGATCATCCTTAAACCTATTTGTTGCTATTCTTTCTGCAATATGTTTTGATTCTCTTCGGTTTTGCTAAAAACACTGCTGCACATTAAATCATTTTAGTATGAATTTTGTGTGAATTTGTTTAGCTGCTATGTAACACATTCTGTAGTTAAGAATTCTAAATGCCAATTTTAGCAATGTATTGCTATTTAATTTAATTTAATTTTCCATCCATCGGCCCTGGTGAGGGATTTGCTGAACAGACCAGGCCACCCTGTCTGCCATAACAATACCAAGCACCTTTTCATAGATTGCAGCTTAGAAATTTAATCACAACAGTGTATCTTTGGTCTACCCATGCCCTTTACTTTGGACTACTAAACTTTAAAAAGATAAAAAAAAAAGTTTAACCTAATATGTGCTGTAAATTAAATTATTTGGAGTTATTTATATATTTTCTGTCACCCTGTGTTGCTCAAGCTAACAGTTTTCAAGTAGTACAGAGTGAAGCAATTCTTAAGTTATCAAATCACAGTCTTGCCATCTGTCTCATTTAGTCCTTTATCTCATCTTAAAAAATACAACTTCCTGCACAATAAAATAGTTTAGTGTGTTTTAATGTATTTATTAATGTATGTATTGTATATAATGTATATATTACTGTAATATGATTTGGTTTAATTCAGTACAGTACTTTAACCATTCTGTAAAATCAATTGGAAATATTTGACACATTACCACAGTATTTCTGTATCCAGAGTATATAAAATATCATTTTTGCTGTACATAATAATAGCAATACTTATTGCCTTACATAATTCATTTAGTAGTAGTAGTAACACTAGAATTTTGAAAGTTTAAGCTTTAGCCTTTGCTTCCACTTTATAGATTGCCCTAGGCTTTTCATCAATCTTTGTACATGCAGTAGCTTGTAATGTGGCTATTAAATGTGTATATAGTTCATAGTATTTTCTAGACAAGGATTTTATAGTCTGTCCTGCTTGTATAACAGCCTGGTGTCTAGAATTGGGAAAGAGGAGGATAAATCCATGCAGGAACTAAAGATTATCCATTTTTCTCACTGTAATCATTTTATTTTAGATACAGTATTTCAATCCACTTGTGATTGATGGATGGGTTTCAGTTTTTCTCCTAACTTAATATTCAGTGTCAGCCAAATACAGCAGAGTGTCCACACATTATTTCCAAGGATTAATTAACAATGGTTTCTCAGGTTGCAGTCTTGAACAGGAGTATTTGCAGGGGAGTGGAAGGGTCCGGACATGGACATTGATGGATACCAAAGGAACAATCACTAGATAGATACTTTATTAATCCCAAGGGGAAATTCACTAAGAAGAAAACATGAATTAACAAGAGATCCTACAGCATTGTTTATAAGTATCTGCGTTTGCCCTGACAGCTGGAGTGAAAAGGATTGTGACACTGTCTGCCCTACAAGCAAGTGTCCAAGGGCTTATTTGTACTGTGCAAATCCAAAGTGTTGCTTCCATTCTTCTAATCTAGAAGTTAAATTGTTGGGATAGACAAATGTGAATGAAAATGAAATGCAGTGTGAAGAAAGGATTGTAGGGCAATAGACTTGCTCTTTCAGATGTTACAGATAAAATAGTGGAGCCAATTGGCATTGATGTATTCTGTGGTCAGTGGAGAAAAAAACATGGTTATTCTGACGTTTTAATGGAGTCAGCGCCTGAAGCTCTTGTATTTCTCAGTATATGCTGATGTGTGCAGTAGGAAGAGTAGTTGGCAGCTGAACCAGTGTGACAAGCATTGGAACAAAGAATATCAAACACTGGGTTTTTGCATGGGAGAAAATGAAATGTTTGCCCTTGGGCTTACCTAGAGAAGTCCAGTAGCCACATAGTTTATTTAACTGTTTGTCACACTTAGTTAACTTTCAGGTGTCTTTTCTTGTAATGTAGAGTTTGTGGATTAGTTTCTGGACTTGCTGAGTCTTCAATAAAATACTGAACTGTACTATTTTTGTAGGGATATACAGTAGTGTTTTTTTTTTTTTTTTTTTTATTTTATTTTTTTAAATAAAATGTATTACTTGTTGTGTGAGAAGCAATAGGAACAGAACAGTATAATGTCCCCTGCTATACAACTGCATGCTGAAGTAGTGCAGGATCCCACATTAGAACAAAGATTTGTAACTGTTCTTATTTACTTTATTTAAAAGTAGAAGATCTTGAGATCAAAGCATTTGGTGTAAAGCAAATAATAAAAATCCTTTTACATTTTTAGAAATTCCATCTTTTCCTTTATAGTAAGGATCTGGCAATAAACCTCAAAGATCTACACTCAAACTTTGTTTAGTTTTTATAATTTAGCAATGACCCATGGCAATAACCTTTTTGTTTATTTTCATACTTTACTAGTCTGTGCAATAAAAAGTGTATCACAATAATAAAAAAAATAGGGATAGAAAATGCTCAATTCTCCAGTCTTTACAGTATTAACAAAGAAAAGCCCCATTCCAATATCAGCTTTTTAGATTCCCGAAAAGGATGGTAGAATTGTGCACCAAGTATTTTCTGAACATTTGTTTATGTGTTGCTTCCACAAGAATGGTAAGACTGGTTTTTGACAGCTTGTGTGTGTGCAAACAGTGGTTTAGGCATGTGTTTCTGGCATGATTTTGCTGGTAGTACATATTTCTTTGAGTCTCATTTCAAATAGGGACATAAAATGTTTACATTTCCATAGAATATTAAAGTAGTGCCTTGAGGAAGTTGGATATCTTAAAGAAAAAAATGCTTCTTGGAGATTAAACTACTTAAGAACGATATCTAAGATTATCAGGTGTGGGAGATGGCCCGGACACAGACAGGTAGACATGGTTAAATAACCCAACACACATTTATTTATACAACTATATACAAGGTGCAGCACAACCCCAAAACTCCCCCAAAGTCCAGACCTCATAATGCCTCTCTCCTCTCCTCTCTTCTCCTCCAAGACTTCGTCCTTCTTCCACCCAACTCCAGCTTTCAAATGGGGGGAGGCGGCCCCTTTTTTTACACACCCGGATGTGCTCCAGGTGCCTCCCGATTAGCTTCTGCTGGCACTCCCCAGTGTGGCGGAAGTACCGACTGCGCACCCGGAAGCACTCCGGGTGTCCCTGGTCGTCTTCCACCCCCCAGCACTTCCAGGTGTGGCGGAAGTGCTGAGGGCCAGGGCTCCTCAGGCATTGGGGCGCCCCCTGGTGGTGACCACAGGCCCCTATAGGGTTGAGCTTCCAAGCTCAGTTCCCGTGGTCCCCAAAGCAACCAGGGCGGTCACCCCCACGTGGTCTGGAGGAGGCATAAGCCCTCCTCCGGTCCTCCTGGGCGTCCTGGCTGGGTACCACCCCCAGCCACACGCCACATAGGCTTATAACAAAATGTATACAGCAATGACACTAGTGTGCTAAACTGGAGGAGGAGCCTTTTGTCCTAGCTACTTTACTACTATATTGTTTTATATTCATATTTACCTATGTGATGGTGTGGGTCAGCCCCATGTTCCCAGGTCCTTCCGAGGAGCCTCGTTGACCCACTATCGCTGATATCATACCTGAGGGATGAGCCTAGCAGATGAAGACAAAACACACATACAGCAAGGGGCTGGTGTATAACCGCTCCAGTGCTTTTATTAACACAAGTTATAAACAGTCAGTGTTCCAAAGTGCAGTGCAAATTTTCCAAAAAACAAATTAAAACAAAAGAAAAAATCCATAAAATAATAAGTGCTGGTGGAGGTTAAAATCAGTCAAATTAATAATCCATTAAAATGAGTTTAAAACACTGCATGAAACCATCCTTAAGAACGTGAGCGAGGGTGTACTTCAATAACGGACGTCTTCTTAGCTTAAACCTAATACAGGCACAAGGAGTCTCCTAACCGGCAATTTAGCCCACATTCCATGCTGCTTCTAGGCTCTGGCCCCTGTAGCCATCTCTGGCTACTGGCAAGGCACCATCCGCGAGCCTCTAACTCTGGCTTATGTCCTTGCCATCCATGGCTCCACCCACAGGAATCCTCACTGACCCTTTCAATTTCCATGCAGCCGCACTACCTCTTTTCCGTCCTTATGCAGAGTCCCTACATCTGAGGAGCACATCAGTCACTTTAACTTTCAGGACACTCAGTTGGAGTGACCTCCTTCAGCCCCTGAGCGTCGGCCACATGCTTCCTTGAGGAACTTCCTCCTGGCTCTCTCTCTCTCTCTCTCTCTCTCTCTCTCTCGTTCACCTGCACCGGCTCTCTCTTGCTCCTGTCTTCTCTCTTCATCCTTTAAATTCCTCCTCTGATTATCTCTGCTGTTCTCATTTTCTCATACTCATACCAGCTCTTCCTTTATATGCCTCCAAGAGCGTTGCTTCTCAGTTGCAAACTTCAGGAAGCCTCACAGAGATCAAGCCGGCCAATTCATTAATCATTTATAAAAATGGCCACCTTTTTCAGAGCTGCAGACCCACAACCTAATGTTATGTATTACTACAAAAGGGTTAATAACTTGTGAGTTTGGGGAAAAAAACAAATCAAAGAAATATGTTTTGTTGGTGATCAGTGCAATTGCAACTGGTACAGAGGCAGGTCTATGGAAATCCTTCCTAAAGAATGGGATAGCCGTATATGCAAGGGATTTTGAATGTGAATGTAAGGAAACCAGAAATTTAAAATTTTTAGAGACATTGTAGTGGTTCTGTCTCGCAAATCATGGAGACTTAGTTGAATTCTAATTCTTATCACTGTTTGTGTGAAATTTGTACACTTTCTTTTCCCTATGTCTGCATTGGTGTTTTTTCTGGGTAATTGACACATCCTTAAGATCTATTTGAAAAATTCATTAGTGACTTTTTTGACGTGTGTGTGAATGCCATGTAATGCATTGGCACCCCTGTTCAGAGTCTGGTTTTGTTTTAGGCCAGTGGGGGTTGGGGAGGTTGTTTCAGGTTTGAACCACACTCCTAATGTATCTAATTATTTATTCTCTGATCACACCAATTAGTTGTGTTTTATTTATTTATTTATTTTACCCCCTGTAACAAAAAAATGAATATGGGTCTATGGCTCACCAATGCTTGATCCAGTTTGAAAATGACGCCAATTTTTTGTGACTTCGTACTTTGAATGAGTGTGTTCAGAAATTGTAATGGTCCATTCTTGGAAAGGGGACAGAGCAATGAATATTTTCATGGAAGGTAATAGGTAAACTACTTAAGCACTTCAGATGCCTGGGCAGAAAAAAAAAAAGATGTGGCAAAGAACTAAGAGTGGCACTAGTAAAGAAGCCTTTCCCAGAGTAAAATTAACTACTTCAAAAATGTAAAGTATAACATAGTAAAGATGATGGTATATAGTGTGGTACTAAAGAGGGAAAAGAGAAAATGTCATTAGATGATATAGCACAGGTCTGTTGAAAGTACAGCAGATAGATACTTGCCTATGTCAAACTATAATTTCGTTCAAATATTAGCAAAATCTCTTGTAATGTATCTTTCCTCTATATAGTTTGTTCTATTTCATGTCCTTGCTATCCAACCTGTTTGAAATCTTGTAACTGAGGAGGTCAGTCACTACACTCAACATACTTGACTGCTAGGTTGTTAGATCCATTCCAGTACTTTTCTAGCCTTGTATCTTGGATCATTCCCACAGTTAAACCCATTCATTGTTGAAAATACAATGGCAAGGAAAGAATTCAGTTGATGGGCAGCAATATCCAGATATCCTATGCATTATAGGTTGACCTGCTTGTATCTGCAGACTGTTTAACTGTCAGAAAAATAACGCCATTAAACTGCATTAACCTGCCAATGTTTGCATCCTGTGATGCAATTTGTTGGTGTGTGTGTGGTGTTTTTTTTTTTTTTTTTTTTGGGGCCTTGTGTGAGTTGGCAGAGTAGGTACTCCATTTGACCAGGTGATATATTTGTAATTACTCAGTTCATCTGTTCATGTTCTTTAACTCTCTACAAGTGCACCTCTTTGGTTTTTACTGCTTGGAATTGGATGGGTTAGCATTGAACATACCATTTTGGTGACAACATGCAAGGACTTACAAATGCATTTTACATATTGTTTTATTTCGCTGTTGGTTTACAGACTGTATCTTAACAGTTAAGTTGCTGAGCAGAAGTTGTGGCAGCCACTCACTGTCAACTTCTTTAATGACTGGTTTCCAAACAAAGGCCTGTTGTTGAATTTGGTTCATTTTTGATACATCTGTGCAGTGTTCTTTTGCAAGACCCTCCACAGGGTCCTGTTCCTGATATACTTAGGTTGGCACGTACACTTCCCATTGGCTTACCACCTGAAGAACGATTTAAATCTTTGTCCTTTCCCACTCATCCTGAGAATCTTAGAGAGAGAGAGAGAGAGGTTAGGAGCAGGAGCTGATACATACTATCAGTTTTAATTTGCTTACTTGCTTTAGTAGTTCTGTTTGCATTTATTATGCCATTGCTGATAACCTGTTGCTTGGGAGATGAATGTAGACCTGAAAGTGGCTACTCAATGTACATTTATTCAAATAGGGTTACCAAGACAGCGGTCTGGTCTTGCTTAATGGACAGGCTCACCTTAACTGAATGTCTTTAGAATGTGGTTGTAAACAAGGGTGTCAAACATTAGAAAAAAAATGCAAAGTTGTTGTAGAAAGTTTTTTTATATATATCATATATTTTATATATATCATTTTCACATAAGTCTGCTGATTTCAAGAGTGTTTTTGCCATTAACAATTGCAGTGAAAAGTATATGAACATAAATTGAAACTGAATTGTTTTGACCGTTTTTAATGACCTTCATTGTGAGGAGAAAAAAGTATAGTTATCAAAACTGGCTTACAGCTCAGGTTGATAGTAAAGTTACATTTAGTATCGCGATTCGAATTAATTTGTTTAAGAGGGAAATAAATATATGTAGTGTGAGCTTCTTTTACAAGCTTTTTATATTAATTTCTGTTTCTAAATTTTTAACATTCAGTTTCAGTTGTGCTGCACACATCACTCTATTCGAAGGTGTGTGCTTCATATCCAGACATGTGTTTGCTTAGTATTTCATTTTTAAGCCGCCAATAGATGCAACCTCCAGAAACACATATGAAATGTACCAGAAAACCATCCTATATTCCTATTGCGTTTTCAAAACGTATACATTTTTCAGCCTATCAAATTCACCTTCATTCTTCACACTAGTAATAACTTAACTTGCTTTAAAATAATTTTAATTGTGAGTACATGTATGTGTGATCGATACATACACATATACTCTATATAATATACTAGCCAACCCGCGGCGTAGCGTATGCTGCATAATTATCAACGTGAACAGTCAACGTGGCTCACAGCTGCATGTGGACTGTAGCACAGACCAAAGCGAGTGAGGATGTTTGGTGACGTGTTGGGGGCGAGCACATGAGCAAGCAGTGTCCATGCCATGAGAGCAAGGGTGGACGCGGGAGGTGCGTGAGAGTTGGCGGGCAGGGCTCTGTCGTGCGTTCCCCATGACGCGGGAGGAGGGTTAGAGTGGGCGGTCGGGGCTCTGTCGTGCATACCCCATGGTCAGGCAACTTGGTTGATTATATATACAGTGGAACCTCAGTTCATGACCATAATTTGTTCCGAAACTGATTTGGTCGTGAACCGAAGTAATTTTCCCCCATAGGATTGTATGTAAATACAATTAATCCGTTCCAGACCTACGAACTATATGTAAATATATATTTTTTTTAAGTTTTTAAGCACAAATATACAGTAGTTAATTATACCATAGATTGTACAGCGTAATAGTAAAGAAAATGTAAAAACACTGAATAACACTGAGAACCTTGAACAGAGAAAACTAACACTGCAAGAGTTTGCGCTACGAACCGCTCGCTAAAAACACTTTTTTTTAAAACATTTTTTTTTTTTTTTTTTTTTTTTTTTAAGCACAGGGAAAAAAATTAACATTTGAAAAATCCATAATTTAATAAACAACCAAGAAAAGTAACATTGCAAAAGTGCACGCACGCGTGTGTGTGTGTGTGTGTGTGTGTGTGTGTGTCTGTGTCTGTCTCTCTCTCTTTCTTTCTCGTGCGCCTGTGTGTGTCTCTCTTTCATGTGGACTGTAGCACAGATGAACGCGACTGAGTCTGTGTTTGGTGAGTTGTTGCGAGCAGGCAGTGCACATGCCTTGAGAGCAACGGTGGATGCAGGAGGGGGGGTTACAGTTGGCGGGTGGGGCTCTGTCATGTGTATCCCATGACGCGGGAGGAGGGTTAGAGTTGGCGGGCAGGGCTCTGTCGAGCGTATCCCATGATGCGGGAGGAGGGTTAGAGTTGGCGGGTGGGGCTCTGTCGAGCGTATCCCATGGTCTTAGAGTTGGCGGAGCGTATCCCATGGTCTTAGAGTTTTATATATATAATATGTGTGTGTATATCTGTATGCAGATGGGTTTATTACTGGAAGCAAAAGAAATATCTTGTTGGTCCATCTGAACCCGCAACTAGGAAATTCTATTTACTTCTTAAAGTCCACAAAGCACCAGAGAAGTATATGTGTATGTATACTTTTTTTTTTTTTTTTTTCCGCTGAATCTGTATGTTAGAGTGTGGCTCTGACTAATTTAAAGGAGAGTTTTTGAACCAGTTCGCAACATCAAAGCAAGCTTGTTTAAGTATTCTTTTACTTTTACTCATGAGTTTTATTTATGTATGTGTCCTGCATACTAGTTTATTTAACAAATTATGTTTGAGAAATTGTTTTTTATTGTGTTGTGTGATGCTGATGCCACATTCTACAACATCTAGTTGGAGGGGATGTGAAACTTGACAACCTGTCAGATTAGATGACTAGAAAGCGCAGGGTATGTCAGATTAGATGAGTATTTTAATGTTTTTCTGGCACAGTTTCATATGTCCAAAATATATCTATCTCAAGTTTGCTCTATTTTCGGACAGCTAATAACCTGCTGTCAGAAGGAGCCAGTGTTCATACGAAGACTTTGTGTACGGTGAGTTCAGCTGCAGTCTCTTCCATTTTTCTTTTCATTTTTCCATTTTGTTGTGATCCATAAAAACACAAGACATCAGACAGAGGAGCCTCTCTTTTGTTTTCAGGTCCACAACACCTGTGTTGCTTACTGCTTGTAGCTGCATTATACTTTTGTGTGTGTGCTCTTTTGTTTTCAGCTTTCACAAGCACACCTGTACAACTTGACTTAAGACTGGCGTGACTGGGTCAGTTGGTATGCCATTCTACATGACTGGGTGTCACTGTAGCGCACTGCAACTGCTTCTGATTCTCTAAGGCTATGTAAATGAAGTCTGTGACTGAAAGCTGCTGGAAAAGTAATGTAATGTGACATTACATTTTAGGTGACTATCCTCTGCTATAAGTCAGTTCATTTAAATGTGCTTTAATAGTCCAGTTATTCTCAGAAACCTGGTTTATAAAATGCCATGTAAACCCTTATTCTGGCTAGAGAAAGTGGTCATTGGTCTCTGAGAAACCAGGTTAACACACACAGATTTCTCCACAAATAACCCGGTTATGTGGCCATGTAAACCCTTAATTGGGTTACATTTAAGAATTTTGTAGCATGTGCATATGTTAGCTTTGCACATGCTTTCAGCTGTCCCAGGTAGAAATGTTCACAAAGATACATTTCCTGAGGCAAATGCTTGGTGACCCCAGTGTTCCTTTTCCTAGTTTAAATAATCTGTCTTAATATTTCAGAAATTGCTAAATTTATGTTGATGTCCTGAACATACAGTGCTAAGCTCAGCAGCACAATCTTGGGATCAGGGTTATGGGTAACACATTAAAACTAATGTTCCTTATGTAGTCAGATTACTTTGTAAAGTAACGAGTAACACAATACTTACTTTACTAAGGTCAAAATACCTAAATTATTATTGTCTTGGCACTACTGGGTGTGAGGCAAGAAATGTATGTGCTAGTATTCCGCTCCAAAGAACAGAAAAATTTGTGCTGTACACAATCAAATAATAGAAACCTACTGTATAAATTAGGTGGCAGTTTAGTTTTCATCTAGCTAAGTGCTATAGCAATGTTGAAATTGTGTGATCGCATGACACAGCAACCAGTGTCCACAGAGCAAATTATCAGTAGTTCAGGTTGGGGATGGAAATGACTTGCTTCACAGCACATGAAGGGCTAAATGTGCTCATAAAACACAAGAAAATTATCACCATTTTCATGCTTGTTTGCTGATTTATGGCAATGATGACATTTAACTTTTTTTTTTTTTATTTAAAATGCTGAAGCATTTTTTCAAAGGAGAACTCCAGAAACATCCTTATGCATGTAAACAATAGGTTTTAAGAAGCCAGGTTTTTGCCTTAACCGGGTTACTCACCTTACCCTGGTTTTTAGTGTGTGTAAATGCACTTGGTGCATTCTTCAAGTTCATGGTTTCCACTGTCTATTGTGTCATGCCTTGTATCTCCTAGGCATTTGTGATTGAAATTCTTCCTGGTGGCATCACTGAAAAATACATTCAATTGAAGGATTTCCTGAATATATTATGTGGAATACTGATATCTTGCCTGCTGCTGTTCTCAGTATTGTCAAATTCAATTACACAGAGTAGTTTACAATTACCTAACGTACATCACAAAGGATAGATTACATTTATATATTGTATACAGTATTAATTGACATTCTTGTACCTGTGACCACAAGGGCATGCCAGAGAGCCCCAAACCACAGACAAAGTAAAGCACCACATGTTGATAGAATAAAATAAAGGATTTTTATTCATTTTTGAAGCGCCTCTCCAACTCGTAACAAGCCACAAATTTAATTATAAATGCAATAAGCCAAAGAAGCTTTCCTCTTTCTGTCCTCCAGCTGAGTGTTGCCCACTTCCTCCCGACTTTGACTCCAAGAGCAGGCTACTTTTAAGGTGAACCTGGGAGTACTTCCAGTAACGTTCTGTGGTCAGTTGGAAGCAGTTCCAGGCTACAAGAAAGCCAGGGACATCCTCCCCCAACAACTCCCTCACAATCCCCCAGGGAAAACTACAGGGCTTCTTTTCTGGACTACAACTCCCATGCAGCCCTGTGGGTATCCAGACAAGGACCCTATCTGAGGGACACTGCCACCTAGAAAGGTGGAAGATGAATTGCTCCCCTGCTGGTTCTTGATGTGTTTGGGCATCCCTGTCAGGATGGATATCATAAGGCGTCTCCATCCTGGGCGGGACACCCACTCGTCCACTGGAGGATCTACATACCAAAGTTAGTGTTGGTGAACTTTTTTTAAAGACTTCATACAAAAGAACACTCTTAAACAGACCAAATGAAGGAAAAGTGTTGTGTTTAAAGGAAAGCAATGTGGCTGAAACTTATCAAAGTAGTATACTTTAATGTTAACAGAATCAGTCTGAAAGACTGTGTTAAACAGCAGAGGCCAATAAATGCCAGCAGGACATTTACGTCGGAGAGTTCACTCTGTAGCACTTGTTGGCATTTGTTTATTTGCTTTTATGGTTTTAGTTCATTTACATGTGCTGTTTACACCAGCAGAGGCTTTCCATGAAAGTGTGTGAAGTTAATTTTCACCAGTGTAATGATGATGATATTTGGGCAACAAAAGTGTTGATTTTTGTAATAAACCCCTTTCGCCAATACACTCTTTAAGCAGTACGGTAGCCCTGTCATTGCAGTTTGTTTCCAACTATTCTATATATCCCTTCTTTGCAAAAGCCTGCCCCTTACTATAGTCATTGGCACCTAACTCTTGTGTACTCTTAGAGTAACTAGTCATCTTTGAAAAATGCATTTATTTAATTTAAATGTGTAATAGAGTGAAATTATACCTAATATGTTTTAGATCCCCTCCTAGGATTGTGACGTTTATATATGGTGGTTAGGGACTGATTCTAGTTGGCCTCAATAATCCTTAGAGCTGTGTTGTCCAAAAGTAGGTGATCCGGGTAGGTTTACCAAAGACATTAATTTAAAGTGAGTGGTCACACAAATAAGAATCCATAATTGACTCTCTTGAATGTTCTTATCCAGTGTTTGTAAACTCGATCCTGTGGATCGCATGTTGCTACAGGTTTTTGTTCTAAACAACTTTTCTTTTTAATTGGAATTCTGGCCTAATTAAGCAAGTTCTTATTTCCAATTGATGTATTTTAGGGACAGTATAAAGGTTAGAAAACTGCAAAAAAAAATTTAATATATCAAGCATTTATATTATGTGGGCATAATGTAATATGTTTATTTCCCTTAGCTTTAAGATGTTCATCATCCTTGTAATTTTTCATTCCACCTTTCTAGTTGTTCTAGTTATTTAATACTATACTGTACATTATTTACTAATGAGCATGTTAGTTACTCTGACACTGAAGTAGTTGCAGCCTTTCAGCATTTGGTGTCGTTTCCTCAGGTGTCTGCTTTTCTCTGCTTGTTTTTAGTTGTCATTATTAGGGTATAATTAATGGAGCACACTAAACATAAAAATGACAAATTTAGTAGGAAAACAACAAAAGACATTTAAAGCTGCAGCAAAAATACAAAAAATTCCATATGCCTTCAACATGTAAAACTCAGATTGCTGTATTTTTCTGACTGTAGAATAAGAGGAAAGAAAACGCTGGCCTATTAAAATCTAGAAAAGTTAAGAGTATTTTTTAAATGTCTTGCTGATTGTGAAACTGGTTTGAACAAAAACCTGCAGCCACCTGGGGGGTCCCCAGGAGTGATTTTGAAAACTATCATATATATTTTTTTTTCCTCTTAATATTGATGGTGTGCTTGTTTCGCCTTCTGCTTTTCCCTGAAATCTTGGTGTAATATTTGACCCATTACTTAATTTTGAGCCGCATATAAAGTTCCTCACCAAGTCTGCATTTTTTTTTTTCATCTCTTTAACATTACTCGTCTTTGCCTGTTTCTCACTAGTACATGCACAAAGTTTGGTTCATTCTTTCATAAGTTGTCGTCTTCTTCTTCTCCTTCCTTCTTCTTCTTCTGGCTGCTCCTGTCAGTGGTTGCCACAGCGCATCATCTTCTTCTTCCATAACTTTCTGTTCTCTGCATCTTGTTCTGTTATACCCATCACCTGCATGTCATCTCTCACCACATCCATAAACCTTCTCTTAGGCCTTTCTCTTTTTCAATTGCCTGGCAGCTCTGTCCTTAGCATCCTTCTCTCAATATACTCTGCATCTCTCCTCTGCACATGTCCAAAGCAGTGCAATCTTGCCTCTCTGACTTTGTCTCCCAACTGTCTAATCTGTAACACTCATATTGATTTACTGTAATTCTTTCTTCATTGGCCATCCTGCAGAGTCTTTACAAAAGCTACAGCATATTCAGAACTCTGCAGTTAGAGTTCATTCCTGTATGAAGTGTTATGTTCACATCACCCCTATTCTGTTTCAGTTCTTTGGGTTATGGGTTCAACCCCATATTAAGTCTAAAATCTTGCCTGTCACTTTCAAAGTCTTTACTTTAGTGAACTCTTGATTATATTCCTTTTCTCACTCTCTCGGGTCTTCTAACCATAAAGTAATTGTTGTCCCACACACCAGACTTTCCAATTTGGGAGGCAGGTCCTTCAGTACCATGGCCCATAAAATCTACTTTCAAATCTGACTTTAAAGACTTTTTTTGTTTTCTGGTCGGTGAACATTTCTCTTATCTACACTACTTAGTTGTGTTGGTTTTTTAAAATTTTGTATAAGGTACAAGTGTGAAAGTTTTTTGTTGTACTATAAATGAAAGTTATTTTTGTTCTAATCAAATCAAAGAACTTACCAGAAACCACTCCTGGGTTGTATGGATTTGATTATGTGAAGCCTCCATCTACAAGTTGAAGAGTAAGGGTCATATTAATGTCAGACTGGTGACATGCAGAAGTGAGATTGATTCAAGTATGTTAGGTTTTGGTAATGGAAACTGGTTGTTTGGATGTGAAATGGTATTCCTATGGTTGTGAAAGGGCCGTATTCTGTGAGGGTGAAAAATACTGACTAGATATAATCAGACTCTTCTCTACAAACAACACTGGCTCTGAAAGCAAACTTGTTCATTAATAGTAATTTTATCTTCTACTTTACAGTTGCCACATGTGAGAGCCCCTGGGCATTTGTACCGGGTTCTGTATTGTTGGAATTTGTTTGGGTGGATGAGAGGGCCACCTTAATGTGACTTCAAGTTGCTGTGGTGGTGGGGGGGGGGGGGAGAAACCTTAACTGTTATTTGCATGTGTGCCTCAAACAATTGTGCAGTGTATTCAACCTTTTTAGAGACCTTAGAAATACAGAATGGAGTGTAACTATAGACTGTACCCTTTTGTGCGTGAAATCTATTTGCAAACTTCACTGTTCAGGAGGGGATTGATGGAAATAACTTAGGTAGGAACAGCTTGTCTGAGCTGAATGTGTGTGGTGAATTGTTACTGAATTTCTTGTGATTGATTTAAAATAGTGAACACCATATTTGAATACACTTATACATGTGTATAGTCATTAATGAACGTTGTTGTCGAGTCATCTGTTCTGGAGACTCTGGTAAAATTAGGTTCTGAATTGTTAACTGATCACCACACGGTGGTGAGCTGTGTTAGAGAGGTGGATCACTCACTGGAGAGACATGAAATTAATGGTGTACTAGCAATGAGCAGTAGCTGCCTCTGTAAGACTCTGTTTATCCCAGCCCAAATTTGGAGGAGATTCTGCTTGGGAGAGGTCAGGGCAATGCTAAAGTAATTCGGGGCATCTGCTAAAAATGCTCCTAAATAAACCATTTTGCACCACAAAACACTGGGAAAGCATGCCCACACAATAAATTGTAATATTAGTTACACTTTAACATGTGTAATTTGTCATTGCCATAATAAAATTCAGTTTTCATTTTTGGATTCCAGCTAATGTAATGCTGTATTTACTGATTCTTCCTCTCTCATCTTTTCATGCAGACTACATAACTCACCGCCCACTTTATTTGGTACACTTTTTAACACAAATATCTAATTGGCCAATCACATAGCAGCAACTCCATGTATTTCGGCATGTAAACATTGTAAAGACAACCTGCTGAAGTTCAAACTGAGCATCAGAATGGGGAAGAAAGGTGATTTAAGTGACTTTGAACGTGGCATAGTTTTTGATGCCAGAGGGGCTTGTCTGAGTATTTCAGAAACTGCTGCTCTACTGAGATTTTCATGCACAACCACCTCTAGAGTTTACAGAGAATGGTCAGAAAAAGGGAAAATACCCAGCGAGTGGCAGTTTTCTGGGTAAAAATACCTTGTTGATGTCCGACGAAACTGTTTTGACTGGTTTGAGCTTATAGAAATTTAACAGTATCTCAAATAACCACTTGTTATAACTGAGGTACTGTATACAATATCTGTGAATGCACAGCACGTCGAACCTTGAAGCAAATGGGCTACAGTGGCTGGAGACCACACCTGGTGCCACTCCTATTAGCTAAGAACAGGCATATGAGGCTAAAATTCAGAGGCTCACCAAAATTGGAAAACGGAAGACTGGAAAAGTGTTGCCTGGTCTGATGAATCTTGATTTCTGCTGCAGCATTCAAATGGTCAGAACTTGTCATCAACAACATGAAAGCATGGATCCATCTTGCCTTGTATTAACAGTTCAGGCTAGTGGTGGTGTGAAAGAGTTAATTTGGATATACAGTATATTAAAGAAAGCAGTCTTGTCTCATACAAGGGGAAACCTTAATCACCGCAGTCTGTTTCAGAATGATTCAAAGTACAGAGGGTAATAGTTAATTTTATAAACTGTTGAATTTGCATACAATGTCAATCAATGCATACATTTTATTTTGGTTGGTTCATCAGCTTACACCCAAATGACTTGTATAAATAAAAGTCAATTTTTATGAATGGAAATAAAAAAAAAAAAAAATTTACATGCAAAATATAATAATTGGTTATTTAATGTTAAAATAGTAGAAAAAAAACAAACCTAATTTGAAAGATTGGATAATTTAAATTTATAACTATTCAAAATGTTAAACTTCTGTAAACATCAGAATGACTTGTAATATAAAAATACCTGAAACCTTAATACAGTCCCGATCAAAAGTTTAAGACCACTTGAAAAATGGCAAAAAATCATATTTTGCATGGTTGGATTTTAACAAGGTTCCAAGTAGAGCTTCAACAAGCAACAAGAAGAAATAAGAGTGAGACACAACCATTTTTTGAGCATGCAATTTAATGAAAACAACGATTAAACTGAAACAGGCTGTTTTACAGCTGATCAAAAGTTTAGGACCACACCTCGAAAAAAACCAGTAAACCCAAAAAAAACGGAAATCAAACTTCCAAACATGAACTCAGTACTGAGTAGCTCCACCGTTATTGTTGATCACTTCAAAAATTCGTTGCGGCATGCTTGATGCAAGCGTTTCCATGAGGTGAGTGGGAACATTTCTCCAAGTGGTGAAGACGGCAGCACGAAGGGCATCTACTGTCTGGAACTGTTGTCCATTTTTGTAAACTTCCCTTGCCATCCATCCCCAAAGGTTCTCAATTGGATTTAGATCAGGGGAACAAGCAGGATGGGCCAAAAGAGTGATGTTATTCTCCTGGAAGAAGTCCCTTGTCCTGCGGGCATTGTGTACTGTAGCGTTGTCCTGTTGAAAAACCCAGTCGTTACCACACAGACGAGGGCCCTCAGTCATGAGGAATGCTCTCTGCAACATCTGGACATAGCCAGCGGCCGTTTGACGCCCCTGCACTTCCTGAAGCTCCATTGTTCCACTGAAGGAAAAAGCACCCCAGACCATTATGGCACCCCCTCCACTGTGGCACGTAGAAAACATCTCAGGTGGGATCTGCTTGTCATGCCAGTAACGTTGGAAACCATCAGGACCATCAAGGTTAAATTTTTTTCTCATCAGAGAATAAAACTTTCTTCCACCTTTGAATGTCCCATGTTTGGTGCTCTATTGCAAAGTCCAAACGAGCAGTTCTGTGGCGTTCAAGGAGACGAGGTCTTTTAAGACGTTTTTTGTTTTTGAAGCCCTTCAGTCTCAGATGCCGTCTGATGGTTATGGGGCTGCAGTCAGCACCAGTAACGGCCTTAATTTGGGTCGAGGATCGTCCAGTGTCTTGACGGACAGCCAATTGGATCCTCCGGCTCAGTGCTGGTGAAATTTTTTGGGTCTTCCATTTGACTTTTTGTTCCATAACCCTCAGGATCATTTAAGAAATTCCAAATGACTGTCTTACTGCGTCCCACCTCAGCAGCGATGGTGCGCTGTGAGAGACCCTGCTTATGCAGTTCAACAGCCCGACCACGTTCAAAAAGGGAGAGTTTTTTTGCCTTTGCCATCAGAACGTGTGACTACCTGACAGAAAATGACAATGAATCCACATCTTTGCACAGATTTGGCCTTTTAAAGGCATGTGGTCCTAAAATCTTGATCAGCTGTAAAACAGCCTGTTTCAATTTAATCGTTATTTTAAATTAATTGAATGCTCGACAAATGTTTTGTCTCACTCCCACTTCTTCTTGTTGCATGTTGAAGCTCTACTTGGAACCTTGTTAAGATCCATATGATTTTTTGCCATTTTTCAAGTGGTCTTAAACTTTTGATCGGGACTGTATCTTAGCTTCTTAAATGGTGCATTTTTAAACTCCATCCAACACATTTTCATTTTCCAGAGTCTGAAGTCCTCTCCTCAGTATGTTAAATTTAAGGGAAATATGAATGAAGTTCAAACTCTGAACATGGTAGACTAGCCATTTATAACCATTTTTATTGTTCGGTTGAAACCTGTGCATGTGCATTTGCCGGGTTCAAGATGCTGAAAGATTCCAGTGAAGAAGTTAATATAAACCTACAAAGTGTAGAAGATTTATCACGTATAAACCCATAACATTACCAGTTTTCCAGAGCAGCTGTATTCATACATTCAGTTAATTCCAAATGCTTGGAGATTTATGGATAAACCGTGTATGAAAGGAGCTTTAGGATAGACATCTGAATGGACACTGTCATTGAAATCAAATGTGTCATGCTAAATCTAGTTACATACATGTAACTAGGGCTGTGGAGTCAATTTATGGTACCACTGACTCAGAGTCCAGCTATTTTATTTATAGTTTAAATCAAAACACAGTACCGGTCAAAACCTTGAGGTCACCCAGAAATGGTCATGTTTTTTTGATTGATTGCCTTTTTTTATTTATTTATTTTAAATCAAATCATTAATTTTGATTTAAACATGTAGCCAAGGCATTACTAAAGAGTATAATGGCTATTGCTGCTTGAAATTACTGATTTTTAATTTATCATTCACTTTAGGCTGCAAAGCTCCATTTTCTGAAGCAATTCCTTCGGTGTTCTAACAGTAAACTTCCTTAGCTTAATTAGTCCTGTGTTAATGTTAATTGGTTATTAGAGAAACCATTCTAACTGCATTAGCACCACTGAAACATGTTGTGCTGTTCACTTGTGTTACAAAATACTGGCATTCCTAAATTTCAGTTCTGGGTTTAAAAATGACCAAAACAAATCTGCTTTCTCAAGAAACATATCCGTCTATTTTTTTTTTTTTTTTTTTTTTTACATAATGAAGGGTTATTCCATGTGACAGATTGCCAAGAAGCTGAATATTTCATTCTA
Source organism: Polypterus bichir lapradei (assembly GCA_026402145.1). Lineage (NCBI taxonomy): Eukaryota > Metazoa > Chordata > Cladistia > Polypteriformes > Polypteridae > Polypterus > Polypterus bichir. The sequence goes on from JANRMT010062806.1 coordinate 87,067,643, forward strand.
AGGCGTCACTGTTGTGAAAGAAGAGGGTAAATACAAAATACACCCAAAATTACCAGTGTCATCTTCATCAGAGAAAAGACTACTAGGGAATGCTGAGCATAATACATTTCTCCAGTCATCTTCTGTCCAATGCTTACGTTCAGCTTTATGTTTCTAGGAGTCACCATCTCAGAGGACCTGTCCTGGGCTGACAACAACTTGGCTATAATAGGCAAAGCACAACAACTCCTCTATTTTCTCAGGAAGCTTAGGAGAGCTGACCTCCCCCAGAAGCTGCTGGTTGATTTCTATAGATGCACTATAGAGAGCATCTTAACTAACTGCATGATGGCCTGGTATAACAGCTGCACCAAAGCTGCTAAAGAAGCCCCGCAGCGGGTCGTAAAAATAGCAGAGGCCATTATTGGGACTGAATTGCCATCACTCGAACTCTTGTATAAGACTCGCTGTGTGAGAAGGGCCAAAAACATTCTCGAGGACAAAATTCATCCTGGAAATTCTTTGTTTGAGCTCCTCCCGTCAGGAAGAGGATTTAGGTCAATCCATGTACGCACAAACCGACTAAAAAATAGCTTTTTCCTATCTGCCATATACTTTCTGAACTCTGAATCTCATCAGTCTGAGATCATTTTTAATTGAACATGTGCAATAAGCTATATTGGTAATGTGCAATATACTAATGTATTACAATATCGAATATGTAATGTACTATTCATTAACAGGTGCTATAACAATTTATGCTGCTGTACTTTGAGCAATAATTTGCTCTGGTTACTTGATCACTTAACACTGTATACGACATATTTGGAATTATTTGACTTTTCTTTAAATGCACCTTGCGGCTGTCACAAAAAGTAATTTCATTGTGTTGCACAATGACAATAAAGTGCTTGAAGATGAACTTTTTTCCCATTTTAGCCTTTTCTTTTTATTTGCAAGTTTCATATGAGTTTATGGCTTTTCCTTTGAAACATTTCGGTATTGCAGATGACATTGGCATTTGGCATGTAGTAAAGGAAAACTCAACTGACACCAGTAAGACCATTTGTTTCTCAAACTACAGATTCTGATGTCCATTTACTCTTATGCATGTGTCCATCTCGGCCTTCCCCGTCTTTTTCTGTACTTATTCCTGTTGAGATTTCCTACTTTGCAAATACTGCATCTTCTGCTACAGTAAGAACTTTTACTTCCTGTTGACTTGTTGTGATCACTCGCTCTTTTTAGTTTGACAATTCTTGAAACTAAAACCCTCCCCACTCCAACCTTTATTGATCACTGTTCAGAGCTCTCTTTTTAAATTCACCTTAATGCTAGCTAGGAGACTCTCTCTTTGTTCATTGCATTGCTGTCCTATAACTGAAGCTAGCTAGTGACATATGCCATTTTCTGCTGGCTGTGTGTGTGTGTATGTGATGTGATGGGGTGGCATTCTGTTCAGGAATTGTTCCTCCCTTGTGCCCAGTGCTTGCTGGGATTGTTTCAAGCTGAATAAGCAGGTTTGGAAGGTGGATAGATGATTGGATGTTTCCTTTAGATTGGATCAACATATTGCTTTGAATTCTGTTTTGGCAATTTATATAAAAAAAAAAAAAAAAAAAAATTATGTACACTTTTGTGCTATTGAAGAGACCAAATAAGACGCTTTCACTATTAATATATATTTTTTTATGAGTTCTGCTTCTCTCAAGGGTGGTTTTTTTTTTTTTTTTTTTTTCTTAAGTTGCAAATATGCTTTTGTGAACTTTTATTATGGTTACTTTCGCTCCTTATTTTGTACCAATCATGCTGTTTATTTACTTATTCCTATCTGTACTATGAGTAGGGGAAGAATGAGTGAGTCATAGAGTATTCAGTGTGTAGAATGATTTCAGTTTAGAAGTTGTAAGGATTTGCTACATTTTATTTCTTCACTAACTTAAAATACCTTTTAATTAAGAAGAGGAAATGAATAGCATTGTCAGCAGATATAGCTATGGAGATGAACTTACAAAATATACAAAACCTATTAAGATAAGCTTTGAATGGGGTTATTGAACTTCATAGATGAATTTTTCATGGTCTCTGGGGAACAATTTTCTGTCGAGGAATGTGGAACTCTTTTCACATTAAAGCTTTAGATCCAGCTCTACTTTTACTCTTTGTACAAATGAACATGTAATGGGATTTTTTTGTTTTGGTTTTAAAAATGGACAAATTCAGCTTTAAAGAATTAGATTTATACCCATTGTACATCAGTCTTTATAATTTTGATTTATGGCGTTCTATTAACATTATTGTGTATTCATGCATAGCTTTTTTTTTTTTTTTTTTTTAACAACCTAGTGTTTTTTTTTTTTTTTTGTTTGAGTTATTTAAAGTAGCCAGTTAACATTTGGCATATTAACACTATTAACAGTGTGTATTTAATAAGTTAATTATGCATCATCATCGAACAACATTACCAGATTTGCTTAATTCAGTTCAGGGTCATGGTGTGCTGGAACTTTTTTTGAGCACAAAGCTGCCGGGATAACAAACAGCCCTGGACAGGACACCTGCCCATTTGCAGGATTCAGTCATGCATACACCTTTACCCACACTAACACTGGGCAATTTGGTATTTCCATTTAACTTCATATACTACATCTTTATGAGGAAAACTACTTTAACTAAGGAATTACCATGTAGACACAGGGGGATTGTGCAAACTCCACTTAGATAATGACCAAGCACATGATCTGAATGCTTCCTTGGTGTGGAAATAGTGCTGACCACTGCACCACTGTGCTACCCATGAGCATCAAGTGATCGTTTGAAAAAGTACATGTAGCCATTGTCACACACGAGCGCATGGGGAGCAGCTGAAGGACCCGACGAGCATCGCGACAAGTCGTGCCAGGGGACAAGAGCAGGGTATGAATCTCTTTCTTTTTTTTTTTTCATGGAAAGAACGAAGCACTGCTACCATAATTCCTCCCACAGAAACAAAACTCCATCACTTCTGGGTTCCTCTCTTCCCTCTGATCCCCTGTTGATGTCAACATCCCATCCACCACCATGCCTTCCCAGCATTCCACAAACCTAATTTCCGGTCCGGCTCCTTTATATGTCCGTGCAGCTCTCCCTGTATTGTCTAATGCAATTTCTCTGTTTTGTTTTGAGATTTTTGGAAGACCGGGATAATTATTATTTACAATATATGGGGCCTAAGCAACCCCAAACCTTTATGACTGTCTTAGTCCTTTATTACACCATCAATTTTCTAAATTGCTATTTTGTTGTTAAGGTTAGTGTGCTTTAAATGCTGGTAAAGTAAAACCTGTACCACTGGGTATTAATTTACAGAGTTGAGAACATGTACTAGCCATGTGTTTCCACAAGGAGTTCACATAAAAGTAGTAACTGGCCAATGACTAAACTGGCTGAAACAAACGGGCAACTTCAGTAGCATTAGGTGACCAAGTTTGAAAATCTTATATTGATGACAGTGCTAAATTTCATTCCCATTGCTTACATCGTACAGTATTCACTTGATGTTATTTGCCACTTTTCGTAGTTAGGAGGTCTGCTTTACAGGTTTCTTATTTCACATTCTTTTGTGGTTGAGGTGTTTGGATTTTACCAAAGATAATCCTATTTAAATTACATTAGACTTCTTGTGTAATTTGCTTTTTTGCCACAGTTTACTGCATCCTTTGTGTGACGGCACAGTGTTGATTTCTGTAGACAGGAAAACTAGCTTACAAAGTTCTAAGTCTCATTTCTAAAACTGTGGTTATGGTGGTAAGGGTGGGGCATTCTCCTGTTTTGTGTATGTGCATGGGTAAGAAAAAGCTTCTCGGTGCACTGACCTTGAATGTGGTAGGCACCTCTTTTTAATGTCGTGTATGATATATTCTTTAAGTTAGGTGGCATGTGGCCTGTACACAGATTTTTTTTCTTTGTTTGAAGTTATGCCAGGAATATGATGTGAGGCTTCATCTTTTTAAGACAGTGTGTACTGTTGGTTAAGGAATTTAAGTTGGAAAAACCAGAAGGCATAAGGGTTATGTCTCACTTTTGTCTTGCTGCATGATCTCAAACAAATCCTTTAGTGTACGTGTTGTATTACACAACACACAAAATGTCTTTTTAAATTGTATTATTTATAAAGGACTTGTGTATATAGTGATTGCTTGCAGATTTTTTGTAAATATTGGGCATTTGTTTTCAGTTTGTTTAGTTTATGGATATATGTGGAATCTCTTTCCAGCCCTTTGTCTAAGATGAATTGCATAGACTTAACATTTGGTCTTCTGTTACCATTTTGTACAATGTGTTCCAGTTGCTACCCTTTCTTATTTGTTGGTTGCAGGTAATGCTGTTCTATGCCGATATGGTATCGGAGGTATTAGAGCTTAAGAGTCTGCTTGACTGAAGACAATTTATTACTAAGTTTTATGTTGTAAGCAACTGGACTTGTATGCGTGTACTGTACTACCAGGGGGAGTCGAGCTAAAGTTGGAAAATGGGATTTATTAGAAAATGGAAGGAACCTTCACAAAACTGATAATGTCATTTCTCAGTGTAGTCTCCACCCTTCTCGATGAACTTGCACCACCTGCCTGGAAGTGCCTGGATTTCAGCAGAACAAGAGAGGTTTTGTCTTGTCTTAGCAACCACTTGTGCACCGCTTTCCTCACATCTGCCTTGAATCGGTGACCACCCAGATGTTTTTTTAGTCGTCCAAAAAGATGGAAATCACACTGTGTCAAATCTGGCAAATAAGGAAGATGTGGAAATAGCTCAGACTTCAGTTTCTCCAGGCAAGCCTTGGTGTTGGCAGTGTGTGAGCGGGCATTGTCTTGAAGCAAAAGGACTCCTTGAGACAACAGTCCCCACCACTTGGATCGAATATCAGGTTTAAAATTGGTCTCCAGCAAGTCACAGTAACATGCACTAGTGACTGTAGTACTCCTCGGCATGTAGTGTTTGACAATAACTTGGGTGCACAAGTGGTTGCAAGGACAAGACAAAACCTTTTAATCTGCTGGAATCCAGGTGCTTGCAGTCAGGTGGAGCAAGTGCATTGAGAAGGATGGAGACTACATTGAGAAATGACAGTATCATTTTTGCCAAGGTTTGTTCCATTTTCTAATAAATCCCATTTTCTAACTTTAGCTTGACTCCCCCTTGTATATAGTGGTCAATTTTTAAAGGTAAAAAATTACCTTCAGTTTGAAAAGAGACATTTTTTGCCAACCTGGTGCTTTTTCACAGAGAACACTAAACCAAACAAGTACAGGTTACAAATGCATAACCTGTTCATACTCTATAAGCAGATATAAGATGGGTGACACTGCACCAGCAGCAACTCTTTCAAAGTTCATACAGCATTTAAGGTGAATCCCTGTTTCATAGTATTGTACATATACAAAAGCAAATGTTTACCATCCTTTTAGTATTATGTAAATGTTAAGAGACTGTAAGCAATCATTGACATATTAAATTGTGATATCATGCCTGGCACGCTTTAAAATCATTAAATTGAAAAGCTTTTTTAAAAAAGAGGAGAAAAATCTTAAACATGCCACTGTTTATAGCCCTTTGTTTTAGAGTTGAATAGTTGATAGCCTGAGCAACTACAGTATATGTTGCCACTTTTTAGTATCTTTCTTTCTATTTTGTAGGTTGGGTCTTTACTTAAACTTTAGACATGAATTTAATTGGGTGAGAGACTAAAGGATGGTACAAAAACTAAATATGATCTGTAAACCAAGTGTGAACATATTCAGAAAAAAGTGGTACATGTGTTGTAATTTAGTAGATGCTAATTTCCAAACTAGCATTAAGAATACAACTTTCCTTACTTTTTGAAACAATCGGAAGCAAGATCAGTAATCATCCTGCTGTTTACTGATACTGCTGGAGATCAGACTAGAGTTACAGTAGTATAGAATTAGACTGATTACAGTTCAGTTAAAGGAAAAGGCGGGCTTGCAAGATATAAACATAGATTAGTCCATGAAAGGTTAGCGCCCAGATAACATTCAGAATAAAAAAAATACCATAACAATGTGTCATAACAATTGGACTCTAGCAAGGATGCCGAACTGTACACTTTTGTATATAGTGTATCAATTTTATTGTTTTTGTTAATTATAGTTGTATTTAAGGCATGCAGATAATAAAACTGCATTAATAAATTGCTCCATAAAAGGTATGCATACAGTTACAATCCGGTAACCACATCAGTTGGTAAAATTTTAAATATTGCGCTCCTGTCTCTTTAATCCAGTGTCCTATCAATGCTAGATGCATGCACTGCTTTTTCTGTGTTATCGAATTTTCAAACGATAAACTGGCCAGAATATTTTTCATAATACAAGCTAAAGCTTACTAAATGTGAATCTATAGGAAACTAATTCATCCATAAATCAATTTTTGAACCCACTTATTACAACTCAGTGTCAAGGATGCTATCAAGATAGGCTGTGATACATCAGGCCATGGAGTAAAATGTTATCTAAAATTCAGCAGAAATGTTGTAGTGTATGTACATGGGCATAGCGATCATTTATGCATCATTTTGAATATAAACATCAAACCTAGCTTGGATATTGTTGAAGGCTTGAAAAATGTAATAAACCATCTTTGGTTTTGAGTTAACTTTTATTTAGTGCAATCATTTCCTTTTACCTGTAAATATATTTAGGAGATGGTCAAAAGACAAAGTCATTGCTTGATAGGAACACTTTTTTTTTTTTATATATATATATATATATATATATATATATGTCTGTCTGTCTTTCCATTTATTAGTTCATCTATTTATACATGGATACTATTCTATGATTTTTAAATAACCACCTATGCTATATAAACTGACTCCAAGTTGGTTAATTTGTTCATAGCCATTTTATAAAAGAGCCTACAGTCGTGCAGCTATGCTTACACTGATATACTGACAGATACTTCATTGATCTTGAGGGAAACTGCAATGTTACAGCAGGCAATGCACAAAACATGTAGAATACACTCTATATAAAAAAAAAAAAAAAAGTTAACATATTAAAATAGCAGCAAAACAAAACTATTGTTTAGGTAGAACCTGCATTGTAAAATCTAATGATAGCTGGTCAAAAAGACTTCTGATTAGTATTTGCTGGAGCATTGTGGCAGAATTGGCATTGTGCTGAACATGCTGCACAGATTCATCAGGGTGTCATGCCGAGGGTGTGAGACATTGTTCATGATGCAGAGAGTTGAGGCTATTTCCCAGCATAGTGCTATCTTTCCTGATTAACCTATTAAGTCTGTTGATATCTGCTGTTTTCTGTGCTACTGTCACAACAAATCATTGTTAAACAGCCCATTTACAAGTACAAACAGAGAAAATGCAGTATATGCAGTAATGTTCCGCTTATGCCAAAGGAAGTAATTAGATGAAATATGGCCTGAACGTATTGTTGTTAGCTGAAAAAATGGTTAAAATGAATGGTTTCCCCTTGTTTTACACAGAATATTTTTAAAGGTAAAGAGAACCTATTAACAACTTTAGACATGCTGTCAGTCCTGGGATCAAAATCTTTATTGTACATTAAATTAACAAATAATAACACAGTATTTACTATGTGTTTAATTTCAGAATTTCCCTGCTCTTTGGAGCTTGGCTAAAGTTTTTACTGTTATTTTACCTTTTGGTTTACAATTTACTGACTCAATGTCTTGCCTTGAGGGTTTTTTTTTTTTTTTTTTCTTCTTTAATTAAGATTGCCTTTCTGGTAATGAGCTTATGTTGAAACTCTAACCATCTTATGTAAAAAGTCTTAGCCTTCATCTTTAGAGTTTATTATTCATTACTTAATATTTATTTATTCGTTAATTGGGTTGAATTCTTTTCAGTTATTTGCTCCAGTACATACTGTGTAAGCAGCTATTGCTATTTACTTTAAATGTTGATTAAATAGAATAATATTTCTGTTTTGGAATTGTAGCAAGGCAACAGAAAAAAATTGACATTCAAGGTAAAAAGAAATAGCTGAATTTTAAATTATCTCAAAGTCACTTTTAAGAAAAAAAACTTCCAATGTGAGCAATTTTTCAAGCTGAAGTTCTGACTTTGTTCTCTACGGTGTTTTTCCTGTTAGCATTTGCACACATACTGTACAGTATGTGTAACAGGGATTATTTTGCGCAACTGATATGCCTTGCTAAGGCTGCTACTCTTCCATTATGTGAATGTAGTTATTCTAACTCTCAACATTGCTGAAAGCAACCTGTCATTCAGTGCACCTAAAGTAGCAAACTTTGTAATCCAAAGTTCTCAGTTGTAACAGATTCAAAGGAAAGAAATTATTTAAAAAAGGAAGTTAATGTGGAACCCTGCAATTTAGTATGGGAATATTCAGTTTTGACAGATGTTGAGGTAAGACAATAATTAAAATTGTCTTGCTTGAAATTCAGCTCGTGTCAGTTAATTTTCAGAATAGTTTGTATCTGCCTAAGGTCATTAGCCAGTGAGTATATACTGTGAAGGAACAGGGAAATTTTGAGTGTATAGATTCTGCTGGCCCATGATTTACTAGATTATACAAGCAGAAAAATCAAATATCACATTAGAGTAATGCAGATCCATATTGTCTCTTGAGAATTAATACTTTGGTCTGTATTATGATTTTTGTCTGAATCAGATTTTTTTAAGTAGTGTAGCTGGTTAAACTGCTTCTTGCACAAGGAACACTCATATCTACTTTCATCCTATACATGTTTAGGTTAGCTGGATCTACTTTTATGAAGATCTCATTGAAGAATCAATAGAATTTTAATTCAGTGAATTACAAACAGAAAAACATAATTCAGGTATACTTTAATGAATTATCCTAAAACGCTTAAAATCCTCTAGTTGGCTAATGGTCAGGGATTCAAGTATTTTTAGGTTTTATACACAGAAGAAAAACTAGGTTGGGAAGAAAACTCCATTTGCATTTCAGGCTTGATTCTAATTTCCAGAAATGTGTTCAAAATTGCTTTTTGTTCAGATTTTTTTTTTATTAAGTCCCTGCAAAACAAAAAAAATGTGAGTAAACTCCTATTTAATGTGGACAGCTAAATAATATTTAAAGGTACAGGGTAAAAGGGTAAAGCTGCTGCCAGAAAAACCATTTATTTGAAGTGGAAACAAAGTCCGGAATTTTTTTTTTTTTTTTTTTGCACAAAAACATAAGGGCTGGGGTGCTAAACAACAGCAAGTACTCTGTACTGACAAGTCAACATTTTCATTTTGTCCTTAGAAGAGCTACATGGATAAGTATATGCAGCTAACAGTGACGTTTTGACAGAAATTCACTGTAGGTTTGGGCCTTCATTTCTGCAAATGAAGTTGGTTATCAGGGCAATGACCTTTTAAGCATGCAACCAAGATCATAAAGAATTATCTTTGGCAAAACAAAGAACAAGTAGTTCTGCAACTGAAGACATGGTGTCCGCCTAAATTGAACCCTAATCTCAAGAATTTCAAGGTTGTCTGGGATTATCTGAAAAGAGTGGAGCAAGTGAATCGGTTAAACTCTTCTGAAGAGCTGTATGAAGTACTAGGTTGCCTGGAACAAACTATCAAGTGATTTTCTGATAAAACCGCATGATGGTTTACCTAAGAGAACTAATGCGGTTTTAAAGGCAAGGTGTGGTCACATCAGTGTGTGTTTTTTTTTTTTTTTTTTTTTTTTTTTTTTTTTTTTTTTTTTTTTTTTATATATATAACTACTTACCGCTCATTAATATAATTTTTGATATTTAGAAGCTTTACATTTTTATCTTGTGCCTAATACTTCTGCACAATACAATGAGTATTATTTTAGCAGATAGGCTTTATATGTCCACACTTTTTTACAGTGGTTCATCATGTGTTATTAAAAAGTTGTTTTTTTTTTTTTTTTTTTTTAAATTCGCATTACATATTCTTGTACTAACTCAGATACATTTGCTTGTATTTATAAATGTTTTCAATGCTTTAGCATGTAAAAAAGTGTGGTTATAAGATTAATGTAAATGTAATATATGAGATCCCCAACCTGTTCTAAATGTCTCTGTGACTTTGTGTTGGAGTTTGTGTTCTAAGGTATCAGACAGGTAAAAATCCGTAATGTGGTAGATGTGGTGAAGTATTGGGAACAAAATTTCATGAATGTGTTAAAATCCGACTGTCTGATCGTCTCGAGTCCAACTTGCTTGCGAGACTGACTTAAGGACAATGCCACATACAAGAATATTATGGGATTGATTTTATGCTTCATGCTTTGTTAAATAAAAGTCAGAATCCATCTGACTGCTTGCCTAGTCATTAGGTGCTGAGGAAATGGGGCTTTGTTTTTGTACTGTACTGCTGGCCAAAACGTTGTGTAATCATGTAGCTGTGCTCTTTATGGATTGTAATATTCTGTGAAATTTTGCTATTGCCATGAGTAAACAAATTCTGTGTATGTAGGCAGTTAACTGTATATTTATTTATAAATGTTTGTACATTTTATAAAATGCTTATCCAGCTCAGGATAAAGATGAAAAACATTTTGTGTTTGTTTCCATTCGCAAATGCCACATGCATTGGGATCCAGGGCTTGAACTTCAATATAAGATTGTGGGAATAACGTATTGCATCTAGGAAATCCTTCATGGTGTAACTTAACATAGGGGGAAAATGCTTCAAAAGCTTTTATTTCTAATTTTAATCAATTGTGATGAGAGTGAATAAAGTGATGAGTAACCAAGCACTTGTAAGGTCTAAGAATTTTACCTTAGAGCAGGGGTTGGGAGTCCATCATAACACCATTAGTGAGATGTGTGTGCACTTTCTTGTCAGCTGCTAAGCGGCCATTGTCTGTGGTTAATTTGCACACTGCTATTCACAGACTAGCATGCAGATGATCATCAGAGAAGCTGGATCTCAACTGTACTTTCTAGTTCTCATCCAGGAGAATATCTGTTCATAGGTGTACGTTCTTCAATACATGGTGGTAAAGTACATACCATTGTTTTCATAGCAGTAAAACTGTCCCTTGAAGTTTCCTTGAAAATTGTAACCAAATCACATTCGTTGTATTTGTCTTTTAAAGCACCATTGCTTTGTAAGTCTGTGACCTCCAGTGAACGGTGATGAATTAATAATTATTCAAAAGGTTTTTCAAAAAGCCTAATGGCATCTGCAAGTTAAATCCTGAAATCTAAGAGCAAACTGCTTCTGCAACATTTCAGTCTTTTGGACAACTAAGTCTTTTGGGAAACATCTATCTGATGTAATTTTTTAATTCTCTACAGACTGGAAAATGATACAGTTTTCCATCTGATAGCTGTTCATTGAACAACTGCAGGTGCCTGACACTACTGTCAAATAACATACGAGTTTTCCCTTTCCCTAATGTCTTTAATTTAATGCCTTTATGTGCATTGTGAGATCTGTGAGAAATGCCAAAGCCATTCAGAATCGGACATCTCTTTGACAGGCTTTCCTTTTCCTGTTTATGAGCATGTTGCTTTCGGTGCATAATTTAAAAAATCCCCTTGGCACTCTGCCTCACTTTGGTATAATATGGTACGTCATTGTACCATGTGTTGGTTTTATCCAAAAAACGTTGAAATTGTCAGTGATTTAGTGCACGTGAGTGAGTAAAACTTACAGTAGATGTGACAACTGTCATATTTTTTAAGACCGAGAGCTTTTCCACAGAGTGCTTGCAGGCGGAAAATGTAGTGTATACCAGCTGGTTTCAGGATGTCAATTGATGTGACATGATTATTTAATCTCCCCATTAAACCATTTTTCTTTCCAGCCATGTTCTTTGTGCCATCAGTTGCAACGCATTTTAAGTTCTTCCGTTTCAAATCAAACTGCTCAAGTATTTTACACACACCTAGGAATAGTTCTTCTCCAGTTACACTACATTTCGAACTGTGAAGGGTGGTTAGCTCCTCCGTGATACTGAACTATTCAAACATAAAAATGGCAGGAATCGTGCAGTGTTTATTTTGACAGTACTCTCATCAAAGAGAACAGAATAGTTAATCTTTGACTTTTGAGCTGCTGCAAGAGATAGTGTGCCATTTCTTCCACTTGTCTGGTAAACTGTTCTTGCTGACAAACTTGCTGACTGGAACAAGTCTCATTTCTCTGGAGACATCTTCACCACAATCTCTTCCATGTACTGTTTAATAAACTCTCCTAGCCAGCTTTTACTACATTCAGAGTTTCTTTGTTTTCTTCTAAATCTGGTTTGCTGTCCTTGGAGTGATTTTATTTATTTATTTATTTATTTATTTATTTATTTATTTATTTATTTATTTATTT
>JANRMT010062806.1:87079953-87107366 GCA_026402145.1 Polypterus bichir lapradei
TTTATTTATTTATTTATTTATTTATTTATTTATTTATTTATTTATTTTCCTTTTTAGTTCAAGTTTTTCCCTCTGCCCATCTCCTGTTTATTCCAAAAACTTTGCCACATGTTTCATCTCGTAATACCTTTTTAATGTTTAACTACTGCATTAGTTTCTTGGCAGGTTAGCCGAATGACTTTTTCTTTCTAAGGAACACAAAAGTATTCTGACCATTTTTCTTTAAATTTCAGACCCTGTGAATCTTTGTTTTCTTTAACATGATGGAAATCTAGCAGGGTGCACTAGGCCTATAGTATCGGCATCAATAAGCTACCGGTATATTCACTAGGTGAGCAGTTAACCATAAGGGGGCATTTAAGTTTAACTTGTATTTTACAGCAATAATTACCTGTAATGATCTTAATGAACACAGAAATGAAGGGAAAGTAAATTGCAATGTTGTAGAGAAAGATGAGAAAGAAATGACACAAGCAAAAAAAAAAAAAAAGAAATTTGGGCCACAGTTGGCCAGTAGGCCATAGTTTGCTGAACCTTAGAACAACATGTAATTGAAAAAGCAAAATGGTAGCACAAAGGATACATTTAAAAGAAAAATGGGAGAAAAAAATGCACCTTCAAACAATTTTCAAATTTATCCTCTAAATGCAAGAGACAAAGATACAGTTTTCCATCAATAAAATCATTTTCTAACCCACTTCTCTGGTTGCACTGCACTGAATGCAAGGTAGGAAAGATGAACTGCCACTGCATTGCAGGGGTATACTCGCCCAGATACAAACAGAGGAAAATTTTACTTAATTTAATTTACTGCAATTTCTTTGTACCTGTGGCTAATCGGCAATGGCAAAAAATTAGTTTTTCTGTATGTTTATTCTTAAAAATAAAATGTATGACCTCAGGTTTTAGACATTTGTATATACTTTAAGTTATAAAGCTGCTTTGAACATGACTCGTATATCATGATAACAGAACACTGAAGTGCAGTGTAGGATTGTATTTGTGGGGCTGCTTAAATGCCTTATTTAATTTCTTCAGTAAATGAACATGCTACATTTATGATTCTTGTTAGGTTTTTGAGGCATATTTGAATGTGTGTGTATGTGTGTGCGCGCTATGAAAGAATTTTGCACCTCCCATTTTTTATATTAAAGCAAATTTTTGGTACAGTGTTTAGTTTTTTTATATATTTAATCAAAACATAGTTTAAGATACATGTTAACTCCAGGTACCCTTAACATATTTCTAAATTTATTGCATTAATCTAATATAGAAATCATTTTGGAAAAAAATGCACCCTAGTTGAATCAACCCAATTAAAAAAATAATTAGAGTTTGCCTAATGAACACAGCTTGATTACAGCCAGCCCTGCTAAATATAAACCATACTTCTTTTGACCCTGACTGTCAGAGTGAAGTTGCATGAACAAAGATCCATCAGACATATAATGCTACAATAAAATTGAAATTCCTAAAGAGATCATCTATCAGCCTAGAAATGACTGCCTCCAGACCAGGAATTAAAAGAACCAGGAATTCAGCTTTGTATCAGAAAATGCTTAGGGAGAATGTCTGGTTATCTGTTCTTAAGCTGAGGAGCGGTTGGATCATTAAGCAAAACAATGATCTAAACCACAAACTCTTCAGAATGGCTGAAAAGCAGCAAAATTAAAGTTTTGAACAAAGTCTAGAACTATTTTAAACAGAGATGCAGTGGCAAGGTCTGAAACAAACAGTTCAAAAGCATTTTCAAAACCTGTGTTTTTGTAGGATTTTTTCCCCTTTCCCTAAATTGTACTCCACTTTAAACTTTATTCTCTTTTAGTTTTGTGATCCACCCTCTCAAAGCAAGGAAAGAAGTCTTTGCCTATTGGTATTTATTTCCCTTTTTCTTTTATTTTCTTTAAATCAGGTGGAAGACACTGCTTTCCAGTTGTACCCTAATGGAAACTACCTGGATATGGACTTAACCTTTACTGAACAGCGAGATGACCTGGAGCAATTCTATGATGAACTTAAGTAAATAATTATTGTTTTAGTTAACTAAAAAGTAATAATGTGGTTTTGGGTGGTAAAATGTAGGGGCCAAGGTCATAGAATATACACCATTAAATATGAAGAATTACATTTTTTTTTTTTTTGTTTTGTTTTCTCTTGTAACTCTTCAATAGCAGTGGTATATATTTTCTTCTGTAAGCACCTGTTCTAGTTAAGCAACTGCTTCAGCTGTCATGTCTTCAGTTGCCAAACCGGGAATTAGTATCCACTCTATCCAAGTTTTGGCCTTGTGGGGTAGTATTTATATCCAGTTCAACCTTTTAATCGCATCTATTTTTAAAACGGGTGCGCAATCAACCAGTCATTTACTGTTTGTACCAGATGAAGAGCTTTTGAGAATGTGTGCTGTAGGTGATCTATATAGCAGTTAACATTCTTTTTTTAGGTTGTTGAGTAAGACTTAAATTTATGCTGAAATAAACACATCCATCAGTGGCTTGATACCCTTGGTCCAGTCATGCCAAAAATGCACAAAAAAATCTTTGTAAAGTAGAGACATTAAATAAATTGCCCATTAAGTCACAATAGCTTTATTTTTAATGTATGTTTTCATTAAGTCATTGCTTAGGATTAGGTGGGCTTAGAAAATTAAATGGTGTGATATTTTATTAGATACCACAGTTTTGCTCTCAATGTGCAGCTTTTGGAATATCCACCATGGAAATTTTTATGTATCTTTTAAAAATTGTTCTATATATTCAGACTCTAATTATTTCCCTGTTTTTGTTTCAAAATGATTTACTCTTAGTTTGCTTTATGATAATATTCACAGGAGTAACTGTTAGCCAATATCATAGTGGTTAATTTGTTATCTTGGTGTTTGCACTTACTGTTAATTTTCAACTGGCTAGGAAAAGAAGACGACAATCATGACTTGACACCTTTGTATACAAAACTGAACTGTAATTGTTCCTTTTCTAAATTTTCAAAATAATATCTGCACTATTGATTATTTCATGGTAAAACAAAGATGGGTGCCATCCCAATGACATGTTACATTTAAGCACAATATTCTACTTCTGTTTAATGAATTCATTAAAAGCAGTTTTGCCCCTCCTCAATCTGAGTTATAAGACCAAAAGTAAGTCGTTTTGTAAGATTGAATTAATATTGAGTGACTATTCTCTATAGAAATATATATCGGTTACTTCAATGCTTATGCAAGACAATTTTCATGAGAACACTTTGTGACTAGGCACTGAAGAATGAGCACTTTTTTCTTGGAGAATCCCACGTTAAAGTGTTCAGTTGCGGGTAATGTATAGCATACAGTAACCATGTGAATAAATGGTTTTGTTTAAGTTGGGGCGGAAAAAAAAGCTGTTGTGAGATTGAAGAGTCCTTGGTTTATGTTAATGGAGTGAGCTAAGTATAAATATTGTGAGTCTGTTAAATTTGCAAAACAAAATCAAGGTCTGGGCACAACTGCACTGCTGTTTTCAACAACTATCAACTGTCTTCATTATTTAATGTAAAAAATGGTACCAGTGGATGACTATAGAAGTTGAAAGAAAATGTTTCTAGATCACAAACTTTTTATACACCATCTGCACAGGGATCATCTACCCATTAAATCGGGGGAAATTTGAGAAGTGCTTGTAAATAGTGGTTCTGTATGTCTGAAGAACAATGTTACTTCTATTGCCATTTTTTATTTAGTGATGTCCTTTTCTTCATGGTGTGAAATATTTTAACATCATAGCCCCCTTTGACATGTGTGGCTACACAATACCAGTCCCACCATAGCCAAATGGAGCAAATGATATATAGACTTAGATATTTCTACTGGAATTTGGGCATGTCTTATGTTTTCATACCTTGTACTCCTTTCATAATGTGTTTACACAGATAATAGCCCTCCTTAATTGTGATGCGTTAGGGGATTGGATTCATTACAATAAATCTCTGTGTAAGATATAATCATCTATGTAAGCAGCTCAGGGTGTGCATGTATTGCCTTAACTTGGATTCTATTCATAGCATAGCCTCTAAAGAGCATCAGTCCCAAGTATATGCACTGCATGTATTATCAGTCTTATCCATATTGTTACTCTCTGAGAGGAATGGTAATGTGAAGACCAGCTTATGTTAAAGCAAGAGTGCTCAGCCTTTTTCAGAGGATACCTGACACAGATCCAACAGAAATATACGTAAGAACAACGCAGAAAAAAGTTTTTTTTTTTTTTGTTTTTTGTTTTTAATCCTTAAGACCTTTCAACCTTTCTCAACAACCCTTTAGACTGAAATACTGATGCAGTTTATGGTCCAGTTCTGCTTAGATTTTCATAGGCTCTGAACATTCCAGTGCCAATATGACAACTCATCGTTCTGTTTTGTATCAGATTTCACAGTGCTTTCTTAGAAAGAGCTAAACCTGACGCGCGTAAATACAACCAAAACTGATTTTCTTATGTGAAATTAGCAGTTACATTTATTTACATTATGTAGCACTATGGGGCACTTTACAATTTACAATAGCAATCAGAATGTTTTGGCCAAGAAAATATTACCAAAATCCATTCACCTTGTGCACTTGCCTAATCTCTTTTAGATGCTCCTTATACAGCACCATTTTAAGGCAGATCTGCTGCTTGTGGCAGTCAAAATCTTGCAAATTATTTGCCCTGAGCAGCTCTAGAGGGGGCAGTCAAAAGACTTGGTGAATTATAGAACTGAAAGGAGAGAAACATTCTAAGTCCGAATTTGGCCTTTACTTTGATAATAGTTTCAGCAGATAACTTTATTCTCCTTTCATGTACAGTCATATGAAAAAGTTTGGGAACCCCTCTCAGTATGCACAATAATTTACTCTACTTTCAACAAAAAGATAACAGTGGTATGTCTTTCCTTTCCTAGGAACATCTGAGTACTTGGGTGTTTTCCGAACAAAGATTTTTAGTGAAGCCGTATTTAGTTTTATGAAATTAAATCTAATTTGAAAAACTGGCTGTGCAAAAATTTGGGTACCCTTGTAATTTTGCTGATTTCAATGCATGTAACTGCTCAATACAGATTACTTGCAACACCAAATTGGTTGGATTAGATCGTTAAGCCTTCATAGCATTTCATGGACGGGTGTGTCCAATCATGAGAAAAGGTATTTAAGGTGGTCAGTTGCAAGTTGTGCTTCTCTTTGACTCTCCTCTGAAGAGTGACAGCATGGGATCCTCAAAGCAACTCTCAAAAGATCTGAAAACCTTCAGTATCATGGATTAGGGGAAGGCTACAAAAAGCTATCTCAGAGGTTTAAACTGTCAGTTTCAACTGTAAGGAATGTAATCAGGAAATGGAAGGCCACAGGCACGGTTGCTGTTAAACCCAGGTCTGGCAGGCCAAGAAAAATACAGGAGCGGCATATGTACAGGATTGTGAGAATAGTTACAGACAACCCACAGATCACCTCCAAAGTCCTGCAGGAACATCTTGCTGCAGATGGTGTATCTGTACATCATTCTACAATTCAGCGCAATTTGTACAAAGAACATCTGTATGGCAGGGTGATGAGAAAGAAGTCCTTTCTGCACTTACGCCACGAACAGAGTCGCTTGTTGTATGCAAATGCTCATTTAAACCAGCCAGATTCATTTTGGAACAAAGTGCTTTGGACTAATGAGACACAAATTGAGTTATTTAGTCAAAACAAAAAGCGCTTTGCATGGCGGAAGAAGAACACCGCATTCCAAGAAAAATGCCTGCTACCTACTGTCAAATTTGGTGGAGGTTCCATCATGCTGTGTGGCTAGTTCAGGGACTGGGGCCCTTGTTAAAGTTGAGGGTCAGATGAATTCAACCCAATATCAACAAATTCTTCAGAATAATGTTCAAGCATCAGTCACAAAGTTGAAGTTACGCAGACAATGACCCAAAACACAGTTCAAAATCTACAAAGGCATTCATGCAGAGGGAGAAGTACAATGTTTTGGAATGGCCGTCAAAGTCTCCTGACTTGAATATCATTGAAAATTTATGGGATGATTTGAATCAGGCTGTCCATGCTCGGCAGCCATCAAATTTAACTGAACTGGAAAGATTTTGTATGGAAGAATGGTCAAAAATACCTCCACCCAGAATCCAGACACTCATCAAAGGTTATAGAAGGCGTCTAGAGGCTGTTACATTTGCTAAAGGAGGCTCAACTAAGTATTGATGTAATTTCTCTGTTGGGGTGCCAAGATTTATGCACCTGTCTAATTTTGTTGTGATGCATATTGCATATTTTCTGTTAATCCAATAAACATAATGTCACTGCTGAAATACTACTGTTTCCATAAGGTATGTCCTATATTAAAAGGAAGTTGCTACTTTGAAAGCTCAGCCAATGAAACAAAAATCCAAAGAATTAAGAGGGGTTTCCAAACTCGTTCATATGACTGTACATTCATAGTAAGTGTTCTACAATGACTAAAATTTCCACTGTGCTGTTATGTTGCTCATATTTCTTCTGGTCAGTTTTAAATTATGAAAAAGAGAATTTAAGAAGTAATGGAAAATGTGCACCCCCATGCTTAGTGTCTATAATTATAATCTTACCCTGATTTCTTAGTGAGAGGAAAGGTACTGTGCCCTGCTAAATGTTTACCCGTTTTCTTAGCCCATCCAAATTTCTACAGTTGTTGATGGGATAAATCACACCCGTATTGAGAATAAGCCTGTGTTAAATTTTTGTAATGGTCCTGAGATTGATTGATTGATTGATTGTTTCTGATCAGTTTGTGACTGATCTGACAGCACAGTGGTACTGTACAAGAAGGGACAGAGCAGACTGTATTTGCTAAGGAGACTTCGGTCTTTCAATGTATGCAGCAATTTGCTGGAAGTGTTCTACCAGACCATTGTTGCCAATGTGGTGTTCCACACTGCAGTCTTCTGGTGAAGCAATAACTGAAAACACCCATCAGGAAAACCTGCTTCATCACAGGGCTAACCCTGGACACAGTGGAAGCTGCTGTGGAAAAGACGATTATGGCAGAATTGGGTACCATCATGAAAAATCCCTTCAGGAGGTGCTCCCTTGGAGCATTTTTAGACACAGGCTCATTCCACCATTGTGCTAAGAAGTGCCTGTAGGGGTCTTTTCTGCCCACTGCTATCATGCAATTCAATGCTTCCCCTTGATGTACTCATTAAGTTTATTTTTATCTGTTTATTTACAAATTGGTTGTATGACCAGCTGGATTATCTGTTGCAATGAGTCTGTATCCTTGTTTTTTATGTTTCTGCTGCTGTATGCATCTGAATTTCCCTGTGGGATTAATGAAGTTTATCTAATGTAATCATTTTTACCTATTTGCTCTAATTCTACACAGCTATTTATCCTTCAAGCCATGGATGTAAGAGAGTTTTGAAGGGACAGGAGTATTACTAACCAAAAATACACACACACAACACTATTCCAGTACTCCCAGTCATCTGGGTGGCATTTCCTGGCAGATAATCACTGATTAATTTTCTATGGTTCCCACCCTCACCCCTAACTGAGGCCGTTCCAGTTTGGATTTTTACCTGGGACTCTAGTGAACTGAGCTTGTAATTCTCTGTGCTCAGTGGTGCTAATGTTTAATGATATTTTCAACTTTGAATTTGTTAATATTAAAGACTGCGCATATTAAGGGACTTTGTTTTTTTTTTTTTTTTTTGCTCATTAAGTGAAACTAGCAACTTTACTTGTACAGACTTACCCAAGAAGCTGGGATTGCTGCTAAAGAGGCCTCTGTAAAGTACTAAATAAAGGGCCTGAATACTTGTATGAATTAGAGATTTCAGTTTTTGATTTTTAATTAACTTGCAGACCTTTCTGAAAATGTTTATCATTACTAGGTGGCTTCATCCCCTCAGCCTGCGCGTCTCTGCCGCTTGTGTTATTAAGAGGGGGTCTGAACACACCCCAAGGAGACGCGGTCGCTCCTCTGAAACCCCCTCTTAAATGGTGATACAATGGGAAACGAATACATTTTTTTTTTTTTAATGTATTTTTTTTTTTTTTTTTAATAACCTCCTCTTTGCTCAGTCAGCTGCTGGCTTGCTGCTGTTGCCGTGCCGCATGATCTGCATCTTGCGTGGCGCACTTCTGTCATATCACCTATGTCCATACATTTGATCTCATTTCGCTTTTAGCTTTTCATCAATATCGCATTGAATTTTGTTTTTGTGTTTGGAATTATATAATGACAGTGCAACATATAGCTGCCTGTGAGTGAATATAGTTTCCTTCTCTCTACAAGAAATTTGTCTGACAATAGCATTCACACAAATGAGAAATGATTTCTCTTACAGATTTTCACTTTCACCAACCAACAAATCTTAATTTTTGCAGATACACCTCTTCATTGGGAAGAAACATTAGTTTTTTTTTTTTTTTTTTTTTTTATCCCCTGATGGCAACACGAATTATATGATCTACAAGTCTTTAACTTAAAGTTTAAATCTGAACAATATATTTGATCTCTTTTTGCTGTTCCGTTATTTCACTGAGTAATTTCCATTTGTTTGCGCTAATGCGATCTTTACTATCCTCCTTTTCTTTTTCTTCTGAGACTTTTGAATTTTCTTACTTCCATTATCTCTAACCTGCTCTGCATGTGTACCACACCAACATTTTTTTGAATTCTTTATGGCATTCCCATGAGACTTGTCTCATGGGATGTGAAAGTGTCTCTCTGAGAAAATCACGTCTTTCTCCTTCCAACCTTTTTTTTTTTTTTTATTTTTTATAATAATAGAGAGATGGGCAAAAATGGCAAATGTATCCATTTAAAATTAAATCTACAACATTATTAAAGGATGACTTTGTTTCTTTTTATGTAATTTTCTTTTAAGTTTTCTTGTTTTTGTTTCATTTTTTTAGTCTATTCTTGTTTATCTTATTACCCGTATGTGTTTGGGTTTTCCTTACTTTACAGGTGTAGAGCTTAACCAGTCCTCATATAAAGGCCCAGTATACCTCAGAAAGTGATGAGGCTTTAGCTCTTGGACTTCTTGTTTGAATCATTTTGGATTAATTGACCCAAAAGTAAATTTCTTTTTCCTAATTGTAAGTAAAATAGGACACCACTTTGCCCTATTGTGTTACTGCATTATATACCAATCCAGAGGAACAAGAAAAAGATGGCTTGTTAACATGAAAGTGTGAATTGACAGGAACACAATGAAAATATTCTATTATTGTTTCATATAAGTAAGCTCATATGGACAGCATTTCTGCAGTCCTGTCAAACTAATGGCATTGTTGCATCTCCTTTTTTCTTGTCTTTACAGCAAAGGAAAAAAACCTATTCTCATTCTTCGAACACAGCTTTCTGTACGGGTTCATGCAATTCTAGGTAAGGGCTTTTTTTTTTTTTTTTTTCTCCTCTGCCTCCGCTTTCTTCTGAATGTATTTATGTATTTTTTTTATACTCTGTGAAAGACCAGCCTCTGTACAGACCGACACGGACACCAAATGTACAAAACACGCATTGTTTGTTTATTGTGCATCACACACCGCCAACCACAGTGCACAAAAACACCACACTATACTCAGTCCTTTTTCCTCTCTTCTGAACACCTCCACTCCTCTCTTGTTATCTCTGTCCTTTTGCACCCGACTCCAGCTGTCAAATGAAGTGAGACGGCCCCTTTTATCTCACCCCAAATGTACTCTAGGTGCTCTGTAATGGTCTCCTGGCAGCAGTTCCTGGTGTGGCAGAAGTGCTGTCCTCTAGGGCTCCAGGACCGTCCAGGCACCCCCGGTGGAGGCCACGAATCTCCACTGGGTTGAGCTTCTAAGCTCCATCTCCGTGGCCCTGATGGAATCCAGGGGGGCTGCCCTCTTATTCCCAGGGAAAGATAGTGCTCCTCTCCCAGTCCTCCTTTCTTCCAGCTTTCTGGTGGGGTAGGAACCCTCGTCGTCTGCCACATACTCCTATATATGTACAGTGCCCCAGTGAGCAAGCTAAGTATTTGTGTATTTTGCATTTCCTTGCCATGTGTTTTTGTTGAATCACTGTTAGACTCCCAGGACTATTCAATGTACCACTTTAAAGTTCAGAAGGTTTGGTTAAGATTTTTATTAGAGTGTGTGTGTGTGTGTGCGCATGTGCAGATTGTGCGTTTTAACAGTTACTATAACACTTGCTTGCATTTACTGTTAATTATATTCATACAGATTTTCACCCTGCATCTCATCCCAAGTGTTGAAATACATTTCTGGTTTTTCTACAGTTGGGTCATTTCTAATCTTGCCCATCAATTTGTTTTCTTTGGAATCCCTCTGTGTTGTTCTGTTTATATTAAATAGAAAATAATTTCCTGTGCAACTGATGCAGAAATAAGAAATAACAGCCATTTTGATGGTTTATCTTGTTTTTGTACTAGCACTCCCATAAATTCTTTTTATTTGTATTTTGAGATTTCAGTAATAATAGTATGGGATTACTTTTATTTTCACAGTATATTTCTTGGTGTAGAAGATTGCATAATTACCTTCTTTCCATGATCAAGCAAGTCATTTTACATATTTGGTAGCTTTACACATGTAACATGGGAATCTGTACAGTAGTTATTAATTATTTCAGTTTGTTGTGTTTTTTTTTTTTTTTTTTTTTGTTTTAGCCTTCTTGAAGTTGCTACTGGTTGTGTTTCCACTATGAAATAAAATTATATCCCTATTTCAACACTAATTTTTCTTACTATGTGATGGTTGAAGAAATCTGACAGTTTGAAGCACAGATAGGGTGATTTATGATTTTTTCAGTATACTGTTTGTAGCACATTATGAAAACAATACAACAGTAGATTTGTGTCTAGCTCTTTCATCTTGTGATAATTAGCCCAGTGTGTGGTTTCTAAGACTGGCATAATGCCCTTACAAGGTGTTATGATCTGAATCATTGTGGCCTACTAATGCTGTCTAGTGTGTACTAATGCATGTGAATACTACAGCATTTGGACAGATGTGATAAATGAAACACCAAGAATGGATGTCAACACTGCTCAAACTTTCTAAGTATTCCTTCTGGTTGTGCAGCTGTACAGATTGTACTGACCTTATCAATTGTTATTCAGCTATGAAATGTTACAAAACTATTTTTTTTTTATCTAGCCTTTGATTACATGTAAAATTAAAACTGAGATGCATTTTTCTTGGAGTCAAATAATTTGGATAAAGACATCTGTTAAGTATATGATAATACTGATTATTACAGTAGAGTCTCGCTTATCCGACATAAACGGGCCGACAGAACGTTGTATAAGCGAAAATGTTGCATAATGGCAGGTGTTAACAAAGAGCCTATTAAACGTCAAACTGTTATGATTTTACACATTATGAACCTAATAATGTTTTACAACAAAACAGAATAAATTAATTGAAAAAATGAACTTACAGTTACAGAATTGTCTGAAGTTAAATACAGTATGTACTGTACTTATAAAGTTCAGTCCTGTGAGAATTTAAAGACATTTTTGATCGTAGTCAGCTTTCCTGATGAGTGCCTCTTCTTCGCTGTCAAGTCTCGCCATCTTTGCAGCATCATTATGTTGATTCCTGTAGCTTATTCTTGTTGCTCAATGTAATTAATTGCAGTTTCTAGAGCCTTAACTCCGTCACTCATATAGTCAACATCCGTACGAGCGTATACTGTTTACTACAGCATTGTGACTGTGTGTATGTGTGTGTGTTTGTGCTGTGATGTGCGAGTCCCCGTCTTGCACCTGAAAACTCGAAGCTGAGTCTCAGTACTTTTAGCAACACCAGCTTTATTAAGCTTGAAACAGCAACAGCGCGGTTATTTATTGTCGCGGGATTTACCATTCTCCTATACACAGACACAGCAGTCAGGCAGGATCGGGGGGAAAGTAATACTGTGCCTTGCGCATTTAAAATGTTCCTTGTATCACCCATCGATGGCAGGCACTTATAGCATCTTTTTGGATTCGCTTTTATGGAGAACTGCTACAGCACTGGGAGACTACGATTTGCTTTGGGACGCTCTTCTGCGTGTCGTCCCGTTGGGTGAAATCCTACAAGAGTTTAGAAACTCACTCACACCAGCCATGATTAATTTCAAAGGTAAAGTGCAGCTTAATTTGCTTTATGTATTTTTACTTTATATTTTGGATTAATCATTTTTATATGAATAGTTTTGGGTTGTGGAACGAATCATCGGAGTTTCCATTATTTCTTATGGGGAAATTCGCATTGATATACCGTACAAGTGCTTTGGACTGCGAGCACATTTCCAAAACGAATTGTGCTCGAAAACCGAGGTTCCACTGTAATTAGCTGAGGCAGAGTCGGGAGCAACAAAAAATAGCCTACGCTCATGCTCGCAACTTGCAGTTCTTGTTGCCGATTGATGCTTTTTTTTTTTTTTGTTTTGTTTTTTTTTCTTTTGCGGTGGGACGTCGGATAATACGGAATGTTGGATAAGCGAGACTCTACTGTATAATAATGAACCACTCACTGAACATTTTGAGTACATTTAGAGCATTTAATTTTTCAGACTTAGAAACATTTAAAGATTAGTTTAGCCTCCTATAGAAAAGACTGTTGGTGACATTAAGTTATTCTAGCCACTGCCAGTGTAGCTGCGTTTTCCCAAAATTACTAAAGTTCAGCAGCTTCAACTCAAAAAAATGGGATTCAACAAAAGCCTGATTCACAGAAATGATTCCACAGACAAAATATCTTCGTTTTTAAAAGTTTAGTTAAGTTTCAAAGTAAAACAGTTCACACAAAAAGAAAAAATTAATGTTAAGAAAATTTCAGTTCAAAGCTTAAATCTTGTTACATCTCAAATCGTTACTATTTACTTAACATTTCTGAACCATTTCAAAACGGTCCGAAAACTGTATGCTTATACCATCTCTGAGTAGAAAATGGGTCTTTCAAGTCCCTCTTTACTGGGACCTGTTCTTTCCACAACTGAACTTATCACACTGTTTCTCAATTATAGTAAGAAGGTTCTATCTCTTACTAACTTATAGGAGGAAAGACTACTGTATACCAAAAGTTATGACTATGAAAGAAATTTTTATTCTATTCGAATTAAGCAAACATTAATATGAGTTTAACTCAAAACTTTAACTTTCTAAGATTGGCTCTTAGTCAGGAAGCAGAGATAAGTAGCTTCAAACAGAAAAATGGAGTTAACAATGACGGTATAGTGTGTGAGAAGCCATCAAATACCTCCTGTACTTTTATTTTAGAGTTTAGAAATTATAGATTTACTTGTTGGTTCCTTTATTTAAAAAAAGGAACTAAACCGTAATGGTGTTCTACAGGTATGCTTGCACTTCTAAGAAAAAAAGGCTTCTCTGTTTCACTGGACAGAAGACTGTTTTATTTAAGGTAAATGTAGATTAAACCAAAAAAACAAACGTGGTGTTCTTGAATGTGATGTAGAAGGATTAACTTGACACTGACTGGAGATATTCAGAATCTTCAATTTCAGGTATTCAAGCTGTAATACATATTAAGATATGTTTGAATATAAGATGTGAGTGAAACTTTTGTATAGTAAAGACTAACTATAAAACATACTGACCTTAACTTAGAAGTAGGGATGAGCATCTATAATAAAATCTTAATTGTTGTTTTAATGATGTGCAAGCTGACATTAAGTATGTCCCTCACTTGACGCTGAAAGCAGATAAAACTCTAAAATTGCTATTATTAGTTTAGGAGCTCAGTAGCCCAAGGTAAGTGAAGGTCCGTGATTAATATGTACATTTTAGTGAGTATGCAATATAAGAGATGCATTTGAGAAGTACTTCTGTCTGCTACAATATCTTTCTGTTATTTTGACCATTGCAGCACTATGTCATAACAGTGAACAGAGTCTAGATGAACATTGTGGTCTATGGATATACTATGTGTTAAAATGCTGCACCTATTATGGAATGGCATGTTTGCATTTCCAATTGGAGAGTAATGTTAACTTACTTTAATTATTTGTTTAGACTTGAGACATGATACAATGAATGCTTTGCAACCTCCTGCATGCTTCTACTCGAATAGCTAGGAAGATTGGCTGATTCAGGTGTGTTGAGTACTGAAATCTGCATATCCTGCAGTTCTTCATTATTAACTCTATTAATGGAAATCCTTTTTACCTCCTTTTGACAGGGTGTAACACATTGTTTATGTTGAATGCATATTTTACACTTCATATTTTCACAAACATTATAGACAGTACCTCTGTTCTTTGTAATTCAACATCACCGCCACTGCTTTGAGTGCTGCCTTATTTAAGTGTTGGATTGGTTTAGAATTGTGACAATCCTTGCACAATCTAATTGTTCCCATCTAGTTTTAAGATTTATATTCGTTAGATTTAATTACTAAATGTCGATTATCCTCCCGTTCATGGTGGTGGTCTGGCTTTGAAAAGACAGATGTTGCTGATAAGACAGCAATCTGCAAGCGATGTTGGAAATCAGCTGTTAAAGACAGTTTGACAAATAACTTGTTTCACCCTCCGTGAACTAACCACCACATGGAACATTAAGAATATGAAAAGCTTTGGGAGCCAGCTGTTCATAACACTCCACCCAAAAATATTTTTTAAATGCTACTGACTCCATCTATCGATTTTGTATAGTCAAATCATGCAAAAAATGTGCATTTTTTTGCTAAAATATTTTTAAGTTACTTCCTGAAAATAACCTCGTTGAATGTAAACATGGAAGACTTCATTCCCACAATGCTGTGTGTTTGAATGAAAGATGGGTTTCTTCACCAGTGAGAGACAGAGTTCTACAGCTCTAATCAGAGATATACATGTGAGTCCTGCATAGCATGATATGAGCAAACACCCATTGATGTGCCTGATTAACATTTCCTGCTTTTTATATTAATTTAAGTTGCTGTCAGAAAATAAGAACAAAAATTTATTTGGCTTTGATGCAGTATTGTTTCATCTAACGTGAAGGTAAATATGTCTGATTCAGATACTAGTTAGTACAGAAGCATTTAGTTAACTTTGCTTGCCTTAATTTAATTTAAAGCAGTGCATAATGTTTTCTGTTTAGTCAGTCCAGCCACACGCAGTCAGTCCTGAGGAGACAGGGCAGATCTATAAACAAACTAAAGTTCCAGTGCCAGTCTCTACAGTATCATTAATGGAAGTCTTGGTTAAAGCTTAATATTGGACATTTGCCATTCTTTCAATTGTTTCAGCTAGTGGCATGATGTTTGAAAGTAGTCTCTGAGTTTCTTTTTCCTGATAGGATGCCACACCTGAGGCATTTTTTGTGTGTGATAGGCCTGCTTACATAATGTCTGTGTAAATTACAGGTAGTGTAGTATGTGTAATGAATAGGTTGTTTGAAAAGAGATTTGACAGCATCTGCAGAAATAAGTATTAAGAGATTCTTTTATAAGTGCATAAATATTTATATACAGAGTATGTATATATTTTGCTAACATATTTACTGTTTAGTATTTGCAAAGCATAATAATGCTCAAGGCTGTCTCTGTCTGCGGTAGGTTGGCACCCTGCCCGGGATTGGTTCCTGCCTTGTGCCCCGTGTTGGCTGGGATTGGCTCCAGCAGACCCCCGTGACCCTGTGTTCGGATTCAGCGGGTTGGAAAATGGATGGATGGCTGTCTCTATGCAGATAGTTCTCTCTTTATATATCTTTGGTCCTTATTTTCCTTTTCCTTGTTTTCTCTGGAATATTTTGGTGGAACCTCTGCCATCACTAGTGATCCTGAGTTGCACTTTTTTGCAGGTGGTGAGGTTTCTTACAGTTTGCCTATATTTGTGTTTTTTTCTTGGATTACACCTTTGTTCATCTTCTAGAAGAAGTTTTTACCAAGCTAGTGAATCAATTACATTATTTAAACAAAAGGTCAATGAACCATAGTCTGTATATTTCACTGTGATGCATTCTGATGTACTGTATACTATGTATCTATTTTCTGTTTAGTTGAATAAAACTACATTTACTATCTTTTTTCTAATTACTGACAAATACACTTGCAAAATGCTTTTTCCACTGCTTGAAACAGATAACACTAATTTAAAAAGATAGCCTTGAGACAGTCTTGTGTTTTTGAGAGACACTTGCATACTGTATCTGTGTCTTATCAGACAAAGATGTGTTTGCAGACTGATGTAAAATGCTATATTAATAACAATAAACATATTTTTTTTGAGGGGAACAAACCACTTTTTTCCATACAAGGACCATGGCCTAAGATTTGTTGTTACTATTTCTCAGCCTAACTTCATTCCACTTAGTTGTGAACTGTTGCTACACTGTGTGATGAAGTCTGATGAACCCAAGAGGGCAACATCACCTGAAATTACCAGAGATTGCAGCCCTAAGGTTCCCAAAGCAGATACAGTCTCCACCCCTCAATGAAGCGAATCCATTGCTGAATACTCCTTCGTAAAGTAAAATTTTGTAACATGAACACTTAATTACCATTAATTGCTTCAAGGAAAGTCTCCAAACGCAGCATCAGCTGTGAGAATGACTAAACATCCAACCCCTCCTCTCTGCTCTGTAGGCTGCAACTAACGGTACTTAAAATGAATGTAATCAGTATTGGACGTTGGAGCTAGCGGTGCAGGTTTGAAAATGTTTCCAGACTTAATACTTCGTATGTGGAAAAATTCAGCATTTATTGTAGTTTATCAGATTCTAAAGGGTATTAAAAGCAACTTTCTTTTTTTCTAGACGAATTTTCATTAAGTGAATGTTCATAAACATTTTTGAATTTCCCCTTGGGATTAATAAAGTATCTATCCCTATCTATCTAAAGCAGGGGGGGGAAGTCTTTACTCTTGTGAGCTCGGGTCCGAACACCATCAGGCTAACACCAGCACTTTGTCCAAACACACGTTTATTATACAATAAACAAGTCCCATACAGCATACAGTGCCCCTAGCACCAATCATTTTCTTCACGGGTCTCTCTTCCAAATGTCCGTGGACCAACTTTCCTCTCCTCACGGGAGCTTTATCCTGCTCCTGCTTCCGACTCTAGCTCTGATTGGAGTGAGGTGGCCTCTTTTTTTCCCACCCATATGTGCTCCAGGTGCCTGATGACAGTCTTCCGGCAGTACTTCCTGGTGTGGTGGAAGTGCTGCCCTTGCAACCTGAAGCACCCCGGGTCTCACTGGAAGGATCTTCCCCCACCTTCCCAGGTGTGGCAGAAGTGTCGATCTCCCGGGCTCCATGATGCTCTGGGCGCCCCCTGACAGTGGCCAAGGGCTCCACTGGGCTTGAGCCTCCTTGCTCCTTCCCTGTGGTCCCCTCAACATCCAGGGTGGTTACCCCCTTGTGGCCCGGGGGATGTATAGACCACCTCCTGGTCCTTCCAGGCGTCCCGGCTGGGTCTGACCCCCAGCCTCCTGTGACACTCTCCAAACCTTGGTTGTACTTTGATGTCCTTTCTGTGGAAATCATGAACAGGAGAGGATATAATACATATCTATAATTGTGCAGGTTGGCTCCACTGTCCCATACTCTTTAACAGGAGCCTCTTCAAACTGCATCCGTCGAAATTCATAACCAAGTATTGGGCAATGGCAAGTGAAGATGCACACAATGACTGCAAATGGATGTAGGTAAAAGTGCAAGTGCTTATAATTCCATAAGTGCTTTTAAAAGAATAAAACAAACAGTGCATCTTCCCAATAATAAATCCATAAATAAACGTTTCCCAAGTGAAGTTTTACACCCAAACAGTGCTTTTAGCATTTCTAGAACGTCATTCATCTGGTGACCTTTAATAATACATTATATAGCACCTTTCCCATGCTCAAGACACTTAACACTACGGGAAATATTAAGTAATGCAGTTACCTCCTTTTTAAAAATGGACCCAGTGCAACATAACTCTTCTGGGACTGCATCATCTGAGGAGGACATATCCACTTAAATTTAAGAGTTTATCGAATTACTCCTTTGCCTGTTAACTGTACATCTCCAAGGTCAATGTTTTTCTCTTCTTGTTGAAAACACCTTGGGTTGTGTTCTGCTAACTATTTCCAAGTTATCAAATGAATTTCCAGAGCCGTTTTTAAGGTGACAACAAGGTTTTGTTGTAGATAATCCACGACTAGCAGAGAAATCCAATAAAATTTATTGGTCAGAACAACATCAACTATTCCTCCTAGTCAATTTCTTTCAGGTAGCAACTGTGCCTCATTCCTAAAATGAGTGTTTAATCTCCCAGTAGGCTTCTCTTAACACCCCCCCCCCCCCTTCCTTTCTAACACCAAATCCAATGTCTCTAAAATGTCAGAATGCATGGTAAATACTGTTTATGCAAATATAGGTTTTGTCTCTGCTTCCCAAAGTTCTCAAAGAGAATCTAGTGAGATGCAGGGATGGAAAGTAATGGAGTACAATTAGTTTATTGTACTCAAGTACATTTTTTTTCATGCATCTTTACTTAAATATATTTAACTCGGGATACTTTTGACATTTACTCCACTAAATTTTACAGCGAATATCTCAAATTTCTACCCTGCTACATTTCTTCATGTCAATCAATGCATTACATTTTACAATCACATGAACAGTTTGTTGTTTTTGAATGATTCTTTTCAGTGAATCATGGGATTGACTCACAGGTACAAACAAATCAATTCAGCAGTGTTCCACAGGAGTGCTAAAACGCATGTATAATGCTGTTGGTGTTTTCTGTTTAGAGCAATGTTTCTTAAATTACCGGTCACAGATATGACTATGATGGGTCACCATATGAATGTGTGGTAAAATGAACCATGTTTTTCCACATGAAACTTTTGTGTTGAATTATAAACTGCATGCTGTTTGTTGTACTATTTGCAGCAGTTTAGTATGTAAAACAATGCCTTTAACATATCACAGGGAGCTTTCTGTGGCACTAAAGTAATAAGTATTCCCAAATTCCATCTTACAACCAGTGAAGCAGTCAAAATGAGAATGACAGGACAGACACACATAATTAAGGGAGAGAACAGACACACTTGTCAGGTGAAAGGACTGCAGCAGTAGTTTAAAATGTCAAAATGAAAGCAGGTATGGTTAAGAATGTGACAACGTTCGGTGTTTTGTGAGGGTTGAGTCAATAGAGTAACGGGGTGTGTTTATCTATCTACTGTATACTAATAAAAGGCAAAGCCCTCACTGACTGACTGACTGACTGACTGACTGACTGACTGACTGACTGACTGACTCACTCACTCACTCACTCACTCACTCACTCATCACTAATTCTCCAACTTCCCGTGTAGGTAGAAGGCTGAGATTTGGCAGGCTTATTCCTTACAGCTCACTTACAAAAGTTAAGCAGGTTTCATTTCGAAATTCTTCTTTTTTTTTTTTTTTTATTATTTTTTTATTAATTTTATTACAATCCATACAAAGCAATCAAGTTTTTACAAAGAGAAAGATTAAGAACAGATCGATCCCCACCCCTGAGAGAGAGAGCAAGCCAAACGGCGTTAAATTTTAAGGCTTGTAAACATACCTAAATTAATAAATTCTCTGTGCCTTATGAACTTATTTTAAAATATTACTGAGTAGATCCTGCCATGTTTTGAAAAAAGTTTGTACAGATCCTCTAACTGACTATTTGAT
The DNA here is from genome assembly GCA_026402145.1 of Polypterus bichir lapradei. Lineage (NCBI taxonomy): Eukaryota > Metazoa > Chordata > Cladistia > Polypteriformes > Polypteridae > Polypterus > Polypterus bichir. The sequence goes on from JANRMT010062806.1 coordinate 87,099,573, forward strand.
TTTTTCCAACTTCAAATAATATAACACATCGGTTTCCCACTGACTTAAAAGAGGAGAGTTTGGGTTCTTCCAGTTTATGAGAATAAGTCTACGTGCCAAAAGTGTAGTGAATGCAATCACAATTTGTTTGTTTGTCTTTCTCCACTTTAAACCCATCTGGAAGAACACCAAACACAGCTGTTAATGGGTTTGGAGGGATTGTGAGTCCAAGGCTATCTGAAAGGTAATTAAAAATGTTTGTCCAGAATAATGTTAATTTGGTGCAGGACCAGAACATGTGACCCAGTGAGGCTGGGACTTGGTTGCAACGTTCGCAGGTTGGATCATGCCCTGGAAACATTTTGGAGAGTTTTAGTCGAGACAGATGTGCTCGATATATAATTTTGAGTTGTATGCTTGTATGCTTTGCGCATATGGAGCTCGAGTGAATTCTCTGCATTGCTACTTTCCACTCCTTTTCTGATATATTAATTGAAAGATCTTTTTCCCAGTGTCTTCTTGGATCTTTGAAAGGGAGGGATTGTAAAATGATTTTATATATTGTAGAGATGGAGTCTAAGTCCTTGAGATTGAGCAATATTTTTTCCAGCATGGATGAGGGTGCAAGATGAGGAAAATCTGGAAGGTTTTGTTTAACAAAGTTTCTGATTTGAAGATAGTGAAAGAAATGTGTAGCTGGAATGTTAAATTTGGAATGTAATTGCTCATAGGATGCAAAGACGTTGTCTATATAAAGATCTCTAAGCAAGTTAATTCCAAATTTTTTCCAAATATTAAAAACTGCATATGTTTGTGAAGGTTGAAAGAGGTGGTTCTCTTGCAGGGGTGCCACAGATAGAAACTGGAACCAATGTAGAAAGCATTTTAAGACGGAGAAGCTTCTAAGTGAGTGGAGCACAATTGGGTTATTAGTGTATTGCCGATAACGTGTGTTTATTGGAGCACAGAGCAAGGAATACAAAGAAGTACTGCAGGATTTTACTTCTATTGCGGACCAAGCCTGTGTATGTTCTTCTATTTGTGTCCAGGTTCTTATCGCCTGTATATTTGCTGCCCAGTAATAAAACTAAATTAGGTAGAGCCATGCCGCCTTCTGCCTTTTGTCTTTGTAAGGTCGCTCTTTTGATGCGTGGATGTTTTGAATTCCAAATAAATGAGGTTATTGTCGAATCTAATTGCCTAAAAAATGATTTATTAATATATATTGGGATGTTTTGAAATAAAAAAAGGAGCTTAGGAAGAATATTCATCTTAACAGTGTTAATTCTTCCAGCTAGTGTGAGATGAAGGGTTGACCATCTATGCAAGTCTTGTTTAATTTTTTCCAATAAAACGGCGAAATTTTGTTGATATAGAGCTTTATGTTTACTTGTGATGTTTACCCCTAGGTATTTAAACTGTTCTGCAATGATAAAAGGTAGGGTATCTAATCTAATAGTATATGCTTGAGAGTTCACTGGAAAGAGTACACTTTTATTCAGATTAATTCTGAGACCAGAGATCTTTTGAAATTCTGTGAGTGCTGCTAAGACTGCAGGCACAGAATTTTCTGGGTCTGATATGTACAGTACCATGTCATCTGCATATAATGAGATTTTCTGTTCCAGTCCTTCTCTGCTAATCCCCTTTATCTGATATCATTTCGAAATTCTACGCGTAATGGTCATAACTGGAAGCTGTTTTTCTCCATTTACTGTAATGGAGATGAGCTCGAAAGCCGTGGGGGCGTAGTTTCGTTTGACATCATCACGCCTCCCACGTAATCGCGCAGTACGTAGAAAACCAGGAAGAGCTCCAAAAAGCGCTTTAGAAAACATGCATTATATAATTGAGAAGGCAGCGAAACAATAAGAAGCGAGCGAGTGACATATACAACCATATTCATGAGTGATGCTCCTACGGAAACAAAGCACGGTGTAAACCTAAACTTTAAATTAAGTTCATAGACAGGCTGCCGCTGGCGTTTGTAATTTAGTGCCTGCCCATATAAGGCCGTCCGTCAGCGGCAATCCAATAGAACTACTGCCGCTAAATGTTCACGGGTGAAGGACTGTGCTTATGCAGAGGAAGATGAGATGGTCAGGGTGGTATTTGGCACAAACTCGGCGAAACTGCGAGAGAAAGTTTTAAGTGCCGGGACTTCGGTAACATTAAATACAGCCGTGGAACTAGCATGACATGGCACCAGCACAGCTGGGAAACTTCGATGCATGTACACCGAGCGGCTCACGTGAACTGATGCAGTGCACAGACAAAAAGCAACAGTTCCAAAGAGCGTTGAATAAAAACCGAATTACACAATTGAAAAGGCAGCAAAAAAATATGAAGCGTCTGATACATACAAGCATATTCATAAGTGCAGCTACTGCGGAAACAAAGCACACGGTGGAAAAAGTCAATGTCCCGCTAAAGGAAGACAGTGTAAATAAAAAACCCGTGCATGCAGCGTGTCAGGTCTCGGATAAAGAAGAAGACGAGCTGTTTATTGATTCAGTAAGAAACGAATCGATGAATGAAACCTGTTATCTTTACGATTGACAAACACGGAATGTAACTTGAACACAACACATCCTACAAATACGAACCTGATTGAAAGAAATAATGATAATCAAATCCTTGATGACCGCAACACTCAATATCACTCACAAAACAATTACTGTATATTGACAGTCATGTTACGTAATTTTTAAAATGTTCCCTTTTTTTTTTTTTTTTCATAGCTTCTTTAACACACTACTTCTCCGCTGCGATACGCGGGTATATATATATGTGTGTATATATATATATATATATATATATATATATATATACCCCGATCTACATACTCGAATAATGGATACTTTATTCGCCATCAATGATTGTTTTGGTAAAGCCATACTCACTTTTTTACCATTCATCTAATGAATACAATAAGAGCGAGGGGAGGGTGACTTATTGAGGCATGCAGGCAAAACCACAAAAGCACGCTGGCTCGATGTACTGTAGTGCGCGTCAACTCGATCTGAATTGCGCAATCACATTCGAAAAAATATATCTTTTCAAGTTCTATTTACTCTATATGTGTCAAACTCAAGGGCCGCGGGCCACATCCGGCCCGGCGTGTAATTATATCCGGCCCGCGAGATCATTTTATATACTGTATTATTGTTATTGATGGCCCGAGTATATGAAGCGCTAGTAACACAATAAACTACAGATCCCATAATGCAGCGCTTCAGCTGCCTTGCCGAACACTTACCGCATTAGTCAAGTCTAGCTTATGATGCTGCAAGTTATTGCGAAGCTAGCCCACACGATGCTGAAGAGAAAAGTTGATTCTGAAAATAGAGCCTTTAAAAACTGATGGGAGGCTGAGTATATGTTTACTGACATTGCCGGTAAACCCGTGTGTCTCATTTGCGGAGCTAATGTGGCTGTAATTACAGAATTTAATCTAAGACGGCACTATGAGACAAAACCTCAGGATAACCTGAAAGACCTGAATGCAATGCAGAAGATACAGAAAGCAGAAGAATTAAAGAAGAATCTGACACTTCAGCAGACGTTTTTACCCGTGCACAATCACAAAGTGATTTCAAGTGAAGCTGCTTTTATGGGAGACACAAATGCACCAGTGCAACTTGCCCCACTTTCCCTGTTGGCAAGTAATGTTGAACCAAGTCGGCACAACGGTGTTCCCAAATACGCACTTTGCTGATAAACTGAGCGCACTGCGCACTGAGTTCGCACGGCGCTTTGACTTTGAAGAACACAAAAAGAAATTTGAGTTGTTTCGCAACCCATTTGCTGTCGATGTGGAAACTGCACTTGTGCAGATTCAGATGGAGGTGATTGAGCTGCAGTGTAATGGCACACTGAAGGCAAAGTACGATATTGCAGGGCCCGCACAGTTTATTCACTCCATTCCCGCAGAAATGCTCCAACTCCGTCTACATGCGGCTCGAACCTTGTGCATGTTTGGTAGCACATATCTGTGTGAGAAGCTCTTCTCAGTGATGAAGACTAACAAAACAGCACACAGGAGTCGCCTCACTGATGAGCACCTGCAGTCCATCCTGAGAATCTCCACAACACAGAACCTCACACCAAACATAAACGAACTTGTTGCCAAAAAAAGATGCCAGGTGCCCAGCTTTAAAATGGCATATGAGCAAAGACAACTGAATGATTTGATTTGTTATTGCTGAAAAGAACACATTTTATTTATATTTGCAGGTTTTGTTATGCAGCATGTTCATATTTGAATTTGTATAATGACAGGATATATTTTTATGGAGAGCAAAATCTTTTGGGATATTTAAAATCTAAGTTTATTTTTTATATAAAATTACATAAGAGTAAAGAAATTTGAATGTTTGTTCTTTTAACGTTTACTTTATTTCTAACTTGTATAATTTAGACAGGATATGTTTTTATGGAGAGCAAAATATTATAAGTTATTTAAGGTTTGAGTTGATTTATTCAGGAATAATATTCCTGTCTGTTTTTACCATTCCTACCAAAGATATTTCTGTCGACTAAATAAAAATTCCTTCTATTTAAAATTTAAATAGAACTTGAACAGATACGATAGTTCATAATATCCACGCAGACTTGCACGTAAGAGCGGGAGTCATCCGTTTTAACAAACAGCGTATTGCACTGATACGAAATACCCTGCCCATTTAATTATTTAGGAATGGATAAATGAAGATTTTGTACAAATAATGTTTTTCATTTTTCTTCCTTGATGGATTCTGCCACCCCCAGCAACAGTTGCTTGCACCCCAAAGAGTGTATGTATGTGTATCTATACTAATAAAAGGCAAAGCCCTCACTCACTCACTCACTCACTCACTCACTCATCACTAATTCTCCAACTTCCCGTGTGGGTAGAAGGCTGAAATTTGGCAGGCTCATTCCTTACAGCTTCCTTACAAAAGTTGGGCAGGTTTCATTTCGAAATTCTACGCGTAATGGTCATAACTGGAAGGTATTTTTCTCCATTTACTGTAATGGAGTTGAGCTTGACCGCCGTGGGGGCGGAGTTTCGTGTGACATCATCACGCCGCCCACGTAATCACGTGAACTGACTGTCAACGCACTATGTAGAAAACCAGGAAGAGCTCCAAAATACGCTGAACAAAACATGCATTATATAATTGAGAAGGCAGCGAAACAATAAGAAGCGAGCGAGTGACATATACTACCATATTCATCAGTACAGCTACTTCGGAAACAAAGCAAGGTATAAACCTAAACTTTAAATTAACTTAATAGACAGGCTGCCGCTGGCGTTTTGCATGCCCACGGGTAATGCATGATACAAGTTTAATGAGAGGACGCAGGATATAAACGAGAGTTTTGATCACTTTGTAACTAAGTTAAAATTGCAGGTGAAGGGGTGTGCTTATGTAAATTCCGAGAGACTGTGTTTGTGGGGGATTGACAGTTAAGGCGGGTGGGGGAGTCACGTCATCATCTCCCCTCCCATTTACCTCATTTCGCACTGAGCTGAGCTCCGCGGCTAACGCCGTCTTCCGAAGCAACTTCGTCACACTGCCACCAAATACAGAGAAATCCACAAGTTAATACATACGCTGTCTCTAGACTTTCTCCACACTGAATCCTCCAGGCACTACTTACAAAAGGTTACATTGACAATCGTGTTACGTTATTTTTAAAATGTTTAATTTTCTTAGCACAAGCACAGCTGAGAAGCTTCGATGCATGTGCTCCATAACGCGTTAAAACATAATGCATTTAATCACACTTTGCATTACAATCAAAGGGGAAGTTTTGTCAATGCATGATTTCCTGGTACACCGATTACATTGATCAGCGCATCCCAATTCATTTTAGCCTCACACCACCTTGGTTTGAGAAGAAGTATGAAAAAATATGAGGTTAACACACAAAAACAGATCACCAATTCAAGCTTTATGAATAATCGATTCGCCATCAATAATTGTTTTGGTAAAGCCATACTCAGTGTAATCCTCCTTCCATTTTATAATTTTTCCGCCACTAGCCATGATTAAATGAACGGTAAAAAAGTAAGAGCGAAGCGAGGGTGACTTATTTAGGCAGGCATATATATGACAGCAACACTCATGACAATCATGTTACGTTATTATTAAAATGTTTCCTTTTTCATTACTTCTTTAACCCACTACTTCTCCGCTGCGATGCGCGGGTATTTTGTATATGAATGACCTCCAAAGAGCGCGGAGACTTTTGATCATGTGAATGTGTCTGCAACAACTGGCGTCTCCTGCCCAGCAAAAGTCGAGCAGCCGGCGCGCGCGCGCATAGCTGTGCCGGCCTTTGAGACGCTGACTGCGCTTCTGCCTTAAAAGTGAGCTCTTCTAATTTTTTTCATCCTCCCCCTGAGCTATAGCCCAGACAAGTGCAAACACGGGACCCCTTTTCTACACCGCGGCAAAATAATATTAAGGCGCTTCGCACTTTATTTTGCACGTATACGATTATGAGGTCGTCAGCTCGGATTATGAAGACACGCACAGGAGTGAAGGACTGACAGTGCCATCACAGCCGATTAATAGCTGGGACGTCTCACCAGTCTGCACAAGACCCACCACGACTGTCCCCAAAAGGCGCTCATATCGTCGGCGAACACATCTCTCTGTACTATATAAAAGAAAAAGGCAACTTTCCTTTCTTTACACCTTTTTTCCTTTTATCCCAAACCAAAGCCTTTCTCTCAACACTGCAGAGGACACAAAACTAATTTTCTTTAATTGCTGGTAAGGCATATTACCAGAGGCAGAAATTTGGACTTTCACATAGAAAATGTAATTTCTATACCACAGCTGTCGTGTAGCGCCTTTCAAAAGGGATCTACTACCGAGAGATGATCCATATACATTTTAGCTGCTGTTAGTACTACTTACCTTTTCTGTTATACCGTCTTTAAAATGTAGTTTACCCGCAACCACTCCAGTAGTGCTCAATGTACCTTTACTTCTTAAAACGTTAATGTTTTACTGTTTAATAACTTATAGACTACATTTTATTATTTTTCCCTTGCACTCAGTGATCAAAGCTATACACACACATATAGACACATACATATATATATATATACACATATATTTATATATACCTGTGTGTATGTTTGTATGTATGTGTATACATACATACATACATACATACACACACACAAATTATATATATGTGTGTGTCTGTGTATGTATGTATGTATATGTGTGTGTATATATGATGTAGATAGGTATGCATATATATATGTATATAGATATGTATTTTGCTATCTATAATAATAAAAGGCAAAGCCCTGACTGACTGACTGACTGACTGACTCATCACTAATTCTCCAACCTCCCATGTAGGTAGAAAGCTGAAATTTGGCAGGCTCATTCCTTACAGCTTACTTACAAAAGTTAAGCAGGTTTCATTTCGAAATTCTACACATAACGGTCATAACGGTCGACAACGTCCGCCATGTTGAACTTTCTTATTTATGGCCCCAGCTTCACGAAATTTGGTAGGCAGCTTCCCTGCGCTAACCGAAACCGATGTATATACTTATTTCGATGGCATGACGTCACTGTCGGCCGCCATATTGAACTTTCCAACGTCACCAATTTTCAAACTTCCCGTGTAGGTAGAAGGCTGACCCCATCTTCACGAAATTTGGTAGGTGACTTCCCTGTGCTAACCAAAACCGATGTACGTACTTATTTCGATGGTATGACGCCACCGTCGGCCGCCATATTGAATTTTCCAAACGTCACTAATTCTCCAACTTCCCGTGTAGGTAGAAGGCTGAAATTT
>JANRMT010062806.1:87117366-87187626 GCA_026402145.1 Polypterus bichir lapradei
AATAGGTGATCTGTCTTTCTGCGTTAACCGCATGCGTTTTCATACGTCTCAAACTAAGGGGATGCGAGGTTAAAATAAATCGAGAAGCGCGCGTACATACTTAGTGCATCCCCTCTCGGGAATCGAACCTCGGACGTGGGCGCTACAGGCGAATGTTTTACTATTGCGCCACGGCGTGTGCTTTATCTATTTGAGCGTAGCAGTGTAATTCGGTTTTTCTTCAGCACTCTTTGGAACTGTTGCTTTTTGTCTGCGCACTGCGTCAGTTCACGTGAGCCGCTGAATATGGTTTTATATGTCACTCGCTCGCTTCTAATTGTTTCGCTGCCTTCTTAATTATATAATGCATGTTTTCTAAAGCGCGTTTTGTAGCTCTTCCTGGCTTTCTACGTAATGCGTGATTACGTGAGAGGCGTGTTGATGTCATACGAAACTCCGCCCCTCAAGCTGAACTCCATTACAGTAAATGGAGAACAATAGCTTCTAGTTATGACCATTATGCGTAGAATTTTGAAATGAAACCTGCCCAACTTTTGTAAGTAAGCTGTAAGGAATGAGCCTGCCAAATTTCAGCCTTCTACCCACATGGGAAGTTGGAGAATTAGTGATGAGGTGAGTGAGTGAGTGAGGTGAGTGAGTGAGGGCTTTGCCTTTTATTAGTATAGATAGATATTGAAGTTTCGGTGGTCATGGACAACTGGTTGGTCCCGCATTATGTTGTTGGCTTTTACAGAATACACTGAATCTAAATCTGCAGTAACAATGTGTTTGTATTAGAATGCATTAATTATTTGTCAGTTTATTAATGGAATTAAACAGAATATATAAATATTGAACTAAACGTTTTTCAGCATAATCTGCATCATTCAAAATGGTTCATCCTGTACTGTTTTTGTATTTCACGCAATATACAGTCAGTAGGTACTTTCTTACTTTTACTTAAGTAGAAAGGTCAATCGGGTACTTAAGTTTTTACTAGAATACATTTTTGCTTATTTATTTGTGCTTTTACTTGAGAGAATTGTTTGAGTACTTCTACACCACTGGTGAGATGTAACCATGGTAGGGCAGATTGAAGTAAAAACCAATATTCTATACTTTTGCAGCCACAGAGCATTAAAATAATTAGAAGTTAAACTTTTCAGTAATAGTTAATTTTTTCATTGCCATCTTTGGTATATACGGCTTTACACTTTGTTTGAAAGGGCAATGCTTATGATATTGCCTTCATCACATTTAAGCATTTATTTTTTCTAAAAATGGTGATTTGTTGTTGAAGTACATGTGTAAATCATTCGTTCATTTTATATTATCGATGTTAAGTGCTTTGAGCATGGGAAAGATAATACATTTTATTATTGGTATTCTTATTCAACAGTTTTTCACTTTTTCAAAAACAACCTAATAGATGCCTTAATCAGTAGGTTACCACTCAAGTGTGCATTGATGATCCATCAAAAATCTTGTGCAAAAGGTTGTGTGCGAAACACAGATAAATTCACTTAGAACATTGTCTGCTAAAAAATACTGCTTAAGACATAGGAGCTAAAGAGAAGAAATGAAAAAGAAAACTTTACAACTCCTCTTCATAAGTGATGTTCTGGATAACCTGCAAGTTGCACTACCAGCTCGCCACTTTCTGGCAATGCAAGGGCAGCTGGATGTTAAGCAAGTGTGCCACACTGACTTGGAAAGAGCCCAGAACCATTTTAGTTATGCTTAGTCATACCCTTTTAATGTTAAATCTAGAATTTTGCTGTGCTGTAAGTTCTGCACATTTGCAATCTAATCTGCTGTAAATATTGTTTCTTCTCAAAAAATCCAACTTCCCACCAACAGCAGCAGCAGATTCCCTGTGGATGGGCAGACAACTGTATATTGCTATGCCTCAAAGTCTCTTTCAGTTTGGATTAAATGCGTTGTATTAAAGTACATCACACTAAGTCAGCCTTATCACTTATGAAATGTGATTTATTGAAATTTAATTACTGGTGAAAATACCTAAAATAACTTCATAAAGATGACCTATGTTTATATAGGATGTTATTGCAGTTCAATTTCAACAGATTCTGATAAGTGGTTTTCTTTTGGATTCATGAGATAACCGTTGAAGTGTTACAAGTTGCTGGCTCTGGCAGAAAGTGAAAATGCAGCCTTGCCTAAAATAAAGCTATCAAATTAATTTAAAAGACTACTCTGTATTTAGCTAGCCTATGAACTGAAAATTTATTTTGCTTAAGAAAGTAATAACAGCAACAATTGACAAGTGCATTTAGCACACAATTTATCTATTCTGTCTGAAGAATTACTGTGGCTGTTTTTCATCCCCATGTTAGTTATAACACTAAAGGAAATATTGCTGAACTGTTAAATAAGAGTAGGGTTACTTACAATACTGTTGACTAGTCTGCTGCTATACTTCAGCTTGTTTCGTCTTCAGGTGTTCATGGAATGAGCTAGTACTGTTGGGGAACACCACCCAATGATCATACAACCTGTTTCTCAGGTTTTGAGATTTCTTGAAACACTCTAAGAGTAGATTCCTGCCTAATATTTGGGGTGACCTTCTTCTGGTGAATGTGGTACAGCTGCCACCATTGTCTGCTCAAGAACAATATGGAAAGTTATATCAAGCCAGAGTACAGTGTGAGGCAGGGGAAGGGCATCTAGTCAAAGAAAATACAGTTCAACTAAAATTTTTCCTTGATTACATAATGAATTACGGAAGCCCTAAACCCAATAGACTGGTAAATAGTTTTAGGGTTTTGCTTTTGGTGTGGTAATAATGGAGAAGGTAAAGCACCAGTAATCCTAACTTTTAATTGTAGCAGCTCATCTGTGCATTTTATGGCCATTTCACATTAGGTAACTGGTGATTTTGTTTTGTTTTTTTTTCTCTCTCCCACCCCCCCCCCCCCCACCCCCAATTTGCTGTCTTCATTTACATAATCATAGCAAGTCTGAGGCAGCCAGCAGTGCAGTCCTGTGAAGATCAGTTGTCTAGTCTGACATACTCAGTGACTTACTTCAACTAGTCTGTGACTTGCCCTGACAAAATCAAGCAGGTTTGGTCTTGCCTTTAGTTCTAGGGGTGAGCTCTCTGTACATGAGGGCTGGCCACCAATAAATGCTCTTCTGGAAGTACAGTGCATATACCTGTAGTGCAGCAACACGGAACGTGTTGAGGACATCAAAGACAGAAGAGAAACTTGTTTGTGTGATATCTCATGCTTTATATACAAGCTGCGATTTGTGGATGACGTCTCCATACCTGTTAACCCTTTGTACAACATGGGTTCCACCAGCTAGCTCGATATTTGTTGTCAGAAAGAGGAATGAGGACAACTTTGTTGAAAAGTTAGCATGCAGTAATGTAATTTGACACACTCAGTGATCTTTTTTTTTTTTCTTCAGTTGTTAAAATTGACATGGTCTGGCATTGAGATCAGCAACTGCAGTAGGCAAGTCTGACAAATCCTAACACTGGAAGTCAAGTAATGTAACATCAGCCTTAGAATGTACCGGGAAGTAGATATTTTATTTAAGGTAGACTTGGTAAGTGTTCAGGATAAACCATAATTAGCTTTTTAGGAAGATATAACAAATGTGAATTTAACAACCTCAAAGCAATTAAACATGCCATATTGTGGTTTATTGACTGTTTGAGGAGTGGGCATGCAGTATTCAATATAAAATTGTGCATTTTTTAGGTGTTTTTACAAGATGTATCACCTTTGTGATAGGAAAATCTAAGGGTCAATTCCATGCTAAAGAAGTAAAAAGCCTGGAAACTCATCTTTCAGGCTGTTGAGTATGAGGTGGTTTAGGAGAGTACAATAGTAAAAATTGGGAGTGGTCTCCCCTAGACTTTCTGATATGGGGATGGATATTTGAGGAGCAAACCGCAAGACAATGATTATATTTTTATATTATGTACATTAAAGAACCATTATATTAAAATTAAAACTGATGATAAATTGAAAACCACACTGAATCACATAGCTCCAAAGATTAAGGTTAAAATCCTTGTTCAGTCTCTGTGTGGAATTTGTATTTTGTTACCGAGTCCATGTATGAGCACAGTTAACTATATTTGCAGTATGTATGTGTGTATTGCAGTTTACAGTTGACCCATTAAGTGCGGTTTTCTGCCTTGTGCCCAAGGCTGCTTTGAGAAGCTCCAGTTTTCTATAATTTTGTAATGTAAAAAACTATTCAGAAAACTGATCAGTGATTGATTAATGCTGACAGGAAGTACAAGCTAAACTTAAAAATTAATGAGATTGTGAAGGGAAAATTGTTTTTCATGAGCACAGGTAAAAAGTGTTGGGTACTTGAAGCAGTTAAGTTTGAACTATGTTCAGAAGTTTAAGATTTTGTATTGTCATTTTCTGTGAAGTTATCATCATTTAGATTTCTTGCCAAGCCAAATCAGTCATATGAAAAAGTTTGGGAACCCCTCTCAGCCTGCATAATAATTTACTCTACTTTCAACAAAAAAGATAACAGTGGTATGTCTTTCATGTCTTTCATTTCCTAGGAAACATCTGAGTAGTTGAATGTTTTCCGGAGAAAGATTTTTAATGAAGCAGTACTTAGTTGTATGAAATTAAATCAAATGTGAAAAACTGGCTGTGCAAAAATTTGGGTACCCTTGTAATTTTGCTGATTTGAATGCATGTAACTGGTCAATACTGATTACTTGCAGCACCAAATTGGTTGGATTAGCTTGTTAAGCCTTGAACTTCATAGACAGGCATGTCCATTCATGAGAAAAGGTATTTAAGGTGGTCATTTGCAAGTTTTGCTTCCCTTTGACTCTCCTCTGAAGAGTGAATGCATGGGATCCTCAAAGCAACTCAGAAAAGATCTGAAAACAAAGATTGTTCAGTATCTTGGATTAGGGGAAGGCTACAAAAAGCTCTCTCAGAGGTTTAAACTGTCAGTTTCAACTGTAAGGAATATAATCGGGAAATGGAAGGCCACAGGCACAGTTGCTATTAAACCCAAGAAAAATACAGGAACGGCATATGCGCAGGATTGTGAGAATGGTTACAGACAACCCACAGATCACCTCCAAAGTCCTGTAAGAACATCTTGCTGCAGATGGTGTATCTGTACATCGTTCTACAATTCAGCGCAATTTGCACAAATAATATCTGGCAGGGTAATGAGAAAGCAGCCGTTTCTGCACTCATGCCACAAACAGTCGCTTGTTGTATGCAAATGCTCATTTAGATCAGCCAGATTCATTTTGGAACAAAGTGCATTGGACTGATGAGACTTATTTGGTCATAACAAATAGCGCTTTGCATGGCGGAAGAAGAACACCGCATTCCAAGAAAAACACCTGCTATCTACTGTCAAATTTAGTGGAGGTTCCATCATGTGGTGTGGCTAGTTCAGGGACTGGGGCCCTTGTTAAAGTCAAGGGTCGGATGGATTCAACCCAGTATCAACAAATTCTTCAGAATAATGTTCAAGCATCAGTCACAAAGTTGAAGTTACGCAGGGGTTGGAAATTCCAAAAGAGACAATGACCCAAAAAACACAGTTCGAAATCTACAAAGGCATTCATGCAGAGGGAGAAGTACAATGTTCTGGAATGGCCGTCACAGACCCCTGACTTGAATATCATTGAAAATTTATGGGATGATTTGAAGCAGGCTGTCCATGCTCAGCAGCCATCAAATTTAACAGAACTGGAGAGATTTTGTATGGAAGAATGGTCAAAAATACCTCCACCCAGAATCCAGACACTCGTCAAAGGCTATAGGAGGTGTCTAGAGGCTGTTATATTTGCAAAAGGAGGCTCAACTAAGTATTAATGTAATATCTTTGTTGGGGTGCCCAAATGTGTGCACCTGCCTAATTTTGTTATGATGCATATTGCATATTTTCTGTTAATCCAATAAACATAATGTCACTGCTGAAATACTACTGTTTCCATAAGGCATGTCATATATTAAAAGGAAGTTGCTACTTTGAAAGCTTAGCCAATGATAAACAAAAATCCAAAGAATTAAGAGGGGTTCCCAAACTTTTTCATATGACTAAGTGTCTCCTGAGTAAAGGTTTTAAACTTATGACAATCTGCAATATTTGTAAGTAGCCAAACAAAAATTCTGTTTCTTAACTGATCTTATAACATTTCTCATCATTTATAATTTTTAAGAAAGAAATAGGCAACATTGTTCTGATGGTTGTTTCACAAAATATTTGGTATGAATGTATGATAGTTAAATTATCTACCAAAAGTACTGACATGCCATGTTTATAGTCTACATGTCACTGGAAGGAATATCTCTATCATTACAATACAAAAAAAGTAAAGAACTCAAAGAGGAAAAATTTGAATTTTAAAGCAGTTTTCTTTAGAAATACACATATGACAGAGTTCCACTGTATTGTTCATCTTGACATTCTTTGAGTCATTTTTTTATTAGCAGTTCTTTTATATGTAGAATCTAATAATCAGCCTGTCAGAAAAATAAAAAGGAAGGCATTGTCCTTTATTCTACTGATAACAGCTAGCCGCTGTTCTTCACAGGCTATGGTTTTCTGCAGTTTGAGGGAGTATGGAGGCTATTTCATTTGCCTATCTTTTTGAGACAATCTAGACCTTTAATGTGAATATTGAATTGCAGTGACATTCTAAATGTAGCCTGAATTTTTTTATTTGGAATGTAAACAGTCAAAGTAGTGATCACATGGTGCAAATGATTATAATTCTTTGAACTAAAAATCTGGAATTGGAATTCAAAGTGTCCAAATGAATAAATGGATGTGCGAATACATGCATATTATAAAATATATGTTTGTTTTCGTATGTACTGTAGGTTTAATCATATAATATCCAGCTGGGCCCTTTTTATTACAAGGTTCCTGGGAGGTGAGGGCTATCCCTATAACATCCCCATAACATAGGACAGGATGCGTTCTCAGGGTTAGTTTAAGGTCTCAAGTTATCCAGACATCTTTGGGATGTGGGAGGAAATTGATGTACCCAGAGAAAACTCGTGGCATGTTGAGAGCAGGCAGTAACCAGATTAGATTTTGAAGTAGGAATAATAACAGCACAAGAACAGTATTTCATTGTTAAAAGTGGAACTTCATCGGAGCTCTCTCCGCTCACAACCTGCCTCATTGAAATTAACACCTGGATGGAGCAGATCTCTTTAAAATTAAATTGCAACAAAACTAAGCTCCTGCAAATTGGGACTAAAGTGCAACTTAATAAAATGAGCTCCTTCCCAGTCAGTCTTGGTGGTGATCTTATCAGACCTGCCTCTACTACAAAGAATCTTGTCATTTTGGTGTCATTTTTGATTCCTCCCTTTCATATTCTGCCCACATAAACCACATTAAGAAAATTTCTTACTTTCACCTCCGTAACATATCCCGTGTTCGCTCCTTCCTATCCTTTTCTAATGCTGAGAAACTTGTCCATGCTTTTATCACATCCCACATCGATTATTGTAATTCCCTACTGGCAGGTGCCCCTTCTAATATTGTATCACAGCTCCAGCTTATTTAACACTCGGCTGCAGGAGTCCTTACTTGAACCAGCAGCAGCGAGCACATAACACCCATCCTGCTTCGCCTTCACTGGCTCCCTGTGTCTTACAGAATCGAATATAAAATCCTACTAATAGCCTTAAACGACCTTGCGCCAAACTACATCAGTGATCTTCTCCATCACTATGTGCCTGTCCGCCCACTAAGGTCCTCAGATTCTGGCAATCTTGTTGTACCCCACACTAATCTACACTCCATGGGTGACAGGGTCTTCAGCTGTATAACGCCCAGACTCTGGAATGACCTGCCGAAATTAATCAGATCAGCTGACTGCATGAATTCTTTTAAACAACTCAAAACTCATCTGTTCAGGAAGGCTTTTAGCTCAACTTGACTTTTCTATCCTTCTCTCAGTTTACCTCTATGTCAGGATGCTCATGTAACCTGTATGTGTGTGTTCTAGACCATCAGTTACGTTGTCTGTTAGGCTTTTTCTCTGAATTAACTCTCTTAATCTTCTTTATTTATTTATCTGGTTTGTACAATGCTACATACCGTATACCCTGCTGTTCTTTCTTAAATTCTGTGAAGTGCCTTGAGTATGGGAAAGGCGCTATATAAATAAAATGTATTATTATAAATATAGTCAGTGACTATATAGAAAGAGCTGAGAAAAACAAATGACAGCAAGACATATAATCATATACTGTAATTCCAGTGCAGACTTTATGGTTTGAGTGCATGAAATCAGCAGTTATCAAGGATGTTAAGAGGATCTGTGCAGAACATTTTCAAAACCTAAAAGGATCTAAACAATAACATTTTAGAATAAGCTTTTAAAGCACTGAGGAAGCAGATTCTCTCCTCTTTTTTTTTTTCCTTTTTTTTTCTTTTTCTTCATTTATCTTTATTCACTTATTAATTCATCTACGTACTTATTTTTGCTAGCTAAGTTTTACTCTGCTGGCCTAGCTCTTTTTCAGTGGTGGGGGTTGATTTGTTTTCGATCTTTGTATCTTGTTTGTAAAAAATATTTATTTGTATGGAATGTTGTGTGCTTTTAATAAAATCAATAAAATTTAAAAAAGGGATGTTCGAATGCTAAAATATATGTGGGGAGAGTTTAAAAGGGCATTGGAAATGCTAAAATGCAGGTGGGGAGAAATACGGCAGAAAATGCAAACCCTCCCCAAAGAATTTTTTTCAGTATTTTAGAATGCTCACTTTTCCATCTTGGAGTGCTTTTATGGTTTTCAGTAACCATATATTTCTCTCTTTCTCACTGTTTCTGTCCTTACTTACTTTCCTCAAATTGATTGTTTGGCCAAATCATCTTTTAGTTCTAGAGACATTTTAGCTTTGTGTTATGTAGCATTCAGGGGTAATGTTACAGGATTTTTCTAGCTCACTCCCTGGAAGTACTTGTGAGAACTGCTGCCGTCTTTAATTGCTGAAGAGTGTCTTCAGAGTGTCCTTATCTATAAAACTAGGAAACATGTAGTGCATGCACAAGAATATGAAGCGGATTGTAATGACATTGCTGTTTTTTCTGCGTATCCTTATCACCATGGTTCACCAAAACGTTCAATGCTGTCCATTAAGACTCCTTGCTCCTCATCTTTCTGAATTAGAGAAGTGCTTACAGATATGAAAGTTGAACTGTTTGATACTGTCTGGTCTGCTGAGCTCATTAAACAGTCCACTTGGAAAATTTAGTGAGTAACACAGGCTTTGTTCACACCTTACTTGTAATGATTTTAATGTACCTCAGATATTGTTAAAGTTGTGATTAATTCTGATTTGATGTCCAGGAAAAAGTAGCAGTAGTATTGGCTTTAACATTTCTATTTCAAAGTTAAATTCAAGCTCAAATTTATTGGCATGTTCTATAATACATTTAAATTCTTGCATGTCTTTCACAGATTGCCAATAGTAGGTTCATTCCAGAAATGGATAATGAATATAAACATGTATGATGATTAAAACATCATTCATTGAATCAACATCTGATTTTTATTATGTCACACGTGTGCTAGTGGTCCTGTTTGCCACAATGGAGAAAGGAGAATGGAATGTGCAGGATGGCCAAGGTCCTGAACAGAATAGAGTTGGGTAATCAGCATGCCACACATTGCCACTCTCTAGTATCATGATTAGTGTTTATAACAACCTTATTTTGAAACTTTTGTCTTTCATACCTGAAAAATATGAAAGCACATGTCTTTCCCAGTGCAAATTATAACTAATAAAATGCATCTTAGAACAGAACATGGGGAAAATGATAGACAGCACCCGTGATGAGAATTTAAAATCCTATTATTGTACATTAAACAAACATTTTATTTTTTTATTAGTAAGTTTATGTATTTTTGTTTTGAGCTGCAAAATATTATTTTCATAAACCCCCAAATCAGATATGTATTTTAACTCCTTTTTAATTTGCTATGCATTTTTTTTCCTGCAATTTTTTTTTTTTTTGCTGAAATGTTGCAAAAATTCCTTTTTCAATTGCCATCAATAATCACCAAGGATAAATTCGAATGTTTATACAACTTTTTTCAGACAACAAATTTTGCCACATTTACTTAATGTTACATCTTTGAACTGTTGAAGACCTTAAAACATTGTTTTGCCTTTAATAATACTACCTTAATTAATTAAGGAGTTAGTGCATCAAATAAAAAAATACTCTTACAGTAATACATGTGAAAGATATAAATGTATATTTAAATATATATGTATGCATGTACTGTATGTGCTGTGTGTACTGTATATGTGTCTATGTGCATACATCCATGTTTATATACAGTGTTAGTCACACATTTTAGATAGTTCACAAAAATGTGACTTTTACGATTATTTTAGGTATTTTGGATTAGTGTGTCAATTTAGTGTATTTTAAGAGTTCCAAATTGTTATATTGCAAAATAATGAGTTTTGAATGTTCTTAAAGAAATTAACATAGTAATAAACCACTTTCGAGTTAAAAAGGTGAAACTGCAGTAGACATCGTGCTTCAACCTGAAAATCTTACACGATAGCAAAAGTGAGCATAGTGACAGGCAGAAAGTTCGTAGCAGACAGGTATTTCCAGATGTATTGTTCAAGCCCTTCTGTATAAGCACAAAGAAAAGGGAATGAATGAGGCCATGGAAATGCATTGGTTAGCCACGGAAATGTAGAGCAAGAATTGAGAAATATATCAAGCTTACTTTTCTTTGAAATCAGATGATGTACAGTACCACTATCGCCTCAGAACTGGCAGAAACCACTGGGACCCTTGTATACACACAACAATCTGAAGAAGTCTTGTCAGTAGTGGTCTTCATGGAAAAGGGGTCACCAAAAAGCCATTCCTCCAGGGTAGAAATACAGCCATATGGCTTGTCTACACACAAAAGCACAGGGACTGGGGCAGCTAAAGACAGCAGGTACTTATTTTTTTATTTATTTTTTTTTAATTTATCTTTATTTAACCAGGCAAAACAGATTAAGAACATGTTTCTTATTTACAACTGTGGCCTGGAAAGGGCAAAGCCTTAAGAGGGAAATAGGGGGGGGGGGGTAAGAAAAAAAAAAAAAAAAAACATATTAAGAAAGATACACATATACAATATAAACGAAATTATGAAAGAAAAAAAAAAAAAATCATAAAAATATAATATAAACAATAAGACATTGGAGCAACAATGAGTCGAGCAGCAGTGAATTGAAGTAGCTAGCCTAAGTAACAGCAACACACATCTTTATAATAAGCTAAAATCCGTGATTGGAAAACTGATTTAGGAATGAAATTAGTCAGTTTTAACATTTTCTGCAGGTCATTCCAGTCTCTAGCAGCAGCATTCTGAAAAGACGACAGGCCAAGTACAGAAGTAGCCTTAGGAACTGTCAGCAGAATCAGATTAGCAGAACGAGTATTATAAACAGAAGAAGAAAAGTGTAACAATTCCTGTAAGTAAGGAGGGGAAAAACCAAGGAGAGTTTTGTAAATAATCATAAGCCAATGGACATTACGGCGGGTGTACAATGAAGACCAGTTGAGAGAAGAATACAGGGTACAATGATGGGTTTTGAAAGGAGCATTTGTTATAAACCGAATGGCAGAGTGATAAAGAACGTTGAGCTTCTGAAGCAGGCCTTTGGATGCTGATCTGTAAATAACATCACCATAGTCAAACATGGGAAGGATTGTCATTTGAACCAAAGTTTTCCTAGCAGATGATGTAAATGCAGAACGCATTCTATAAAGGAACCCAAGTTTTAATTTAATCCTAGACTTCAGATTGTCAATGTGTTTTGAAAAAGACAGAGTATTATCCAGCCAAATTCCCAGATATTTATATTCCGTAATCTGGTCCAGTGGTGTCCCGTCAAGGGAACAAATACCTGGAGAGCTTGATGGAATATGACCTTTTTTACCGAACCACATAAGTTTAGTTTTGGAAATATTTAACTGGAGGTGCAAATTAGAAAGAGTCAGTTGCAAACTATTAAAACTAAGTTGAAGTTGCTGCAAGACTGTAGCAGGGGACGAGCCTGTAGAATAAAGAATTGTGTCATCAGCGTAAAGGTGGATAGATGAATCTGTAACCGAATTAGCAACAGTATTAATATAAATAGAAAAAAGTGTAGGTCCAAGTATTGATCCCTGCGGGACACCATTGGTGACTGGGAGAGGCTGGGAAAGGAGTAGTTCAGATTTCACGGACTGCACTCTATCAGTAAGATAATTGGAAAACCAAGACAAGGATTTGTCAGAGATACCTGTGTCATGAAGCCTATCAATAAGACACTTATGATTGACAGAGTCAAAGGCCTTGGCCAAGTCAATGAAAATAGCAGCACAGTACAATTTAGAGTCCAAAGCAGAATAGATATCATTTAAGACTTTAAGAGTAGCTGTTATACACCCAAACCCAGTTCTAAATCCTGATTGAACAGGTGATAAGATGTTGTGTGCTTCCAAATAATCAGTAATCACTTAGGGCTGATTCTATACATTTCACATTTTGATCTCAAACAAAAGTTAATTTGGCTGGAAAATAGTATATGGATGAATGTTCGCAGGCAACAGTCAAGCATAGTATAGGGTCTTTGCAGGTTTGGAACATTTCCACATAGTTGGTGACTTGATTAAAATTGATTGCCCTATTACTGCTGAAAAGTACAGACAGATTCTTATCTATCATGCAGTACAACTAGGAAAGCATTTAATCTTTCCCAGCCTAATTTTGTGGCATGGTAATGACTCCAGAAACAGTCAAAATCTTAAAAAAATTATCTGCAGCAAAAAGAGGAATTGGGAATCCTGCAACAAATGGAATTGTCACAACAGATCCCTGATCTCAACATCTTTGAACCGGTCTCTGATTTAGTTGCAGAGACAGAAAGATGTAAGCTGCTAAAAGTATACAGTGGAGCTGTGGCATGTTCTCAAAGATCTACTCTAAGATACTTGGAACAACCGAATATGCCAGTACCTTCATAAACTGCATGCAGGTATATCTAAAAGAATGGCTTCTGTTTTTGAGCCAAATGGTGGTCACACTGAATATTAATATCATTTATGCTTTTTTCTTTACTTCACTTTGTAGGAAGTTTATCGAGTTATCAAACTTTTCATGTCATTATTTTTGAAAGTATTTCCATGTTAAAGCTTTTTTTCCACAATTATTTAAGACTTTGGCATAGTACTGTATTGGTTTTGCTTATTGTTGTCAGAGTACTCTGCAATCAGGAAGTGGTTACCACATCATTAAGTGACTTCATGCCAGAAGCAACCTAGCCCTAGTTGTCTTTGTCTAGAGGCATTGTTGATAAGGCCATTTAACATAAGGATTAAGACAGACCTTATTCCTGTTAGAGTACAGTAAGTTTGATATAAAACTTTTTATGGGTTGTGTTTATGCTTTTATATTAATAAATAAGTAGAATTTTTGTGCATATACATTCTTGTTTCATTATTTATCTGTGGAAATACTGTCAGCTACTGTACCCTGTAAATTTCAGCTTGCACCATATGTTTTTCACATGTCTGGCCTCTAGTTTATCCCTGACTCATTCTCAAATGCTGATGGTTAGCCTTATTAAGGGCACCCTATGTGCTTTGGCTCCTGAGAAATTTGAGTGTTTCTTAAACTCACACTGCCATGTTTTCTGAAACAGACCTTCATCTTCTACTCTTGCAGATAACTATTTGGCACAACTTCAAAAGGCAGTGGCCTTTTATTTCCTTATCTATCTTGTCATTCTTTCTTTTCTTCTAAAGGCCTTTGCCACCTCTTTCCAGCTGTGGCAGAGTGAACAAAATGCTAAAATCCAGGATCTGTCTTTACTTAAGCTTGAGGTTACACATGGGAAACAACATCAAAGAAAGACAAGGAACTGAAATAAAAGAGACTAGAAGTCCAAAAGCAAGAAAAGGTTCTTCTCTTAATTGTGGAGAAAGTGTTGTGTTTTTTTTTTTTTTTTTTTTTTTATTCATTTAGGAAAACTATTTAGTTCAAGTACATTTACTTATTCCATTGTTAACATGTAGTAATTCACTAAATTAAATTTAATGCTAAAGTACATCTTTAGGTGAAGTCTTCTTCTTTCGGCTGCTCCTGTGGTATTGTGGGTCCACAGTTCGTGGAATAAAGGCCATTTTTTGTAAATAAATAATTTCCGCTCTCGCTGCGGTTTAGCGAGGTGGCGTTGGACCGTAGCAGGCCGCGGGACAATCCGTAGTGTGGGCGTTTCTCAACGAGTGCACAGGTGAGGGACTGCCCACATGCGTGCTTGCTCCCGTGGCTAATTTGCTATGGCCCCTCGCGTTATAAAAAAGGAAGCGCGAGTCGGTTTTAGGAGGAGGAAAAAAACAGAAAAGAAAGTAAAAAGACGGAGATTACAGGGAGCGAGGAAGCAGGCGGTGCAGGAGAGAGACAGACACGCGGAGCGTGTGGTGTGCGAGCGAACAAGCGCTCACGGGTATCTGCAAGGAAGCTGGGTGTTAGGCCGACACCCAGGCGTTTGAGTTGATGTTGCTCCTGCTGAGCGACCACGTAGCAGGAGTGACCAGAGGAAAGCGACGAGCCGCAGAGGGCCGCGGAAGTCGGGAGGCTTGGTGGTGGAGTCCCCAACGTGGGTGACCTGGCCGTTGGTGGACATCAAGTCTCGGGGACTGGGATGAGTGCCAGACCGGAGCCAGGGATCGGGAGGTCTCCAGTCTCGTGTATGTGTGTAGAGGAGGGCAGCTGCAGAGAGCGCCTTGCCTGCTGCTAGGCCCGAACGGGATAAGCAGGTGAGACGCTAACAGAAAAGAAGCACCGGACTTGTTGTTGTGGATTTTTAATGACTACTCCTGAAAGAAATGTTTTAACCTCTGAATTTTAACGGATTGGTTTTTCTATTTGTTGATTTTAACCTCCACGTTTTATGGATTATTTATTTATTGAAGAACTTGAAAGCACTGCACTATTTATTGAACACTGTTGTTTTGATGGACAATTTTTTTAATAAAAGCGTTTTTGCACATTTTTACCATTCCCCTTGCTTAATTGTTGCCTTCACTGACTAGCTCATCGGTGACATTACCGACGGTGTTGGGTTCAAGTGCTTCCAAAAATCAGATGGGAGCGTGGAGCCAGAACCCACATCGTCACAGCTCCCGTTAGGGGTTGCCACAGCGGATCACCTTCTTCTTCCATATCTTTCTGTCCTCTGCATTTTGTTCTGTTACACCCATCACCTGCATGTCCTCTCTCACCACATCCATAAACCTTCTCTTAGGCATTCCTCTTTTCCTCTTCCCTGGCAGCTCTATCCTTAGCATCCTTCTCCCAATATACCCAGCATCTCTCCTCTGCACATGTCCAAACCAACGCAATCTCGCCTCTCTGACTTTGTCTCCCAACTGTCCAACTTGAGCTGACCCTCTAATGTACTAATTTCTAATCCTATCCACCCTTGTCACACCCAATGCAAATCTTAGCATCTTTAACTCTGCCACCTCCAGCTCTGTCTCCTGCTTTCTGGTCAGTGCCACCATCTCCGACCCATATAACATAGCTGGTCTCACTACCGTCCTGTAGACCTTCCCTTTCACTCTTTCTGATACTCTTTCTGTCACAAATTACTCCTGACACTCTTCTCCACCCATTCCATCCTGCCTACACTCTCTCTTTTTCACCTCTCTTCCACAATCCCCATTACTCTGTACTGTTGATCCCAATTATTTAAACTCATGCACCTTTGCCAACTCTACTCCCTGCATCCTCACCATTCCACTGACCTCCCTGTCATTTACACACATGTATTCTGTCTTGTTCCTACTGACCTTCATTCCTCTCTCTCTAGAGCATATCTCCACCTCTCCAGGGTCTCCTCAACCTTCTCCCTACTATCGCTACAGATCATAATGTCATCAGCAAACATCATAGCCCACGGGAACTCCTGTCTAATCTCGTCTGTCAACCTGTCCATCACCATTGCAAATAAGAAAGGGCTCAGAGCCGATCCCTGATGTAATCCTACCTTCAACTTGAATACATCCGTCCCTCCTACTGCAGACCTCACCACTGTCACACTTCCCTCGTACATATCCTGTACAACTCTTACGTACTTCTCTGCCACTCCCAACTTCCTCATACAATACCACAACTCCTCTCGAGGCACCCTGTCACACTTTCTTGGCATGAAACCATACTGCTGCTCACTAATCATCACCTCACTTCTTAACCTAGCTTCCACTACTCTTTCCTATACCTGTATGCTGTGGCTCATCACTTTTATTCCCCTGTAGTTTACTGCAGTCCTGCATATCCCCCTTATTCTTAAATATCGGCACCAGTACACTTTTCCACTCCTCAGGCATCCTTTCACTTTCCAAGATTCCATTAAACAATCTGGTTAAAAACTCCACTGCCATCTCTCCTAAACACCTCCTTGCTTCCATAGGTATGTCATCTGGACCAACGGCCTTTCCATTTTTCATCCTCTTTAAAGCTGTCCTTACTTCCTCCTTGCTAATCCGTTGCACTTGCTGATTCACTATCTCCATATCATCCAACCTCTTCTCTCTCTCGTTCTCTTTATTCATCAGCCTCTCGGAGTACTCTTTCTATCTGCTCAACACACTCTCCTTGCTTGTGAATACTTTTCCATCTTTATCCTTTATCACCCTAACCTGCTGCACATCTTTCCCAGCTCAGTCTCTCTGTCTAGCCAATCGGTACAGGTCCTTTTCTCCCTCCTTAGTGTCCAACCTCTCGTACAACTCATCATACGCCATTTCTTTAGCCTTCGCCACTTCTCTCTTCACCTTGCGCCTTATCTCCTTGTACTCTTGTCTACTTTCTGCATCTCTCTGACTATCCCACTTCTTCTTTGCCATCCTCTTCCTCTGTATACTCTCCTGTATTTCCTCATTCCACCACTAGGTTTCCTTTTTCTTCTTCCTCTTTCCATATGTCACGCCAAGCACCCTTCTTGCTGTCACCCTTACTACATATACTGTAGTTTCCCAGCTGTCTTGGGAACTCTTCACTGCCACCCAGTGCCTGTCTCACCTCCTCCCTAAACTCAACCTTGCAGTCTTCCTTTTTCAGCTTCCATCATTTGATCCTTGGCTCTGCCCTCACTCTCTTCCTCTTCTTGATCTCCAATGTCATCCTACAGACCACCATCCTATGCTGCTTAACTACACTTTCCCTTGCCACCACTTTGCAGTCTTCAATCACCTTCAGATTGTCTCTTCTGCATAGGATGTAATCTACCTGTGTGCGTCTTCCTCCACTCTTGTACATAACCCTATGTTCATCCTTCTTCCTAAAATACGTATTCACCACAGCCATGTCCATCCTTTTGGCAAAATCCACTATCCTCTGACCTTCATTCCTCTCCTTGACACCATACCTACCCATCACCTCCTCGTCTCCACTGTTCCCTTCACCACCATGCCCATTGAAATCCGCTCCAATCACCACTTTCTGTCCCTTGGGTACACTGTTCATCACTTCATCCAACTCACTCCAAAAATCTTCTTTCCCACCCATTGCACACCCAACTTGCGGTGCATATGCACTAATAACATTCATCATCACACCTCCAATTTCCAGCTTCATAATCACTCTGCCTGACACTCTTCACCTCCAAAACCCTCTTGACATACTGTTCCTTCAGAATAACTCCTATCCCATTTCTCCTCCCATCCACACCATCATAGAACAATTTGAATCCACCTTCAATCCACCTGGCCTTACTCCCCTTACATTTAGTCTCTTGCATGCACAATATATCAACCTTCCTTCTCTCCATCATATCTGCTAAGTCTTTCCCCTTACCAGTCATACTGCCAACATTCAAAGTTACAATGAAGTAAAAGTATTTTACTCACATGTTCATTCAACATTGTAACTTTCTTAGTAGTCTTTAATAATGTATTGCTTACATTGTTTCTATTGAATTCATTTAGTAAATGAAATATATTTGTAAAATAGTAGAAGGAAATACAGTATTTAGCATAATCTGTGTATGTCATGACTGTGATGCACAGTTTATTCTTTTTCTGCAGTTTTTCTTTTTTTTCCATTATGAGGTCATGTTGTCCACTTTGTTCTGATGTCTATCTGTTCTTAATTGCTACTGGGATTAGTACATTTAATCATGCAATAAAATAATTCATAATTGTAGCCAAATGTTTTACCAGTTACTTCAAGAAAAGGACAGGAACAGTCAAACTGAAAACCTGTAGATAGTCATACAAATGCAGAAATTCCTTGGCTCATGGTTTAGAGAGTTGGAGATTCCGTTTTCCTATTCAATATCTTGTTAACTTTTCAGTTTTGAGCAAACTGAATCCTGAAAGCTCTAGTGACATTCTGCAAAATGACATGTCTCCAAAGGCATCTTCTGTGACATTTATGTTTGTTTGTAATTGCTGCTGGGGAATTGGATTTACTGTAAAAAGTGTATTTTGACTTCTTTCAAGCTTTGAAAATTGTGTTGCATATCTGTGTGTATCCTGTTTTTTTTTTTTTTTAATTTGTGGAGGAAGTGTGCCGAGTTTCCCTTGTTTTCTTTCTTTTTTTTATCCTGAGGCATAATTGTATCAGGATGCTGCTTTAAATAGTTGTTTGCTCTAGGTTCCTGTTTGCACACACTTCCAAAGCTGTTTAGTTGTTAATGTGTAATAAATAATTGGTTTTCCTGTTTGTGTGGAATTTTTGCCAATAAAATGCATGTGTTCTGGCAAACACATCCTATTGAACAAATTCCAAAATTCATGAAAATGCTTGTCTGTATGTTCATCTCTGTAACAGTCATTGCAACTTTCCGGAAGAGAGTGGGATTTCCCAAGCCAAATGTTCGAGTTTCACGTTTTTATACTGAATGTGTTATTCATGACTAACATTATAAAAGAGAGCATAATGCTACATTATGTAAATATTTTAGTGTTTAGTATTTTTAAATTTAACTGCAGCTAAGGAGCAATCTTGTGACTTAGAGAATTCTTGTATTATCCCTATTTCCCGGTTTGTATCTTATGAATATGTTTGGGAACAACAATTAACTAGCAGTGGATATTCAACAAGCTGAGAAAAGTAAAGTTAACCTCGTAGGAAGGAAAACAAAAGATAGACACACCTTTAGGCCCCCTTAAGGTTGAAATGGCTGACCCACTTGTCCAGAACGGCAGCTACACCACCAAGACTCGCAGTCTGCCAAACTGAGGAAATGTTAGACCAGACGAGCCATATCTCTTCCTATCACTTCCCCAGTTGACGATTAAAATAGGCAACAAAGCAAACAGTATGTGAAATAATAAAGTGAATATATAAATGTATCTATTATAAAAAAAAAAATCCTGTGGGAGGGAATGACTAGGAGATGATACATGATCTTCACGTTAAGATCACGGAAGACACTTAAAAGACCCGCGAGACGAAAGAGAACGGCCATGGAGCGTCTTGCGGGGACCGTAAACATGAGACTTTGTGCCAAGAGATTGACCCAGAAACATCTTGCGGGGACGTAGAACATGAGATTCTTGCAAGACACGCCCTACTTACAAGCAATATCAAATAAAACCACAAAGAGAAAAACCATCACTCGCGTAAATACTTTGACCACACACAGATCCAGGCCTCTCGCCGCATATAAAGCGTATAAGGACAACACGTTATCAATGAAATGTAGACGACTAAACGAAGAAGAAAGAGCAGCACGGAGAAAAGAGACTCAAAAGCGTTGGAGAGACGAAAAAGAATAATCTAGGTGAAAATTCAGAAAATAAGGAAAGTAATTATCAGCCAGGAACAAGTAGAATTGGAAAAAAAGAACGTCCAATCCGCGTTGCCGCTAATGTAATGATAAGTAATTATCACCCCGGAACAAATGTAATGGGGGGGGGAGCACGTCCAATCCGGACATTGGCGCTATCAACATGCAGAGCAGGTTAGAGATTATGAAAGTAATGATAAGTAATTATCAGCCCGGAACAAGTGGAGTGGGGGGGGGGGTGAAGCACGTCCAATCCGGACATTGGCGCTATCAACAGAGAGATTATGAAAGCAGTGGAATTCGAAAGGCTCAAAAAAAAAAAAAAAAAAAAGTTGGCGTGATACACATGTGGAGAAAGTTAAAGAATATGAAAGTAGGAAAATTAGAAAGTATAAAAAAAAAGAGTAAAGATCGCAGTAGCGTAAACAAATGGAAATTATTACTCGAAAAAGAGAAAATAATCACCATGGACCAGGTGTCATTGGGACAAAAAAAGCAGGATAAAGCGAGTACAAAACATGGACAAAGAAGTTTTCTTGGATTTCTATATGAATCAGAAAGATCACGCATATATAATAAACCAACATATGACAAGTTAACAGCGATAATAGTTTCGAAAGACGGAAATATCAAAAACTCAGCAGATATTCGTGTTCATCCGAAAGTAGAATGTGAATCGACATTTCTGTCTAATAATTCGCCACATTCCGATCCATTACTCTTTCCCTTGCTTTTCCCAGATGGAGAAACAGGATGGTCATACAATATGAAACACACGAATACGAATAACACCAACACAATATTTCAAGGGAAAAATTAGAGACATGTCGTTCCAATGTATTTAACCCATTTCTGTCATCTCAATGTCTAACGCAACATTACATTATTAATGCGTATCTAAAAGTCGAAGCTAATCGTCTTTTCTATATTAAATCGAATCAAGCCAAACTTAGAACGGAACATATGCAAGGACTCATTGATCACGTTCAATATTCAAATATCAATAGTTCAGACAAATTCTAAATCGGTATAGCAGTAATATTACCATCATCATATCAAGGTATTCCAAGAGCATTGCAGCCGTTATATCATGATGCAATGGCAATATCCAGAACTATCGGTCGGCCAGATTTATTTATTTCAATGACGTGCAATCCACAGTGGCCAGAAATCCGGAGATTCTTGAAAACAGTGCCACAAACTACTAGGATATTCCGACTTTCGTAAGTAGATTGTTTTATCAGAAAGTCTTAATTTTATTGAAAGAACTCGAAAGGGTGCTCTGTCAAATCCGAGCATACGTTTACACAATAGAATTTCAAAAATTCTACCTCACATGCATTTATTGGTTACTTTACAAAAAAAATTATTAACTGCTGATGATGTACAAACCGGATTCCAAAAAAGTTGGGACACTAAACAAATTGTGAATAAAAACTGAATGCAATAATGTGGAGATGGCAAATGTCAATATTTTATTTGTAATAGAACGTAGATGACAGATCAAACGTTTAATCCGAGTAAATGTATCATTTTAAAGGAAAAATATGTTGATTCAAAATTTCACGGTGTCAACAAATCCCAAAAAAGTTGGGACAAGTAGCAATAAGAGGCTGGAAAAAGTAAATTTGAGCATAACGAAGAGCTGGAAGACCAATAAACACTAATTAGGTCAATTGGCAACATGATTGGGTATAAAAAGAGCTTCTCAGAGTGGCAGTGTCTCTCAGAAGCCAAGATGGGTAGAGGATCACCAATTCCCACAATGTTGCGCAGAAAGATAGTGGAGCAATATCAGAAAGGTGTTACCCAGCAAAAAATTGCAAATATTTTGCATCTATCATCAACTGTGCATAACATCATCCGAAGATTCAGAGAATCTGGAACAATCTCTGTGCGTAAGGGTCAAGGCCGTAAAAACCATACTGGATGCCCGTGATCTCCGGGCCCTTAAACGACACTGCACCACAAACAGGAATGCTACTGTAAAGGAAATCGCAGAATGGGCTCAGGAATACTTCCAGAAACCATTGTCAGTGAACACAATCCACCGTGCCATCTGCCGTTGCCAGCTGAAACTCTACAGTGCAAAGAAGAAGCCATTTCTAAGCAAGATCATCAAGCTCAGGCGTTGTCACTGGGCCAGGGATCATTTAAAATAGAGTGTGGCAAAATGGAAGACTGTTCTGTGGTCAGAAGAGTCACGATTCGAAGTTCTTTTTGGAAATCTGGGACGCCATGTCATCCGGACCAAAGAGGACAAGGACAACCCAAGTTGTTATCAACGCTCAGTTCAGAAGCCTGCATCTCTGATGGTATGGGGTTGCATGAGTGCATGTGGCATGGGCAGCTTGCATGTCTGGAAAGGCACCATCAATGCAGAAAAATATATTCAGGTTCTAGAACAACATATGCTCCCATCCAGACGTCATCTCTTTCAGGGAAGACCCTGCATTTTTCAACAAGATAATGCCAGACCACATTCTGCATCAATCACAACATCATGGCTGCGTAGGAGAAGGATCCGGGTACTGAAATGGCCAGTCTGCAGTCCAGATCTTTCACCTATAGAGAACATTTGGCGCATCATAAAGAGGAAGGTGTGACAAAGAAGGCCCAAGACGATTGAACAGTTAGAGGCCTGTATTAGACAAGAATGGGAGAGCATTCCTATTTCTAAACTTGAGAAACTGGTCTCCTCGGTCCCCAGACGTCTGACTGTTGTAAGAAGGGGAGATGCCACACAGTGGTGAAAATGGCCTTGTCCCAACTTTTTTGGGATTTGTTCATGAAATTCTGAATCAACATATTTTTCCATTAAAATGATACATTTTCTCAGTTTAAACTTTTGTTCCGTGATTTATGTTCTGTTCTGAATAAAATATTAGAAGTTGGCACCTCCACATCATTGCATTCAGTTTTTATTCACGATTTGTATAGTGTCCCAACTTTTTTGGAATCCGGTTTGTAGATCGTTTTGTCAGTGCTGAAATTCCAAACAGAGAAACCAATCCTGAATTATGGCACAAAGTCATTAAACACATGTCTCATTTAAAAGATTCAGCATGTTGGGACTCGAAAGAAAAAAAGTGTTTAAAAAATTTCAAAAAGCTTTCGTTCAAACAACAGATATGACTAAGGCTGGCTTTCCAGAATATTGCAAAGAGATAATCGTCATAAACACGCTTATCATGGAAAGAAATATGGGGAAATTGTGATTGATTAATTCAATGATTGTACCATATAACCCGTATTTGCTAAAAAGATTTGACTTTCATATTAATGTTGAGTATTTTGCATCAGTGATGAGTATTAAGTACATCTACAAGTACATTCATAAAGGGCATGATCGAGTACGCGTAACTTTATCGAAAGAACACGCACAGGACGAAGTTCAAGCATATTTAGATACTTGATACGTTAGTGCAATGGAAAGCGGGTGGCAGTTAATGGAATTGCCAATGTACGGTCGAAGTCATTCTGTAGAATTATTACCAATTCATTTACCAGGACAGAATAATGATTCAAATTAAAGAAGGTGAAGAAGCAGATGCTTTACAAGTAGCAAAAAAAAATTATTGGCTTATTTTGAACTAAATAAAAAAGACGTAAATGCAAAGGCATATATGTATGCGCAAATTCCTGAACATTACATGTGGCAAAAACAAAAATGAATATGGTATCCAAGAAAAATTAATTGCAAAAGTGTTGCACGATTAAATATTGTATCACCAAAAGATAGCGAACGCTTTCATTTAAAATTGTTACGAGAATCGAAAGGAGCAACGTCGTATAGAGATGCTGTAACTATAGATGGAAATACGTACGGTACCTTTCAGAAGCAGCTTGAGCAGTTGGATTATGTAAATCGGACGACTATATGTATGAAATGTTGTCTGTTGCCACGTCTGTAATGATGCCTGCCAAATTAAGACACTTCTTCGTATACTTAATTATGACAGGGGAAGTTGATGCTATCAGAGGTAAAGAAAGAGATAAAAGCAGACTAAGTTGTAACAGTGGAAGACTATAGAAAAATATATCAGGAAATGTACTCACAATTAAACGATGATCAAAGATCCATTTTTGACACAATTCAAAAAAGTGACCTCGGAGAAATTAAATGGTGATTATTCTTCATAGATTGACCAGGCGGAACAGGGAAAACATTTTTGTATAAATCTCTACACCATTTTTGCAAATAGTTATTCAAAAACATTACATTGATAGCATGGACTGGTATTGCAGCAATTCTTCTTCCATATGGTAAAACAGCTCACAAAACGTTTAACTTACCTTTAAATAAAGGTTGGCGAGTGAAGCGAGCATGGGGCGCAGCCCCCTAGTATTGTTTGGAGTTTGTATCATTTCTTTTTATCAATTTGTATATATACTCAGCAAAAAAAGAAACGTCCTCTGACTTTCAACTGTTTTTACTTTCAGTAAACTTAATGTGTAAATATTTGTATGAACACTAAAAGAGTCAACACCATAAGACATAAACTAAAAATGTTTCACAATGTGTCCCTCAAAATCAAAAGTACCAGTCAGTATCTGGTGTGGCCACCAGCTGCTTGAAGTACTGCAGTGCATCTCCTCCTCATGGACTGGACCAGATTTGTCAGTTCTTGCTGTGAGATGTTACCCCACTCTTCCACCAAGGCACCTGCAAGTTCCTGGACATTTCTGAGGGGAATGGCCCTAGCCCTCCCCCTGCGATCCAACAGGTCCCAGACGTGCTCAATGGGATTGAGATCTGGGCTCTTCGCTGGCCATGGCAGAACACTGACATTGCTGTCATGCAGAAACTCACGCACTTTTTGCCACTCCTGTCTGGTCCAGCGAAGGTGGGTTTGTGCCCATAGGCGGCGTTGTTGCTGGTGATGTCTGGTAAGGACCTGCCTTACAACAGGCCTGCAAGCCCTCAGTCCAGCCTCTCTCAGCCTATTGCGGACAGTCTGAGCACTGATGGAGGGATTGTGTGTTCCTGGTGTGACTCGGGCAGTTGTTGTGGCCATCCTGTACCTGTCACGCAGGTGTGATATTCGGATGTACCGATCCTGTGCAGGTGTTGTTACACGTGGTCTTCCACTGCGAGGATGATCAGCTGTCCTTCCTGTCTCCCTGTAGCGCTGTCTTAGGCGTCTCACAGTGTGGACATGGCAATTTATTGCCCATGCCACATCAGCAGTCCTCATGCCTCCCTGCAGCATGCCTAATGCACGTTCACGCAGATGAGCAGGGACCCTGGGCATGCATCTTTGGGTGTTTTTCACAGTCGGTAGAGAAGTCTCTTTAGTGTCCTGCGTTTTTAGAACTGTGACCTTAAATGCCTACTTTCTGTAAGCTGTTAAGGTCTTAACGACCATTCCACAGGTGCATGTTAATTAATTGATTATGGTTAATTGAACATGCATGGAAAACATTGTTTAAACAATTTACAATGAAGATCTGTAAAGTTATTTGGATTTTTAAAACATTATTGTTGAAATACACAGTCCTGAAAAAGGGACGTTTCTATTTTTGCTGAGTATATATCATACCCTAACCAGCGCCAACATAACACACAACCCCAAAAGTTACCAGCCGAGTATAATAATAAAAGGTGTAGCAAGAAATATATAAACACAAAACCCTGCCTTGTCCGACACACGAAGAACACAAAACACACATAAAAGTCCAAAAGAGTAAACCGAAGATGAGTAATGAGAGTGAACCTTGTCCGTCTGATAAGCGTCCCCCATAAATGACATACAGATGAAAATGGTGGTTCGCTCCTTCCCCAAATGACAAAAAATAGTCTCACCGTGCTGTCCTCAGCGTGTCGGTATGATCCTGAATCCCCAGGGTTTGTGTAGTAATGGTGACGCAGTTGAATGTTTGGCATCAAAAGCAGCAAGCGTGAAAAGGGTGTAAATTTCATATTGACGTCTTTCTTTGGTTGTAACTGATCCTCCTTTTCTTTTCGTCCTCTTCTTTTATATAGCAATGGCCCAGATGGAATTGATGTGACTGACAGGGACAATTACCTCAAGTGGTCATGGCTCTAAAGCATTCTCCTTCCCTCTTTGTTTCTAGTGGGAAAACATTTAAACAGAGACATAACAGACTACATAAACTGGACAATGCTATAAAAGATACAACAAAATACATTTAAGATATCTCCATTCATGTAGCACCGCTACAAGGTGGCTCGGGAGGAGATTCCAAACCAGACAAGCAGAGACAGATAGGTCTTAGTCACAAGGTACAGGGTGCACACTGTTCTGGGACATCAACCCCATAAGTGTCAATCTGTTTTCAGGTCCTTGCAGTGCTATTATTGTAAGGTTTTAGGCAGGCATCAGGAGTCCCAATGGGTCACATGAAAAACAGTTCCCGGAAAGAAAAAGAGGTAATGATAGTTGGGCAATTAATCATTAGGGAGGTTGCATGTTGTGTTACCTTCCGGGTGCTCAGGTGTGAGACCTCCTTGGAAGGGTGGGTAGGCTCTTGGCCAAAGCAGGGGTGGATCCAGTTGTCATTGGCCATGTTAGAACAAATAACACAGATAATGGTAGTCTTTTGGTTCTGTGATCCAAATTTAAAGAGTTAGGTGTCAGGCTGAGGAACAAAATTGAGAAGGTAGTCTTCTCTGAAGTTCTGCCTATGCCATGCGTCAGTCCATGTAAAACTGAGGAAATCAGAAGGCTTATTGTGTGGCTGAAATCTTGGTGTAGAGTAGAAGGGTATTGGTTTATGGGGCATTGTGTGTGTGTGTGTGTGTGTGTGTGTGGGCTGGCACCCTGCCCTGGGTTTGTTTCCTGCCTTGTGCCCTGTGTTGGATGGGATTGGCTCCAGCAGACCCCCATGACCCTGTAGTTGGGGTATAGCGGGTTGGATAATGGATGGATGGATGGATGGTTCTCCTTTTGGAACAGATTGTACCTGTTCCACCACAACAGATTACACCTGAACTGGAGTGGCACCAATGTGTCAGGAGGTGTATAAGTAGGTTAGTTGAGGTTTGCTTTAATTAGGGTACTGGGGCGGAGGGCAAGGAAATTAGTATAGGCCTGGTTTAAAACTGTGCATGGAGGAACAAACGATAGTGTAAAAATAAAAATACACAGTAATGTAAATTCTAGCCCAACATTTAAATGCAAAAGAAAAACGAGCAACAAAAATAGCTTGCCTTAATGCTTGAAGCATCAAAAATAAACAAGTAAGTTGGAGTTGTATGTATCAGAGCATAATTATGATGATATACAGTAGCAGCAACAGAAACCTGGCTAAATAACAAAGATGGGGATGAGTATAACATAGAGGGATACACCTTTTTTTAGGAAGGATAGACAGAACAGAAAAGGAGTTGGGGTTGCTGTTTATGTCAAACAATTTAAACGCTAGTCCTATTTAGTTGGAAGATCTCCGTGAGGACATGTGGTTTTACCTGGAAAGCATTAGGGGAAATAGGCCTTAATTTAGGAGTGTGATGTAGACCACCTAATGCAGACAAGTTGAAAGATGACCCAAAGAAATTCTTTCAGTATTTTAGTAGTACCAGGGGGCTTTGCTCCCCACAACCTGCCAACGCTATGCGCCAAACACTTCGCATCTTTGCTGCTCGCGTTGTGAAGAGATGGGCTGAATGCACCCCAAGGGGATGCGATCGCTCCTCTTACACCCCCTCTTAAACGGTGTTTTAACCTCCTCTTTGCTTGATCAGCTGCTGGCTTGCTGCTGCTGCCGTGCCACATGATCTGCATTTTGCGCTGCACACTTTTCTCATATCACCTATTTCCATATATTGCTTTTACCTTTTCATCAATATCACATTGAATTTTGATTTCGTGTTTGGAATTACATTGTGACAATGCAATGTATAACTGCCCGTGAGTCAATATTGTTTCTTTCTCTCTACAAGAAATGTCTGACATAACCACAGAGGACTTTTCCAAATCTCTTTGCATAAGCTCTTGTCTCGCGGGGCTACTGGCCCCGGTCATGGTTACATTGATTAGCACGGAGACTCATCTCGCGGGACGTGAAAGTGTCTCTGAGACAATCGTGTCTCGTCTCCTTCCAAGATTTTTTTTTTTTTTATAATAGAGTGAAAAGAATGGTCAAGGAGGAGTTGATGTACATCAGGAATAGTAAAGGGGAATTAAAAAATACTACACAGTGAAGCAGCAGATGCTCTATCTCACATTTTTTCTGAGGTCTTTACATGTGAGGATGTAGATAACGGCCTAGTGGTAAAGACTACTAAGGAGGTACTGAGTGATTTAGAAATTGTAGAGGGAGAAGTACTTCTTAGATTAAATAGGCTGATATCAAACAAATCTCCAGGACCAGATAATATTTACACTTGAGTCCTTAAGGAGGTTAGGGAGTACACATAGAAACACTTGACTCACAGTTCTAGGAAGTCACTGCACACTGGAGTAATTCTGAAGGACTGGAAAATTGCAAATATTATTCTGATATATAAAAGGGTGACCAGGCATATCCAAGCAACTGTAGACAAATAAGCCTAACATGCATCACAGGAAAATTATTGGAAGGAATTAAGGATAAGATTGAGCAACACATGACAAGAACCGGAGTTTTACTGAACAATAGGTTCAGAAGAGGGTATTCTATGAGGAAGCAACAAAAGGGTATGTTCAAAGTGGAGCATATGATATTATTTATCTTGACTTTCACAAAACATTTCATAAGGTGCCACATGAGAGGTTGGACATCAAATAAAATGGGAGTTTAGGGTGTTATTTGTAAATGGGTGCCAAAATGTCTCAGGCATAGGAAGCAGAGGGTTATGGTGTATGGAACCTTACCAGAATTTGCTGATTTTAAGAGCAGTTTTTCACATATGGCAGTGTTAGGGCCAATGCTATTTTTAATATACATAAATAATTTGGACAGGAATTTAAGTAACAAGCTGGTTAAATATACAGATACCAAGATATGTGGATTAGCAGATCATCTGGAATCCATTGAGGGACTTGGATAGCATACAGGCTTGGACAGTCTTTTGGCAGATG
The DNA here is from genome assembly GCA_026402145.1 of Polypterus bichir lapradei. NCBI lineage: Eukaryota > Metazoa > Chordata > Cladistia > Polypteriformes > Polypteridae > Polypterus > Polypterus bichir. The sequence goes on from JANRMT010062806.1 coordinate 87,146,175, forward strand.
AAATTTAATGTCATTGCATGTAAATTATTACATGTAGGAACTAAAAATGTTAGGTTTGAATACACAATGAGAAATCTGAATATCAAAAGTACACCTTATGAGAAGGATTTAGGAATTGTTGTGAACTAAACATGATCAGCTTCCTGACAGTATTCAGAAGCCATTAACCTCCTTAGCATTAGTCCTGAGCGTCACTCGGGCAACTGTATAGACGCGTGTTGTGTAAGCGTTAGACCCATGGATTACTCGGGCTGTTAAAAATGCTAATAGTATTAGTGTCTAGCGTTGCTCAGAAAACCATATAGGCATGTCTTTTGTAAGCGACAGGCCTGTGTGTTACCCGGGCAATAGTGCAGACATGTCTTCTCATAGCCTCATAATGGTGTCTCATAAGAAACATTTTTCAGCAGCCCAGGTGTTACATATTATTAACAATGATACAAGCAGTGTAGATGAAGTAGAAGGAAGTCTGTCTTTAGGCAGTGAAATTGAAACAAACAGTGAAACTGATAGTGATGCTAATGAACCCGAAAGTGTCAATCGCACATGTGCAGTGTGCTGTTCAAGAGCTGATCAGTCTGGTAAGAAAATCTGCAAGGAATCGCACTACAATTGTCCCGATTTTGACATTGGATTAAGTGTTTCACCATCTTCACCATACCAAACAAATGACACATTTTGACAGTATATATACATGGTGTTAGCATTATTTTTATTATTATTCATTATTTTTATTATTTGTATCATTATATTTTCTACACTTTTGACTTTGTACTTTTAGTGTTTTGCATGTTTTACAGCAGAAAGATCAGATTTAATAAATGTTATTTTTCAAGCCAAAAAAATGCAACGCGTTTTACATGTTTTGTGACAAAAAATGTAATGGTAAGGAGGTTAAGAAGGCTAACAGAATGTTAGGTTATATAGCACGATGTGTAGAGTACAAGTCCAAGGAGGTTATGCTGAAGCTCTATAATGAACTGTTGAGGCATTATCTGGAATACTGTGTACTGTTTTGGTCTCCAAGCTACAAAAAGGACTTAGCAGTGCTAGAAAAATTCCAAAGAAGAATGACTTTACTCATTCCAGGGCTACAGGAGATGAGGAGAGAATTAAAGAGCTGAGCCTTATCATTTTAAGCAAAATAAGATTAAGAGGAGATATGATTGAAGTGTTTAAAATTATAAAGGGAATTAGTACAGTGGATTGAGACTGTTATTTAAAAATGAGTTCCTGAAGAACACAAGGACACCGTTGGAAACTTAAGGATAAATTTCACACAAATATTAGGAAGATTTTCTTTACACAGAAAACAATAGACACTTGGAATAAGCTACCAAGTATTGTGGTAGACTTTAGGGACTTTTAAAAGTAGATTTGATGTGTTTTTTTTTTTTTTTTTATTATTAAGAGGATAGGGCTGATGAGGTTTGTTGGGCTGAATGGTCTGTTCTCTTCATGATTGTTCTAATGTTCAGAGCAGGTGACCCAACAGTTGATGGGATTGCCTGACCCTCTGACCAAAGACAGTTAACAAATTTAGTTTTATATATTCTAGTACGCATAATGTCAAAGATTTTGCAGGCGGAGTATGCAACAATGTAATAAAACAACCATGCAATGAATGACAAAAAACAATATGCTCAACACAAACATTTCTTATGTAAGTAAACTATATGTGTTTGAGTTGAGAGTTTACTGAACATGGAAGCCAACTGGATGAGGGGGGAAAAAATAGGAGTCCGTCCTTAGAGAAACACCCATGCAGGCAACTGGAGAATTTGCAAACTAGGCTAGGAATGGAACCCACACCTCTGCAAGTGTCCTTTCAACTCCTACCTTTTAAAGTAACTGATGATCAAGTAAGGGAAAACCATACTTGGAGGTTAGCAACAGAAATAAGTGTTACTTCCACAATATAATAACTATTTTGTGAGTTTTCCTCCAAGTCCATTTAAATAATATAATATCAATGTTTAACAACTTAAAAGTATAATGTAATTTTGATGATGGGTACCAAAATTCATGGTAACAAAGGAAAATTACTCTGGCAGGTCTTGTACCCTTTAGATGAACCTTCTTGTCCAATGTGCACGCAGAAAGGTTTCTAGAGTAGCAATCATTATTATTACTATTCCTACAAAAAAATGTTTGTGAAGGTAACTGAAAATAGTTTATTTTTAGCTGCTTGGAAAGAATTTCTTTGTGGTTATTGCAATCCTAAATATGATTATACCAGTAACGGCGCACTGCACGATAACGTGCAGTGAATCCATTTGACTTGAGTCTTCATAGTTTTTATCCTCTTTCTCCATATGTTTAGCATTCGTTTGCTAAGAGGTTGATGTGTTTGTTTTGCTGCTTCCTGAGCAGCTCTTTTCTCCACCCTAGCAGCCCGCTTCTTCTCTTCTATCGTCAGCATTTTTCTCGTTAAAACTGATTGTCTGTCTGTTTTTTGTGTTGCAATTACTTAGTACGTTTTCCTTAATTTTTCACTTGAGCTGGCACTTAGGTCTTCAATCTGCCTCCAGAATAATTTCAGATATTAAGAGGTAGGGATAAGAACGCCTGCTGGCTGCTAGCAAGAGTTGATTCTACAGAGGAATAACCTTGGAGGTCAATCATCACCCCGAAACGCATAGTAGACGTCACGTAGTATATGTGTACCAAATTTCAGGTCAATATTTCAAACGGTTTTGAGCTACAGGTGATTTAAAATCCTGGACAGATAGACAGCCATGGTAGCATATTATATAAGAAGATAATTTCCCTCCCAATAGATCTGATGTTGAAACGAATTACTGGATCATTTCCATTTATAATCTAAATAAAACGAAATAATTTTAAAACTGTTTGTTGAGTTAGAAAGTATTGAACTTGATTTTAAACATTATGCAGCAGCACTGTCATTTCTAACAGGTATATCTGCCTGTGCTACAGCCTTGGAGGTAACTTGTGCATCTTTGTTGCAACTATGTTATGGACCTTAGAAACATGTTTGGCATTGAGTGTACTGTGCAAGACAAAAGACTGATTGATACAGTAAATCATAAAATCCACTTTTATATATTGGATATATAGCTTAATCTTGGAGGTTGTTGTGTACATAATTGTTGTTTGGGATTCATTTACATCTTTACGTTGACTTTTTGAGGGTCTGATAATGGGGCAAGTTTCAATAGGGAACCCTGCAAAGCGTGCTTGTTTATTGTCATTGTTTTCATCCAGTAGCTTTTAACCCTCTTGACAAACATCCCTTCACTTGTAGGGATTTTTTGTTTTGACTTGGCAGTAAGAACAGTCTGCAGTGTGCTCACTTTAATAGTAACTGTTAAGCCTAAATATGCTTTGCAGTTTTGTATCTGTCATCTTTACTTGTCTCTTCTTTTCCCTCACTCATTTGCTGTATCCTGTTATATATTGTTAATGCAACTGAACTGATTGTGAGACTGAAGACATCTTTGCATTAGAAGGTGAAATGTTTAGATAATAGCTTGTCAGTGTCTTTCTCCTCCACATGATTTGCTAGGCAGAAGTGAAATAAGAATGCATTCCCAGAGCCTCTTGTTGCATGGTTCAACGTGAGGAGTTTCATGCTTCTCAGTGGGTTGTTTGGTTGCAGAAGGTTAATAAAATGACTTTCTTGCTGCCATCCCCTTCACACCATTAATTTATCTTGAATCTTTCTTAGTGCAAATCATTTGAGCCGAATTTAAATAAAGCCTTGTGAATTCTCTCAGACCAGGCTTTATATTCATTTTAGAAAGGAGCTGACTTGCTTCTTTGTGCAGAATGGCTTTGTCAGACCCACCTACATGAGCTGCTGAACCTACTCACTTCCAGGCCTCAAGACATGTGTATATCTGTAGTGTCAATACAAGATGAGCCAATTCCTGCCCAAAGATATTAGCTTCTTTGATAAGAAACAAAGTACAGTGTGTTTTCTTGGTTATTTTTAAGCAGTAATGAGTAAAAGAAATATTCTGACCATTCAGAGATTGTTTTGCCTTTAAAAACATACTGCTTCTGTTATAAGAGGATGAACAATTCAATGTTGAGTTCCTCAGAATAAAGAAATAAAACAAAAATGTTTTAAAAGTCTGTGTTGACAGGAGGTGTAGCAAATAAATACACAGTAAAAAATTCTGATTAAAAAAAAAACCAAAAAAAAAAAACAATCTGAGTTTGAAAAATGCTGTTTTTTAAGTGCATATTTCCATACATACATACATACATACGTTCTTCAATTTTATGAATTTTTTTCCTTTACAGTTTCACATTGAGTAATCCTTATTCCTACTGCATAACACAGTTAAAATACTGAAATCAACCCTAAAATGGGACAGCAGCTTTTCATAGAGCTTACATCACATGCACACCATGTACCCACGCAGTCACTCAATGGGACAATTTAGATTCATATTTTAATCTAATTTGTGCAAGTTTGGAATGTAGGAGGGAACCCACACAAGCACACATGTCCAGTAACATTAACTACACATTCAGAACTGAAATCGCTTCAGATACTGTACAAAGGAAATTCTATCAATTAATCTAGCATTTACTTGTATGAGAACTGTGTCATCCTTTAGCATATACATATAAATATATATTAATACATAACTCACATTGTATATCATTAAATTCTGTTACGTATAATGTGCAAAGCTTTGCTGATAATATATGGTATACTTTTCAGCTGCATATTTAGCCTTGTGGACAGTACTTGTCACTGTACAACCAAGTTGCAGTGGATGCTATCTAGAGAAACCTCAAGGTTGTGTAATACTCTGAAAAACTATTTTAAGTGGAACGTTTTAGCTTTGTAGCGTAAGGAAATTTTGAGAATGCTCAAAGCACTTTGGCAAAGTAAACCTAGCATAATTGTTTCAGCTAAACAATGAGAAATTTGTATGCAGATACTCATGGAAAGTAAGGGGAAATATATACAGTATAATTAATTACATTATTCTTTAAACATAAGGTTTGAGAAGTATAAGAAAATATTCAGGCATTCTGAGTATACTTCATTATCAGTTATCTTATAAGCTAAAGAAACAAGATAAATAAACCTAGTGTCTTAGTTTTGCATCTGTATCACAATGGTGAGAATAAGAGTATCTCAAAACATGAAATATTCTATATTATCTCAATTTGGGGAAAAAAAATCAGAATTTTCTTTTTGAAGATCTGTTCATATTTTTTTTGGCAAGATCTCATTAATAAAATCTTAAATTAACTTTGCCAGTGTTCAGACTTTTTTATTTTGCTGTCCTTTTTGTAATATACAAAAAACTGATTTACATAGAACTCTCTATATGTATGGTTCTCTTTGTTTTGTTTGTTTGAGTAGTGTTATGTCATTTTTTTTTCTTTCAAGTAAAAGGGCAAAATATATCCTAATTACTTAGAGGATGGTGGACCATAAAGGTTTGTAGTGTTTTCACAAACATCTCTTGGATGCATGTCTGGAGAAACACAAAAAGCGAATCCTTTGTTAATGGCAACGATTTCTATGCATTGGTTTCACAATATAATGTTTTATTGTTAACTCTGCGTGGACAAAGTGACAGCCCGTTTATTTTCCATAATGAAAGTTCACTATAATTTCTAAAATCCTTTAAATACTAAATAAAAAAAACAAAAACTTAAATGTATCCAACTCACTTACAAATCAAAGTGCATTTGTGCAAATTCTAGAACACGTATGATTTTTGAAAAAAATATGCAAAACCGATAACAGAAAAGGGTATGAATTTATAAAAACTGATAAAACGGTACCCTTAGCATTCATTTTTGATTTCTGTACCACTGCTTTCTGAAGAGAGATTAGACTTGGGCAGTCATACTGAGCTTGCTTCTCAAAACTATAAAACTGCAATCTCTGATAGTCTGGGCTGTAACTCCAATACAGTGTCTGCTAGTAATTTTGAGTGCTGGATATTTGCCAGTCTTTGTAGGAATGTGCTATTCTACCTAAAAGCTTCCCCAAAATTTGAATAATGTTCTTTTGTTGTGTTTGCCTTTATATGGCTCTGTTTTGAAGTTGCACCAGAGTAGAATAAAACTTGCTGCTGGCGAAATACATCTTGTGTTGAAACTAGTCCAGTAACAGTAATTATTTTGATAAATAAGCTTATAGCTCCCTCTGCAGATGACAGATCATAAGTTCATTGATATTTTTGTGTATTGGCATAGTGCTTCTTGGAAATTAGTACTATGCATACCTTTACCAACCTAGATTTCCTTGAAATTACCCTGACTAATTAAAAATAAACAAGATTCATAGTTCAGAGCTTCCAGATTCTTATCTTTGTTTGGCACAAAGTTAGATGCCATGCTCAAGGGCTGGGGCATGTGTTGCGCACGCGTGTGTGTGTGTGTGTGTGTGTGTGTTGCTTATAACATACTTTCTCATTAACTCGGTATGTATCAACAAATGTGTTGGAGAGATTAAAACTTTATTTCATTATCAAACTAATTAGCTTCACTTGGTAGATTTGTAAATTACAATGATATATAGCATTAAATAATTTAATATTCTGTTAGGGAGAAAAAATACAGGTATATCCATCAAGTTTGACAGGAAGATTAGTGAGAAATAAAACAATGTTTAGTATACACATTATACTAAATTAGCAGCCTGTTTGGGAGTTTACTTTGTTTGGCACACTTTTTATCTGTTACTCCTCAAGACACGTGGCCTGGGTGCTAGATTCTAGATTGTTGCCATTGGCTCAAAAAACATTTTGTGTCCTTTTTTATGTGTTGCACAAGCAGATGTCCTGTCCTTCCACTGTTGTCTTTAACTGTCCACAGATATTTTGTGAGGAATTATAACTTGTTGATATTTAAATTTTTCAATCTTTCAGCTTCGACCTTGAATATAGTCCTTTCTGTTTAGCAATACACATCAAAGCATTTTAGGACATTTTTTTGCCTTTTAAGAACTAAAAATTTTGCTGCTTGTCATTTCCTGTAATGGTGAAGGCTGAAACGTTTATTTCTACAGTCTGTATAATCTCCCATGAGAATAGAATTTCCTGTCAACATAGTTCTTACCAGACGAAAATACAACCTGTAACATCAAAAGTGTAGCAGACGTGACAATTATCGTTTACTGAAACAGGTGAGCATAGCATACCTGTATATATTTCAGAACCATGAAGAATACAACATACAAATATGTGGTTTATTTTTATTTTTTAAACTTCTTTAGTGTTTGTAGTGTCCTTTACATTGAAACCAAAGGACTACATGAGTCTGGAAACAAGATGTGAATGCAAACTGGTATAGATTAACAGCCCAAACTCCAGTACAGCTCAACACTCCCTTGCCAAGTGCAGAAACCTTACCTTATGACATTCTTTCTTATGTAGTGCATGAAAATAGCATAGCTATTCTTGTTCCTTGTCTTGTGCGCAGTGCTGCCAGAGTGGCCTAAATTAGACAAAGCTGGTACTGGTTATGCTAAGGAAGAATATATAAATGAAAATTGTGTGTGTGTGTGTGTGTGTGTGTGTGTGTGTGTGTGTGTGTGTGTACATGTATGTATGGGAATGTATGTGTTTTTATATAATATATCAATGTATGTTTTAGATATATTGTCACAATCTGATTTCTGATAAACTAAGGCTCTTTTTTTAAATAAAAACGTTGCAACATGTATTTGACTGTGACATTTACCCTAATCTAGTCTGGACCCCCATGTTTTCATTGATCAAGTCATTTTAAAATAACACCTGAGATTTTCATACACATTTGGGATATAAAAAATAATGAAGTATCTGGAGAAAAGTCTTAGAAGCATAAAAATGTATGTTATGCTTATATCTGTCCTGCAGTGCTTTTTACTCGCCATTTTTTGTTCCAGTTTTATTTTATGGTTTTGTACACCATGATAAAATATGTATTTGGGGTGGGGTAATGCAATGATCCCTTGGAGGTAAAAGCAGAGTTGGAAAGCTAGATGATGCTATTTGAGATATGGGGTGGAAGCAGTGGAGGCCTTTTAGCCAACAGCCATACATTCTTATTCCATACATTCATGATGGATGCTGTTTTAAAGTTAGGAAAGACATAGTGAGTAATTGACATTAAAAAAAACTCTTTGAGCTTTATGCCACATGGCCATACTGCCATATCTTACACTTCCTTCCAATGCAGGTAATATGCCTCATTCAGGACTCCATGAGCAACCACTAATTCAACACAACGTCAAACCAGCGGTATCCAAGGATTATTCAAAGAGACTCAGTAGCGAAGGAGTCCAGTCTTCGTCTCAGGTTACTGGATAGCATCCATGTCTCGCAACCATATATCAAAACATGAAGGACAGCCCCAATCAAAGCTTCTATTGACACCATGAAGATCACAGGATCGTCGACAAAGTCAAGATCAATGAATCTTTCTTCACCAACAGATGCTCTGCAGTCGCTGGACCCCACGACCCTGCCGAACACTCAGTCAATGCATGCACCGCAAAGAACCACAAAATCAGCTGGGAAAAATGCAGAGGTTCTGCCTTTACTCTGCACAGCACTCATAGTAAAAGTGTACAGGATGGCTATTATATCCAACAACTTCAGGAGGATCCTGCAAAGTCTCAAGATATCCCCCAGGGCAGCTTGATCAACTGAGTCGAACGCATTACAAAGGCTACAAAGAAACTCTGTCAGTATTCACTTTTGCACTCAATTAGAACACTCCGCGCCAGGATGAGGTTGATGGTAGACCTTAGGCGTAAAACCAAACTGCTCCGGTTGCTGGTAGACCGTAGCAAGGACCATAACCAGCACAGAGAGCAGTTTATCACCCTTTAGTTGCTGCAATCCATGCAATCGCTCTTCCCATTCCAGATAGGGATGACAAGTCCCTTTTCTCAGTCAATTTGGATGATGCTTGTCTTCCAAATGGAAGCAGAGATTGCTTGCAATATCAAGAGGACAGCCTTACCACCAGCCTGGATAATTTCACCCCAGATACCACAGATCCTTGCAGCCTTCCTGACCTTCATCTGCTTCACCACCTGTGCAACCACAGTGAGACTGGGTGGTTTACAGCGAATTGGAGGATCAATCTGAAGAACCATGGACTCAGAGATGTCCAGTGTCCTACCTGGGGGACCAGCTTCAAATAGTTGCTCAGAATAGCCAGGCCAGTGGGTCACAACTACAGCATGATGCATAAGAACAGTTCAATCACCCACCCTGACTGCAGCTCTCTGAGGAACCAATTTGGATGTATATAATCCTTTGATTCCACTGTTTAAAAGGATGTGGGTCCCTAAACCATAGATGCTGCATCATTTACTCACATATTCCTTTAACAAACACCTTCTTCTCTGCCCTTGGAGCCCTTGCAGCAGTCCTTCTCAGTTCCCAGTACAGACCGGAGTTGCCATCAAGCCATGCACTGAAACTCCTCTCCAGCAACATCAATGCAATCCTCTGCAACCTTAAGGGTCTTGTCATGAAAGCTCTCCCACATCACATTAGGGTTGTCAGTTGCACCCAAGTGTGCAGGTTCATCACATAAACTGCATGCAAACTCATTAGAAACAGCCTGATCTTGGAGTGAAAAGGGGGGTCCAGTGTCTGCCCATGAGGATGCATTTGATCTCCTTTTGTACACCACCAGAATTGGAGAACCAAGTCCAACAATGCGGCTCAGGGTGTTGGAACCAGGATCCAGCGATCCACAACCCCTGACCTTTCGTAAAGTCAAGGAGTATGGAGTAATTTTCACCATGTAGAATGCTGAGCGGTTTTGTTGAAAACTGAAACATTTTCCTAATTTTTTTTTATAAATGTCTATTTGAGTCTTGCCCAGTTTTAACAGTTTAGTTAAATGGTATTGTCAATGATGTTTTCAACAAGTTCACTTTTTAAGTTACTCCACACCTGCAACCTGGACTGAATTGTGCCACCTGAATGTACAGGACAATGTACTCAATCAAAAGGGATAATTGACATACACTATGGTTAAAGCTATTACTGTTTTTATTATTGTAAAATGATTTGCTTTTTATTTGATGAAGACAGCAGGCAGATATTTATGGCTCAGTTGTTTCTGTTAGTGCTACTGTCATCTTCTTGTCTGTGTCAAACTGGTCCTTCATTTCAATCTACTATATTTGTAATATGTTGTCAAAATTGCTACCTACAAGAGTAAATAATAGTGTACATTATATATTTTTTTGTTTCAGAAAAGCTGTATAACTCAAATGGGCCTGAACTCCGCCGCTCTCTATTCTCCCTTAAACAGTTGTTTCAGGTGGGTGTTACTTTTGTGCTTTCCAATGGTTCCTGCCTAATTAAATGATAAAATTAACCAGGGCAGCTACTGAAATGCAATTCTCCATCAGAACAAGCTTTTTAGAACATTATAGAACCTCTTGTCCTAAGTAGAAGCAGCCAGTGGATAAACATCCCGATAGTGAGAAGATAAGAGTAATTCTTATGATGTAAAGATTTTAGAATAATTACAGTATCTGTGAAAGGCGTCTGGTAGGTGTTACTCTTAAAGAAAACGCATGAAAAACTGAAGTCTTCTGAGTTAACTTCTGCCATTGTACAGTAATTCTTTTAAGGAAGTGGAATGTGCGTGCAGAATCTGGCTAATGACCACAAGCGATTAGCACCCTGGCAGAAACTTTGAAGAGTGCAGGGGTCTTCGGTCCAGTTAAGTTACTAGAGTGGACAATATTTTTTAAAAAAGATGTGGGATGTGCCAGTGGTGGTAGAACCATTAAGGACTAGTTAACATACAGATGTAGAATAAGTCACAAAGTGAAAAACAGTTTTTCTTTTTAATGGAATTGCTAATCCCTCAGGTAACATTTGGTTTGGTGTCATTGCTGGAGAAACTGTATATGCTTGAAATGTTATATTAATATAGAATAACTAAAAATGTTTTTTTTTTTTTTGGGTCAAAGATATTTTTGCCAGAGCTTATAGATCATTTGCGCATTGCTGCCCTTGTAATAGAATGTGAAAGGCACCACAACTCATGAGTGTTTGCTTTTTTCGTAGGATGATAAGGATCTTGTCCCGGAGTTTGTCAGCTCTGAGGGTCTCGCGTGTCTCATTAAAGTGGGTGCTGAGGCAGATCAGAACTACCAGAATTATATTTTGAGAGGTGGGTTCTGCTACTGAAATGACTATTTGAATATGTTTGTGTGCCTTTAAGAGACATTTCATCTTTTGTCTTCCCAGTATTACTAAAGCCTACTATAGTAACCTTTACCCTATGTGTAGGTTAATGTAGCATTGGTAAGATTCAACTTTTAGATTTGCATACATTTGTGTTTGAGTTACGCAGTTAAGAGACCCGGGTTCGCTTCCCGGGTCCATCCTGCGTGGAGTTTGCATGTTCTCCCCGTGTCTGCGTGGGTTTTCCTCTCACAGTCCAAAGACATGCAGGTTAGGGGCATTGCTGATTCTAAATTGTCCCTAGTGTGTGCTTGGCGTGTGGGGGTGTGTGCGCCCTGCGGTGGGCTGGCGCCCTGCCCGGGGTTTGTTTCCTGCCTTGCGCTCTGTGTTGGCTGGAATTGGCTCCAGCAGACCCCCGTGACCCTGTGGTTGGGATATAGCGGGTTGGATAATGGATGGATGGATGGATGGATCTGTTTGAGTTATATTAAAATGTCTACGTTTATTTTTAAATTGTCACTTTTGAATCTATCCATTTAAAATGCAAAGTTGACACACTCAATCAGTCAATCATCAGCAAAAGATTTTGGTCAAAATGGTTTGACAGATTTGATTGAAATTTTGTGGCATCATAGAAAAAAGAAAATTAGCTGATTAGTGTTTTTTATTATTTTAATAGATTTTAATTATAAACAGATAACATTCTATACAGTCAAGACAAATTTAACAAATCAAAGCAAACTTTGACCCCCCACCCAAGAAAAAGAGGGGAGCCAGCAACCACAGCTACTCTATAGAAGGGTACCCTTTTCCCCGAAATGAAAGCTTATTCTAAAATGTTATTGATTAGATCCTGCCATGTTTTTTTATTTGTCAATAAAAATACTGTAGTGAGTAGGCTATGCTATTTTGTCTTGTCCTTTTTTGACTTAGCACTGGGATAAAGCCCAGAAAAAAACAGTAACAACCAGTTTCTCTCTTGCTGGTTTATGCAAATGAAGGCTGCCAGCAGAAGTGGTAGGCAGGGTACATGAACAGTGACATTGACCAATAGGATGAAAAGATAAGTGGAAAGGGGAGGTCTCCTGGACTGAAAAAAGAAATGAATGACTTATGCCATGGAGAATGAGGTGTGAAATGGAAGGTGAAGAGTTTGGTCAAACTCAAGTAAAATGTGGTTAGCAAGCATGCTATAAAACCCAAGTGTGGGTTCAAGGCACTGTGGCTGTAAGCAGAGGTGTTTCTTTGCCAGGAATGAAAATAGAAGAAGAGAGAAGTAGAGGAGGAAGTGGCATCCTAAGGTACAAAACAAGCTGGGAATGATTCTGTCCCTTGGTCACTTTAAACGTTAGCACAGTTCAGTTAAGGGGTCCCTAATGGGCAGAACAGAGAAGGGAGTGAACAGTGCACACATAATTACCAGCCAAATGTTTTACAACACCTCCATTTTTATTTCAAGTTTAATCATTTGAAATTCAGTTCAGGGAGTTTATTACACTTCTGATCAAAAGGTTTAGAACATCTCAGTTTTTTTCAGTTCTTCTTCAAATGTAAACAGTTGAAATGGAATGAATGACCTAAAATGGTGAAAAGGTAAGCAGTAAACTGCCAGAAGTTTAAATTTAAAGTTTAGGTTACCAAAAATTGTAAAAAAAGAAATTTTAGGATATTACAAATGGGCCTTCTTCAGGGAAGAACTAATAGGTTACAACTTAGAGATGTTCTGCATCTGATACAAGATTACAGATCAAACTATTTGATTGTCTGATTGATGCTACCATTTTTACAGGATGTGCTACAGGAGAAATTATATGTATACCCAAAAATCCCATCCATCCATCCATTTTCCAACCCGCTGAATCCGAACACAGGGTCACGGGGGGTCTGCTGGAGTCAATCCCAGCCAACACAGGGCACAAGGCAGGAATCCAGTCCTGGGCAGGGTGCCAACCCACCGCAGGACACACACAAACACACCCAGCACACACTAGGGCCAATTTTTAGAATCGCCAATCCACCTAACCTGCATGTCTTTGGACTGTGGGAGGAAACCGGAGCGCCCGGAGGAAACCCACGCAGACACGGGGAGAACATGCAAACTCCACGCAGGGAGGACCCGGAAAGCGACCCCCGGTCTCCTTACTGCGAGGCAGCAGCGCTACCCACTGCACCACCGTGCCGCCCACCCAAAAATCCCTTTAATCCTAATTAGTTACTGTTTCATTTTGAAAGAAACACAGTTTCCTGTAAAATTGTGTTTGGAATTATCATCAACTAAAGCCAAGGTTAGTCACTAACAAAAACAGCGACTGATCTATAGCAGGAATGTTTTACTCATGGGCAACTGTATGTAGGTTGTTGAAGAGAAAGCAGCTCCAGTGACCTAGTAACATTTAAAAATAAAAAACTAGAAATATTGTATACAGAAAAGTACTGTACTTAGATACATAATGCTTCTGATATATCCAGTTACTGATGGCACTATAATAGAGTCCCGTTGTCTTAAGTATGCCGTGTGAAGCAGGGTAACATAGCTAGTCAATTTATATAAAATGACTCATACCATTCTTGCAGAAACAAACTGATTAAAATAAACCTCTGTATACTTATATTAAGTGTCCCTTTTATTTATTTACAGTAATCCCTCCTCGATCGCGGGGGTTGCGTTCCAGAACCCCCCGCGATAGGTGAAAATCCGCGAAGTAGAAACCATATGTTTGTATGGTTATTTTTATATATTTTAAGTCCTTAGAAACTCTCCCACACTGTTTATAAATATTCTCCGCACAGTAATACAGTAAACCCTTGTTTACCGCGGTTAATCCGCTCCAGACAGATAAATAAATTTCCACGAAGTAGGATTCTTTATTTATAAATCTTTATTTATAAATATTTTCGCAGTTAGAGCATAGAAAACCTGTTTACGACTTTCTAAATACGTTTTTTAACATTATTAGAGCCCTCTAGACATGAAATAACACCCTTTAGTCAAAAGTTTAAACTGTGCTCCATGACAAGACAGAGATGACAGTTCTTTCTCACAATTAAAAGAATGCAAACATATCTTCCTCTTCAAAGGAGTGCCGTCAGGAGCAGAGAATGTCAGAGAGAGAGAAAAGTAAACAAAAATCAATAGGGCTGTTGGGCTTTTAAGTAAACAAGCACCGCGATAAAGCCGTTGCAATGAAGTGATCAATGTGAAGGTAGTCTTTTCAGCATTTTTTAGAGGAGCGTCCGTATCTTCTAAACAAACAGCCTCTGTGCAAACAGCCCCTCTACTCACACCCCCTCCGACAGGTGCAGAGAAAGGCAAACAATCAAAAATCAATACGGGCTGTTAGAGCTTTGAAATGTGCGAAGCACCTCGCAGGAAGCATATCGTATATCATTGAGGAGTTTTATTTAATATGTAATACGTGCTCTGATTGGGTAGCTTCTCAGCCCTCCGCCAATAGCGTCCCTTGTATGAAATCAACTGGGCAAACAAACTGAGGAAGCGTGTACCATAAATTAAAAGACACATTGTCCGCAGAAATCCGCGAACCAGCGAAAAATCCGTGATATATATTTAGACATGCTTACATTTAAAATCCGCGATGGAGTGAAGCCACGAAAGTCGAAGCGCTATATAGCGAGGGATCACTGTATTTATTTTTGCTCTGCCTGGAAGATTTAAACAATGCTTTCATATTTTTCTTTAATGTAATAGGCTGGTCTATTAATTTGTCTCTGAGGCACACAAAGCTGGAGGAAGCCTTAGGGGAATATTCTAGGTGATTTAAGGCATAGCTGCATTTATTTAATAGACCCTACTAAAACCTGAGAGTACCCACTTTCCAAAATGTTAAGGGACATTAAAGGTAACTACCCACTGTTTTAGAATTATGATGGTATAGCAGTAACTTGTTGACTAGTATAGAAGAAAATGTAGTTAGTTAGTAAGTTTTTTTTTTTTTTTTTTTTTTAATTAGGGGAAAGATATTAAGTCATTTACTCTACCAGTGTTCAACTTGTAAATTCAAGTGTAAAGTTACTTGTATAGCTTTATAGGGTCATTATTACCTTGTTTTGGTATGTACCACGAGAGGAGCCATATCAACTTCAGACAAATTATAATGCATGGGTTAAAATCTTTTCATGTCGAAATCATAGGTGATTGATTATGATGTGAAACTGATATAACAGTGTCTATCCTTTAGGAAACTGCATCATTTGACAGCTCCACTGGTTTTAGGGAATCTTGGCCTAATGAAAATCTAAAGTAGGTATTTTCAAGATGATATATGACTTGGGAAGTTAAACAGGAATTGCAATAATGCATTACAGCTTTAGCTGTTTAACATTTGAATAAGAGGTGAATTAGTGAAAGTAAATAAAATTTGAAGTGTTGTCAATACCCTAAAAAATAGGGTATAAAAATATAAAAATATATTTGGTGTACATGCTATGTTATTCAGCTATAGAGGGTCTTTGCTGCTCTGGACTTCTTTTACTTTATAACTGGCAAAATATGAAACCAATAATAATTTATAAAAAAAAAATAAAAAAAATAAAACTGCCACCTTATAACAAATGTTGGGTAATAACTAGCAGAACTGTTTTGTGTACTGATTTTTTTCTCTCTCTTCCTTTCTTTCATGGTGTCCCTCCATTGGCATCACCAGCACTCAGCCAGATAATGCTTTTTGTGGATGGAATGAACGGTGTTATCCATCACCCTGAAACAGTCCAGTGGTTGTATACACTAACTGGCAGTTTGGTAAGTGTTGGATTTTAAGACTTGATAATTTGGAATAGGACTTGCTTGTAGAGTGCTAACTTTACTGAAAACCATTTAATCGTATTTTTATATCAATACAACCAAGTCATTATACAAGTGACCAGTGAAAATTGTTTTGCCTGAATGGCTTATCCTAAACACAATCAACAAAGTTAATGTTTTTTTTTCTGCTCAGTTCAGTTCATCAGTTATAGTCTGTGCAAGAAATATAAAGCTTCCCTTCCAATTACTGATGGAAGTGTGGTCTATTTTGTGCTTCCTAAATTCTATGAATGGCTTCGTGGTTTTGCTGACATTAAGGGTGACATTGTTGTTTCATCAGCAAATTATGCAAATATAATGTTAGAGTTTGAGTTGTTTTTCCCACACAGTCATAGGTGAATAAGGAGCCGAGCTTATTATAACCCTGTGGAGTAGATGTGTTGAAGGTCAGTGTGAAGGATGTAATGTTGCCTATCGACACATGATGTCTATTGGTTATGAAGTCCAAACCTTTTTGCAGAGTTTAGTGCTAAGTCCTAATTGAGGCATTTACTGTAGTGGTCAGTTTTTCAGATACAACAGTGCTAAATGTTGAGTTATAGAATATAAAATGGCTGGTAAAAAATTTTTTTGATTATCCAGATGTGTCAGGATGATATGAAGTGCAAGATACATGGCATCCTCTGAAAACCAGGAATAACAATATGCAAACTGGAGGTGATAAGGACTATCTGGAATATTCTGTTTAATGTGTCCTCGCACTAGTCTCTTATAGCCCTTCCAATCACATTGGAGTGAGTGCCACTCTCTGTATTTTCTTAGGCACAGAGCTAGTTGATGTTCTGTTTAAGAAGGTGAGGACCACACATTCTCTCAGCGAACATTAAAGATGTCGCTGAAGATGTCTGCTAATTGATTGCTACACTTTTTAAAGGCATACCCTGAAATTCCACCTGGATTGTTTTGCCTTTTGTGTGCAGCCAGACTTAAAATGATAGTGGACAGTGTCACCCCCTATTTATGGTTCTCCAAAGTACCCACTTTTAATAATCTAACATTTAATTCACAATTGGTGTTCTCATAACCTTTAATGACAGAATATGTAATTGTATATTAAGCCTCGGTTTTAGGTCAGCAACACATTTATTTAATGGCAGTATCTAAAACTGCATAATTTAATCAAGGATCACAAACTTTCAGATACAGGAAAGTTTCCCCATACATATATAAGATAATATTCCATTTTTGTTAAAGCATTAAAGTTACTTAAAACTGATGAATACTTTATTGATAATAACCTACTGCCCTTACTTAAATCTTCCAAATAATTATCATTGTTATCTTTGATCAGGCTTCTCTTATTTTGGATCTCAAAAGTTCTAACTTCAGTAACATAATCCTTATTTGGCATCTCAACCCGTTAATACTAAAAAATATTTTACAAGATTAATTTCTACGTACATTTAGTTAATTTTTATGAAAATGTTATCTCCAAACATATCTGTGTGATTAAGCTGGGAAGTCCTTAATACATACTTGAGAGGACAAATCATTTCACACACTTCATAAAAAAATTAAACTGCAACCTAGAAGAGCGTCAGAGCTAAATTACTGAAATTGATTATAATTACAGAAGATCACCTAGCACTTGTCTCTACAATAAAAAGACTGATATTAAAAATAAATATTTTCAGTAGAAGAGAAACCTAGTATAATTGTAGAAGTTAACAATGCAGCTGGAAGTAAAATTATTAAACATAAAAAAATAAGTAACATATTTAAGGAATACTGTAAGACTATCAGTGTTCTCCCCAGAAATTTTTTCCAGCCGGGTGGCAAGAAAAAGTAGCCAGGTGGGGAGGGACGGGGAAATTTGGTGGTGTGGAAAATTAAATGTGCACTATTTTTATTAGTTAATTTATTATTAATTATTTTCCAAAGCTCAATATGATTTCTTTTTTTAAGGTTTGACACTTGTGAAAGAATATTTTTATTAAATTTAAGAAGTATCCAATTCAGGATCCTGCAACCCTAACAAAAATTTGAAATTGTTATGACATAAACCAACAGGCACAAGTATTGTCGCTGTCGGGAAGAAAAATAAAAACATTGAAAAAAAGGATAGGAAACCTAATGAAGAAAAATGTAAAAATATTCTTCAAAGCCAACTTGCATATGCAGAAGGTGTCTTCAGTTAAATATTTATTCTTCTTTTCTTCCTAGAGGCCCAGTTGTCTGAAGCTTTCCCATAATCAAAGTTCCCAGGATCTGGGCCCTCCAAGGAGATCACTCGTACACAGTTGTAGTGACTGTACTGCAAAGTCATCAGACAGCCATCTAGTGTCACTGGCCATTTTCAGCTTAATCTGGGGAATGTTCAGAATATTTTTAATTTCTGTTAAACCAGCCATCCTAACTGAAGAATTTTGGAAGAAATAGAACAGCTGCCTTAAGAGGTTCAGTTTTGTTAAATAAGGTACAGCAGCTGCTGCTTGGGCACTTGCAAGGGCCAATCGGTGTTTTTACACAGTGGCAGTTGACCAAGAGTCCAGATGTTTTATCTCTAGGCAGTTTTGCCACACCTTTCTGTTTCCCAATCATAACAGCTGCTCAAACTGACCCTAGTCCAACCAGATTAGCAGTTTTCAAGCCTAGAGTGTCCATAGTCTCACTCAGTGTGTTGGTTATAGTCTCCACTATGCAGTCAATCATATTGCGGGTTGATACAAAACTAACTCTGACCTCTTTAGTGACCTGGCAAACATGTTTAATGTAAATAATTAATTGTTTTACATCTGAGATATCTGTGGTTTTATCACACAGAATACTGAAAAACTTTTCTGTGTGTATCTTTCAGTATGTTAGATTTTATTTCTGATGCTAAGACATCCAGCAGCTCTTACATTATTCTTTCAGAGGTGTAATCTGCATTTTTACAAACATTAAGACTTTTGAGTGGGAAAGGGAGAGTCTGTTGGATATTCAATTCACACTTGCACTACGGTAGGTACGCATTCTCAACATTTCCACTTTAATCTCGAAACTTATGTCGAGAATAAAGTTGACATTTCCACTTTATTCTTGACATTTCTACTTTATTCTCGCCGTTTATCTCGAGATTAAATACATGTTGACTTTATTCTCGTAGTTTGTCTTTAAAGTAGAACATCATAAACTAAACTTCATCTTAAAATGAATGTTTAATTTACTAGATTTTCTCAAACCCCCATCATAAGTTATATAGCAACATGTCGATTTTATTCTTGTCATAAGCGTCAAGATTAAAGTGGAAATGTCGAATAAAGTCAACATCTCAACTTTATTCTCGACATATAGTTTGTTTTTTTTTCTTCACTTTGTCCGTATTTTTTTTTTTCTTCACCGTGGCCCTAATACGCTTCCATACAAAACCCCGTACAGCCCCCTCTCGCCCGGCCACCTCTCCATACTCCTTGCAACTGTATTAAGCTGCTACACCCCTGCTATTACCATGTACAGCCCGCTCTCAAAACCCCACCTCCCCATACTCTTTGCTTGTGAACTCTGCTCCGCCTTGACACCCGCTATTAGCTTTAGCAGTATTTGCCCACCCGCCCGCTCGTCCCTTGCCATCTCTGTAGATCATTAGATCTGCCTGTGCCTGCAGATCTGCGGCTGTCATCTCACAATGTCATGCAAGATGACAGCCGGGCGCTCAACTAAATTAGCCGGGCAGAGCCCGGCTAAAAGACGCTAGGGAGAACACTGACTATATATGAACCAGTGGAAGAAAGAAGGTAATGAATCTACACCTGCGTGATCAACCTTGAAAAGGAAATCCTGCTCAAACTCTATTCAGAATACTATGCTCCACACTCCTGTCATCACTAACTATACCCAGTTTACCAGTAATCCAATGGAATATGATTTGCTTAAAATATGATAACTATACAGTGTGATAGACTTTTTAAGGCAGAATTAATCATATATTCCTGTTATATTATTTAATTCATGCCGTTACTTGGTATGTGGACTTGTAGAGACTTTTTATATAAGCAACTGCACTTCAAATATAATAAATAGTCCAGTAACTGATTAATTTTACTATGTGCAAGTTAGAAGCTCTGTTTAGCAGAAACATGCCCAACTTATCTTTATCAGTATTTATACTATACTGTGTAGTACTGATGAAGATATAAGCAGTGTTTCTAGCCTTAAACATTTTATTTAAGAGAGTGCTCACCTAGATGATTTTAGATAACAACGGGAATGGAACATTTCAATTAGAATGGAATTTTGCTGATACAAAGTCATTCAGTGAAGGTTTTTTTTTTTTTTTTTTTTTTTTAAACATGTCCCAAACAGAGCAGAGGTTAACAAACATTTTTGAATAGTAGACTCCCACCTGACCAAAGATAGAAAGACTGTTTAAGCATGTGTTATGGTGGAGCACATACTATGGCAGGGAAATGCATGAGCTATAGGTGTTGATCAAAATAGTTATCCTGAACGCTCATTGAAAACACAGCATTCTACAAAGAAAAGCTCTGGCATTAAAAAAGTGGAGTGCTGAACTGCACAATTTTTTTTCCTTATGCAAAGACAGTTATATTGAAATAAGACTACTGAAAGCTTGTCTTTTCATTTTTTATAAATGTTTTAAAAGTTTATTGCACTACTGATCAAAAGTTTTAGAACAACTCCATTTTTATAGTTTTTCTTCAAATGTAATCTGTTGAAATGCAATGAATGACCTAAAATGGAGAAAAGGTAGGTACTAAACTGCAAGAGGTTTAAATTTAAAGTTTAGGTTAGCAAGAACTGGAAAAGGAAGTATCAGAATATTACAAATGGGCCTTCTTCAGAGAAGAACTAATATGTTACAACCTACAGATGTTCTGCAGCAAGTAAAGTAAATTAAGCCTTGTAAGTGGAAGAAAAACAATTTGCACAAGTGTCCCAACTTTTGTTGATTACTTAAAAAAAACCTTTTGCCTGTCTTAAAGCAGAGTTTGAATAGACTGTTACTACACTGTCTGAAGTACCATTTGGACAATATTACACTGTAGAACGTTGTAAATTCAAGTGATAATGGCAAGAAAACAACAATTAACAAATGTAAAGAGACTGAGCTTTATTACCCTTAGAAGTGTAAGCCTTTCATTTAGAGAAATTACACAAAAAAAAATCCAAAGGGAATTAGAAACTGGAAGAACCTATGTTAGAGTTATTTATTATTATTAGAGATTATTAGTTATTATTTACAGATATTTGGTGGACTGAAAGTCACAAACTAATCAGAAGGCAAGTTTCTAAGAGTCACCAGCTAATGTGATAGTCGCAATTTACTTTAATTGCAGTTTTCTTGCCATTATCACTGGAATATTGCCCAAGTGGTACTTCAGAAGGTATAGTAACACAGTCTGTTCCAACTCTGCTTTAAGATAGAGGGTTTTTATGCAATCTGCAGAAGTTGGGACAAGTGTACAAATTGTTTGCTTCAACTTACAAGGCTTAATTTACTTTAATTGCTGCAGAACATCTGTAGATTGTAATCTATTAATTGTTCCCTGAAGAAGCCCCATTTGTAATATTCTGATATTTCTTTATTTTCTCAGTTTTTGCTAACCTAAACTTTAAACCTCTGGTAGTTTAGTGCTTACCTTTTCACCATTTTAGGCAATTCATTACATTTCAACTGATTTCATTTGAAGAAAAACTGGAAAAACTTAGGTGTTCTAAAACGTTTGACTGGTCATGTATATTCTTGCATTTAAAATGAATATTTATCAAAAATAACTGGGTTATAAAGGGGTGCCCTGAATTAGTTTTCATTGTCTAAAGGGCACCTATTTGAGAAAATTTGTGTTAGAGCAAAGGTTCAAAACCTTTTTCATATAGCATTATTTTGAGTAACATCAGATGGGGCAATGTTATGCAATAAAGTTATTAAGCATTGCTTAGTTGGACAAATTCTAACCTACACTCATAACTGAATTGGAAAGTGAATTGTTACGTAAAACTAGGTTTTCTTTAAGAAGAATGGTATGGTCCAAAGCTTTTAAAGTTTGGCAAGATTTAACACTGTTCTATACTGAGGCCAGGCCATTGTGTTCTTTGATGTCTTGGTGTATATGGGCATATTTTAATTTAATTTAATTTAATAAGAAACATAAAGCTTAGAATGTAGTATTGTCTATTTGATTAGATAGATAGATAGAACTTATTTGTCCCCAGGGGGTATTTGGCTTTTTACAGAAGCTCTTTAAATAAATTAAATAAATACATACATAAATAGGCAAGTAAATAAATAAACACACACATTGTTGGCCTGAACACACACTATAATTACTATGTAAAGGAAGAAAATTCAAAAGAAAGAAAACGTCTTACTTGGGGGTCACAGTCACAGTGAGGCATTATGCAGACATATTGCTGTTAGTATGAAGAAGCCCCAGTAGTGTTTCTTGACATGATGGCTGAAAGTACTCAGTGTTAATGTGTCAGAGAGAGGACGTACAGAATTGTTCATAATGGCACTTAGTTTTACTTTAATTCTCTCCTTCGCTACTACCTCTAGTGGGTCCAGGTTACATCCTATAACTGAGCTTTCCCTTTTAATTAACTTGTAGATGCGGTGGTCCTCTCTTGAAGTAATGTTACCAGCCCAGCACACCACAGTGTAGAAAATCACACCGGGCATCACAGAGTAGTAGAAGATGTGAAGGATGTCACTTCTCACATTAAAGTATTTTGATTCTTCTATATGTTCTGTACATATAGGGAATTGACAATAAAAGGCTATTTGATTTGAAAAGGAATGAAGTCTCCTAAAGAAAAAGAACCTGCTCTGCCCTTTCTTATACAGTTCCTCTGTGTTCGGAGACCATTCCAACCTGTCATTAACGTGCACCCCCCAAAGGACACATTGGAGGGTACATCCACTCCTTGAATAGTGACTGGACATAGAGGCTCTTTGGTGCAGTGATCGTTAGTAACCAGTTCCTTGGTTAAGATGCAGACAATTCTTCTTGCATCAAGGAACAAAGTTCTCCACCAGACTCCTATGCTCTGTTTCATCTCCATTATACACCCCATAAGTGCTGAATCATCTGTGAATTTCTGCAAGTGACATGAAATGGTGTTATACTGTATTTATAGTCTGAGGTGAAGAGAGTAAATAGAAAAGGAGAGAGGACTATTCCTTGTGGTACTCCAGTGTTGCTCACATCAGTATCTGAAACAGTCCTTGAGTCTCACAGACTGTGGTCTGCCCATCAGATAGTTCATTATCCAGGACACCATTTGCAGATCCACCTGCATATCTTTTAGTTTACCCCTTAACAAGAATAGCTGGATGGTACTGAAGGCACTGTAAATATTAACACAATTCTCCCTGAGCTGCCAGCTTTATCCAAGTGAGAATAAGCCGCAAGGAACAGGTAGATACTCTAATTGCATACTCCAATCTTTGTCTGATAGGCTAACTGCAAGTGGGTCCAGGTGGTCTACCACAAGAGGACTTGCATAGTCTAGGACCAGTCTCTCAAAGGTCTTCATGATGTGAGACATAACTGTCATACTTGTACTGTGGTTTATAAAATTTTACATTTATTGTTTTATATTATATAATGACATGATATTTCTTCAAATGAAAACTAATTTACTGTCAGGAAACTGCTATGTCTGATACAGTATTTTAGTGCAGATGGTGTAACCCATAAAAGTCTTAACAGAATCTGGCTATTTTTTTGTGGGAAAAAAAACATAACTTGAGCTGGCCTCTTGTGGTACTTTAATGACATCTGCTGGAAAAGAAAGGTTATGAATATTCATTTCACGCCTGGCGTTATTCCCAGTTTGGGGAATTATTCATTGTGTGTTCTGTTTCTCCACCTCCCCTCACTCTATCTTTCTCTCTGTCTCTCTCCTGTCATCAGTCCCGACTTGTTGTGAAAACTGCACTCAAACTTCTAATTGTGTTTGTGGAATACACTGAAAGCAATGCTCAGCTCTTCATACAGGCTGTGAGCACTGTGGATGAGCAGAGAGGTAAGTGTTTTCTAATAGGTCATTGACCATAAATGCTGTAAGGTCTTTGTTACTGAGATCTGAAATCCCTTATCCCAACATGCAGATGTTTAGTGCATCATAATGTATTACTTTCTTGGTTAACCAAGTATGTTTTATTTTAAATTTTGTCTCTTTATTTTTATGTAATATTTATAAATCATTCAGCTTATTTAATAAGTTGTCTAATATCATGTATTTATGTGGGGCATCTTTCTAAGATTTTTGGTACTTTTTGCTGTATAGATTGTTAGTGTACATGCAATGTTACTTGTGCCTCTATAAAAAAATTATATGTTGAACCTTGCACCTTTAATAGTGTTCTTAATTACAGCTCTTTATATACGTCAGTTCCCACACATTTTTCTTGTTTGATATGTGACCAAACTAAACTTCATGTCATTGTACTTTTTGATTGAAATTTAAATCTGGGTAGAAATTAATGCAACAGTTAATATTGCACTAAGAGTACACAAGGACAGATACAATGAAAACAGATTGAGACAAGTAATGTAGACATGCAAGATTTAGTGTCATTGTTCCAAATGTAGACCAATGTCACTATTTAAATAAATTATAGGGATATTGTATCCTAATGATTTGAATGGTGTTGCTGTTTTCTGAGGCCACATTGAGAAAAGGGATGGTGATTAATGTGCACAGGAAAAATGCATGCAGTATTAGTATTCAGTGTTTGAACTTGTATAAATAGCATACTTAAGAAATATTTGAAATATGTGTGTTTATATGTAATTACTACTTATTGTTGTTGTTATGATCATAACTATGTTAGATTGCTTGCTTTTCCTTTCCTTTTTATTACATTCTTGCTTTTTTCGTTTCGTATTTGTTTTTTATAAGTCTGTGAGAAAGCATTCTTGAACTCTTCTTCTTCCTCTTGATCTTTTCCCACTTCTATGTGGAGTCGATGTGCTTGATCAACCTTCTCTATACAGCTTGGTCCTGCACCTCCTTGCCAATCAATCTCTTTTCCTTTAGATCTTTTTTTACTTTATCCATTCACCTCCACTTTGGCCCCTTTCACTTTCTCTTCCTCTGTACTTTCATTCCCATCACTGTTTTGCCCACATATTCATCGTCTCACCTCATTACTTGTCCATACCACTTCAACCTACTTTTCTGTGCTTTCTTAGACATCTCTGCCACTTTTGTTGTACCTCTAATCATCTAATTTTTATTCTGTCCTTTTTTGTAACTCCACACATTCATCTCAATATCCTCATTACTACCACATCTAACTTCTTCTCTTTCACGTCCTTTACTGTCCATGTCTCTGCTCCATAGATCATTGTTGTTCTTATGACTATCTTAAAAACCTTACCTTTTAACCTTCATCTTAATTTTTCAATCACATAATACCCCTGATGCATACTTTAATTGTTCCATCCACACTGATCCCTGAGGGTTATCTCTGCATCTAATTTTCCATCTTGGGCTGCTACTGATCCTAGATATTTAAATTTATCCACTGTTTTTTTCAATAGCTTTCTCTGCTGGCTATATTCGGAATCATGATCATCATTAAACTTCATATATTCTGTCTTCTTCCTATTTATCTTCAGTTTTCTTCCTTCATAGCCCTTCTCCTTTCTTCCTACTTCCTTTCCACTTCATCTTTTCTGGTGCTATACAACACAATTTCATCAGCAAAAAGCATGCACCAGAGGAATTGATCTGTTATCCCATGACTCAACACAGCCATAACCAGATCAAAGAGGTAAGGTCTTAAATAAGATCCCTGCTGTATGTTAACCCAATACTGCTAAAAGCCTTTGTCCTTGCTCCCTCATACATATCCTGGACAATCCTCACATACTTCTCTGGAACTCCTTTCTCTCTCATGCACCTCTAGACCTCTTGACGTTGCACTCTATCATAAGCCTTCTCTAAATCAATAAACATGAGCAATCCTTTTGTTTTGTTTTTCTTGATACTTCTCTATAAGCTCCTACAATGCAAAGACTGCATCAGTTGTGTCTCTCCCTAACATAAAATCAAACTATTACTCCCCTATGATGGTATCTTCCTTAAACCTTCTCTCTATAACTCTTTCCCATATTTTTATTGTGTGACATCAGCTTTATCCCTATATAGTTTCCACACTCCTCCTTACAAATGGGTACAATCACACTGTTCCTCTATTTCTCTGATATTCTCGCTTGTTAGATCTTCTGCATTAGATCCCACAACACATCTACTCATTCTTCTCCTAAACTCTTCCACACTTCTGCTGGTATTTCATCTGGTCCTGTTGTCTTTCCATTTTTTTCAGTGCTTCGCTTACTTCCTCCCTCCTTATTCTTGGTACTAGCCCTTCATTTGGTACTCCACCCCCCAAAAGCTACCTTTTGAATTTTCTGCATTCAGCAGGTTTTCAAAGTACCTCTTCCATCTATTCTTGATCCTATCATGCTCATTTAAGACCACACCTTGCTCATCTTCTATCTGTGTTATCTGACTAAAATCCTTTCCAGCCTTGTTCCTAGTCTTTGCGATTCTAGAAATCATTCTCTCTCCCTCTTTTATATACCTCCTCCAAAGCTTGTCCATTGGCTCTTGACACTACCCAGTTTACCTCCTTGTTTGTCTACCTATGCATTTCATTATCCTCCTCCTTCCCTGACTGATACCATTTTTTCTTTGCCTCCTTCTTAGACTTTATCGCATCCTTTCCATGTCTCATTGTTCACAGGTGGGCTCCTTCCTGTCATACTATCCACTACCTCTTCACCTATTCTTAATTCAACTTTGCTTAAGTCAGCTTTATTCTTCTCCCACCATTTCTCCATACGCTAAAATGATTGCACTTTATTTAAAAATTTCTTCTTAAATGCTTTCCTATGCCCTTTTAATCTCAACCACATTATCCTTGTGCTGCTTGCTCTTGTTTTATTTTCCGGAAGATTCTGATCTCCCATTCCATCACCACCACTTTATGCTACACTGACACACTTTTCCCATTTATGACCTTACAATTCTGTGTCTCTTTCAAATGAGATCTTCTACACATTAGAAAGTCTGTTTCTCTTTCTCCACTACTGTAATTCATTAATTGATTTACTTTCTTTTCAAAAACTAGAGGGTGACCTGCTTGCTTTGCTCGCCAATCCCCCGGCCTGAGCTACGCGCCAGCCACTTCACATCTCTGCCACTTGCATATGTGAATTTCACTTTCACCAAACTACAAATTTTTTAATTCTCCTGGATATGCCTCTTCATTGGGAAGAAACACTACTTTTCCCTGATGGCAATACGAATTAGACAATCTACAAGTCTCCAACTTAAAGTTTAAATTCGACCAATACATTCAATCTCTTTTCACTGTTCTGTTATTTCACTGAGTAATAATTTCCATTTGTTTGCGCTAATGCGATCTTTACTATCATTTTTTTGAGACTTTCGAATTTTAATACTTTATCTCTAACCTGCTGTGCGTGTGTATTGCGCCAACATTTTTTAATTCTTTACAACGTTCTACTTTGGCATCTTCTCTTTGTCTTTTATTTCCGGCCCCGGGTGTGGTTAAATCTCTTGGCACAAAGTCTCATCTCGCGGGACTTGAAAGTATATCTCTGAAAAAGTCATGTCTCGTCCCAGGCTAAAAAGTCTCGTCTCATCTCAGGATTTTTTTTTATCTCTGTTATATATATATAAAAAAAAAATCCTGGAAAGGAAAAGCAGGGCGACGAGACGTGATCTTCTTGGAGACGTGTGAGACAAAAGAGACTGGCCACGGAGTGTCTCGCAGGGACCGTAAACATGAGACTTGGTGCCAAGAGATTGTCCCAGGGCCATCTTGCAGGGACATGGAACATAAGATTCTTGCAAGACATGCCCTACTTACAAAAGATATCATATAAGAGCACACTCATCAAAAAACACTCCGTCGTGTAAAGGCACGTAGCACACACAGATCCTGTGCTCTCAGCACATACAAAGTGTAAGGAAAATTACGGAGAATAGAGACCCAAAGGCGTTGGAGAGAAAAAAAGGCAGATTATGAAAGCAGTGGAATTTGAAAGGCTCAAACAAACGATGGCGCGATACACATGCAGAGAAAGGTACAGAATATGAAAGCGGTAAAATTCGAAAGTATTGTAGCGTCCCAGCCAGGTTGAAGCCATTTTGGTTTTAAGTGACTGTTAGTTCCGATTGAGGGAGGGCGGAGTACAGCACGGAAGACTGATAGCGGGGTATTGAGTGATGCGGTAAGGGGGGGTCGAGACCTGCGGGAGGAGGGGTTGGAGAGGGTGCTAGAAAGTTGTGTTTGGGGTTACAAAGCCGGTGATTGTTCAAGTAAAGCTTTTGTGACACTTTGTCACGTCAGTCGCTACAGTATTAAAGAAAAGGTAGTAAAGATTGCATTACCGCAAACAAAAGGTGATTAATCATCAGAACCAGGTATAATTGAAAAAACAGCAAATCGAGGTCAGAAATAAAAGGCAAAGAGTAGACAACAAAGTCTTTTTGCATTCGCATCATTCAATGCACAAAACGTGGATTTACACAATAATGGACCATACACTTTGAGAATCTGTGGTCCTGCAACAGTTAAAGCAATGACAAATTTAATTTCAAAGAAAACACAGTTCGGTTGGGTATATATTTATGATCACGGAGAAGTGATGCAGATTTTAACAGGCGACAAGAAAGGTAATGTATATATTCCGTGAATAACATTAGTCACCAAAGGAGATCATGATATGCCATTTGTTTACAGTTTACTGTTTACTGTGAGAATAGCTTTTGCTATGACAATCAATAAATCACAGGGACAAACATTAGAAAAAGATTGATTATTAGAGAAACAGAAACAATATTCACTCACGGGCAGTTAAATGTTGCGTTGTCACAATGCGTCTCCAAAAAGTATTGTTTTTAATGAAGCTTTAAAGAAAAAGTGCAAATAATGCAATTGAAACAATTACAAAGAAAAAAAAATTTAATTGTATATCTGATTAACCAAACACAAGGGTTGGCGAGCGAAGCGAGCAGGGGGCAGAGCCCCCTAGTATAATAGAGAGAAATGTGTTAACTGTTACAAAATCAGATGCTATAGCAAAATCTGTTATCCACTCCCTTTCCCCATTTCTTTCCCACATGCCCATTTAGATCACTACCAACAATCACCTTTTCTCTTTCTTGTACTGCTCTCTGCTATTTATCCATTTGTACCCAGAACACACCCTTCTCCTCTTTTTCACAGCCACTTGAGTACCATATTCACAAATAACATTAACTATAGCCTCACCAAGTTCAAGCTTGATCCCAGTTACTCCACTCTCTTTTAGATACTGCTATGTCCTGGGTATGATGTTAAACTGCATCCTGCCCTGCAAGCGGTCCTCCAACTTGCAGGGAAATCATGGGGGTTGGTGGCAGGTTTAGCACTCCAGCCACCGTTTTTTAAAAAACAAAAAAAAAAAACTTCACACAGCTCCGAGAAGACAGAAAGGATTCCTTTTTGCTCTCTGTGGGAGTAGCTTTGCTGCAGCCTCCCATCATGAAAGGAATGGAGGAAAGTCCTCTGGAGCCTCATCCCCGGAAGAGTCAAAACCGTTGGAGAGCCAATGGGGTCAGGTCTGTTGGGTATTGGAACTGGTGTGGTGCTGAGGCATCGCCCGCTGCACGGCAGCACTCGGGTCCCAATTTGAGGCAGCCCATATGGGTAGGCGCATGGAACTTTTTGTCTCTCTAGCAAGATGATCATCTTCCTCTGCTGTCGGTGGAGCTGCGTAAACTCCGTATTTCAGTGGCGGCACTCTCTGAGGTGTTCAGACTGGGGACTGGCCAGATCTCTGTAGGTGAATACACCTTTTATTGGTCTGGTTGGTCTGATGGCTGTCCTACTCAGGAGGGAGTAGCTGCTGCTGTAGTGAATCTGCTTCTTCCGATGGTGTCCGATGTCACTCCTTTTAAACGAGTTTATTATGAGACTCAGATTACGGCACTCCTTGGGTGTCTGTTGTCTCAGTGTATGCTTAGACCATGGTGAGTGATGTCTTGGCGAGGGAGACATTTTATTCGCAGCTTCACTTGGTGGTTGATGGGGTGCCCACGAGGTGACACTACTCTCGTCATGGGTGACTTCAATGCAGCCGCTGGCTATGAGGACTGTCTCTGTCCCCATGGGTCTGGGTACCGTGGTTAAAGTGGCTCCATGTTCCTTGACTTTGCAAAAGGTCAGGGGCTGCCAATCGCTGGATCCTGGTTCCAGCGCCCAGAACTGCATCACTGGACTTGGTACTCCAATACTGGTGGTGCAGTGAAGGAGTTCGATCACATCCTCGTGGGCAGACGCTGGAGGCTCTTGCAAAACTGCAGGGTCTACAAAAGTGCCCAGTTTGTGAATTCTGATCACAGACTTGTTGTTGGTACTTTTAGGATCCAGCTTGGGTCCAGTAGGTTACCACCTACTAGGAAAATGAGCCTGGACTTGGCCAGACTCCAAGACCAGGCTGTTTCTAATGAGTTTGCATGTAGTTTGTTTGAGGAACTTGCAGATTTGGGTATGACTGCTGATCCTAATGTGATGTGGGAGACCTTCCGTGACAAGACCGTGACGGTTGCTGAGGGTTTTGTTGGCGTTACTGGTGTTCCCAGAAGGAGGCGCTTCATCTTACAGGGCACCCTGGATATCTTCGAGAGGAGTCGTAGCACACGGCTCAATGGCAACTGTGGTCTGTACCGAGAACTGAGAAGGACGGCTGCGAGGGCTCTGATGGTAGATAAAGAGGTGTTTGTTAGAGGAATCTGTGAGCAAGTGACATACCATCTATGGTCTAGCAACCCACGTCCTGCTTACGGAGGAATCAAAGCATTGTGCACATCTGAATCTGTTCCTCGGAGAGGAACTGAAAAACTGGAACTTGTTTTCCCTTTCTGGAAAGGGAAGGGTGATCACCTGGATTGCAGCAACTACAGGGGGATAACACTGCTGTTGGTGCTGGGTAAGGTCCTTGCTAGGGTTGTCCTCAATAGGATCCGTGATCACTTGCTCACCTACCAGTGACCGGAACAGTCTGGTTTTACGCTTAAGAAGTCTACCATCAACTGCATCCTGGCACTGAGGGTTCTCATGGAACGCAAACGTGAATATCGGCAGAGTTTCTTTGCAGCCTTTGCCGATTTTCGTAAAGTGTTCGACTCAGTTGATCGAGCTGCCCTGTGGGACATCCTGAGGGTTCACGGGATCCCCTCGAGGTTGCTGGATATCATGGCCGGCCTGTAAACTGGTATTGTGAGTGCTGTGCAGACTGGAGACAGAACCTCTCTTTTTCCCAGCTGATTCTGGGGTTCATTCGGGGTGTGTTCTTGCTCCTACTCTGTTCAGCGCTTGTATGGACTGGGTGTTGGGCAAGGTCGTGGGGTCCAGGGGCTGTGGGGCATCTGTTGGTGAAGAAAGATTCACGGATCTTGACTTTACTGACGATGCTGTGATCTTCACTGAGTCAATGGAAGCTCTGATTGGGACTTTTGAGAGACTGAGCAAGGAGTCTGAGTGTCTGGGCTTGAGTGTCTGGGCTTGAGTGTCTGGGCTTGAGTGTCCTGGACAAAAACCAGGATCCAGGCCTTTAATGACCTCTTGGTCACAGCCATCAGCAGTGTGTCTCTTTGTGGAGAGAGTGTCAACCTTGTCGAGAGGTTTACTTGCCTTGGCAGTGACATTCATGTCTCTGGTGAATCGTCCTTTGAAGTCAGTAGACGGATTGAGAGAGCGGTGGGGGGATCGTGAGGTCGCTGGAAAGGGGTGTGTGGCGCTCCCGATATCTATGCAAAAGAACTAAGGTCCAAGTCTTCAGAGTCCTGGTGCTTCCTGTCTTGCTATATGGTTGCAAGACATGGACGCTATCCAGTGACCTGAGACGAAGACTGGACTCCTTTGGTACTGTGTCCCTCCGGAAAATCCTTGGGTACTGTTGGTTTGTGTCAAATGAGTAGTTGCTCATGGAGTCCCGAATAATGCACATTACTTGCATTGTGAGAGAGAGTCAGTTACAGCACTACGGCCATGTGGCACGTTTTCCAGAGGGTGATCCAGCTCGTAAGATTCTCATTGTTGAGGACCCGAATGGTTGCACCAGGCCAAGGGGTCACCCACGTAACACCTGGCTGCGGCAGATGGAGGATCATTTCCGGAGGGTGAGACTGGACCTCGTGTCTGCCTCGGGGGTTGCCAACCAGGATCCCGAGTTGTTTCATCATGTAGTGGGTGTGGCAATGCACTGTATCAGTGCATGCTCCCCAGCTTGACTTGACTTGAAATTGCTATACCTATACCATTTCTGCCTTGCTCATTTGCTCCACTGTACAGCAGCTTAAAGCCTCCTCACAATTCTCTTCCATATAGTTTCCTACACACACAGCATTCCCACTTTCCTTCTTTCCATCAAAACTGATTCTTTCTTTCCCAATCATTGTCTCAATATTCAGTGTTTCAATCTTACCTTTAATTACACTTTTCTTTTCCCTCTCCTGTCATCTTCTCCTTCTACTGGACTAAATTATTTTGCCAAGCCTGCCTTTGGCCTTGTAGCCATTGTTCACTTTCCACAGGAGTCAGGCAAGACCCTTGTGCATTACCTATGGGGTACACCCTAGCACTTTCCAAAGTGGATTGAGCTTGGCAGGGCTGTGGAGTCCTTCGATAAATGCTCCGACTCCGACTCCTCAATTTCTAAATCTTCAGACTCCTACTCCCCGACTCCGACTCCTCTGTATGTATATACTATGCTAATGTATTTTCTACATCCATTGAAGGAAAGGAAGGCAACATACATGTCATTTCACCACAGAACTACTGGCTAGGAAGCCAACACTCTACTATAATGCCAGATTAAAGACAAACACAATGAAAACAAGGTTTTGTTTTGGCGGCCGCAGATTGCGGGTGTCCACATGGACGGGCAGATCCAGCTTGCCGAAAATCTCGACCACCGCCCCCATCCAAAGTAATGTGATGCCTCTGTCTGCTGCAGTGGCTGTCTCCTCTGTCAGCCAGCCGGAAGTTTAGTGCATTGTGTCACTCACCGGCCAGCTGATCAGCAGAACGAGCCTCTGCTGGAGACAGGTAGGGGGATCTGTGTTCTCGGCTCCTTCGGCCCCCTTCACTAGCGCATAGCGAAGGGGAGCCGACGGAGCTGAGAACACACCAGATGATTTTTCAGGCGTTTGACGCGTGATGACTCGTTGAACGGCCGAAAAATCGGCAGTGCATCTGTAAATGTATGGGGGGCTTTAGGCTAGGTTCACAGTTCCCTGTAACAGTGGAACACGACACAATGGAAAGCGGTGCCGCACCTTACCTGTGCATTATATCCCATATAGTGACGCATACAGTCAATGAAAAGCATGCTTCATGGTTACTTGACATGTTCGTTTTGCGGTAACATTATGCACTGCATGCATTGGGCTTTATTCTTACAGCAGAGAAGTAGTTCATTATGACTGTTTGTGAATTGGGACATTTCAACTTACTTTTTTAATTCCCATTTAAATTTAGTAGGAGTCGGAGTCAGTTAACTTTTTGCCGACTCCGACTCCGACTCCAGGTACCCAAAATTGTCTCTGACTCCGACTCCTCGACTCCAGACTCCGACTCCGACTCCACAGCCCTGGAGCTTGGGACTGGTGCCAAGTTGGGCTGGTTTGCCCACCTGGTAGCTAGATTAGAAAGAATTGAGGTTTGCCAGAAGAAATGCAAGCAAAGTTCTTTCTTTTACAAACATTTCTAGCAAAGAGTCTGGCAAACCCCCTAGTTAGGCACAGATTGGTTTATTATACTAAAACAATATTATGAAGTTGCAAAACTTAATGCATCCTGGCATTTGATACCCAACAACTGTTGAACTCCAGACACTGTGGAGCCCCACAGCTACTGGTGAACCCTGGGTCTTTAAACTTTTGGCCCTCTGAACCTTCTACAAAACTGACCTTGCTAATGGCCTTTTTTTTTATAAAATTACTCTTGTGTCATGATTTGTTTATGATGTTGTTGTGATTATTTTGTCGCTGTTGTGGCTTTGAGTCCAC
This sequence comes from Polypterus bichir lapradei, assembly GCA_026402145.1. NCBI lineage: Eukaryota > Metazoa > Chordata > Cladistia > Polypteriformes > Polypteridae > Polypterus > Polypterus bichir. Next base: position 87,180,192 of record JANRMT010062806.1, read on the forward strand.
TCCGTAAGATGAATGACCTTTTTGGTAAAATAGAGCCCTGATCTAGTCTATACTTGCCCCATTACCTCTAAATCTGCCCTACATTGGGTATATATTGTGTTATTTTTGGCTCTCAGTAAAATTGAGTTTGGCATCCCTGCTGGACACAAATGGAGAGAAAATACAAAACCCTGTAAATAAAAGGAAAAATATACTGTGAAATTTTTAGCGTTACTTCTGCAATACTTTGCAAAAGCTCCAAAAGCAGAACCCATCCGTATGTAGACGTTAACTGTTGCAGGAGGTGATTAAGCTGGGTGAATTTTGATATGTATGTCTCTGGTTGTTTTTTGCTTATTTTGTCCATTTTATAAAATTAATTTAAATTCCTGCTGTGTTCTCTAAAGTGACTGTCAAAGATGAAAAAAAGCAGTCCACGTACTATACTATTGGGAAAACTGTTTTGGATGCATTCTGTCAATCGTTAATTGTAAATATATTGCATGCTTTTGTTGATGTGCTTTAGTTGTGTGAACTTTTAGAAACCAGCTATATTATATTTCAGATATTGCCTTTTCTCCTAATTTATTGAAATTCCCTTTTTTAACATTTTTCTTTGTGTAAAGGTAGACTTATATGTGTAGATGACCATACTAAACTTATGCCTGTTTTCTGATATGTGTATTTTAAGTATTCTGCAATACATTTTGTATAGTTGAGAGGAGAGTGATGAAAAATTAAACGTTTACCAAATAAGCGTTGGGTTTAAGGCCAAAATTTCATGGGTTTTAGTAGTCTACACCACTAGGTATACCAGTAGACACTGGTGAACATATTAATCTGTGAATTTTCACATCCTGTTAAAGTTTACCATTCCTATCTTAAATGAGGCAAAATCTTAAATTTGTCAGCTAAACAGGATTTTAAAAAGATAGAAAATGATTCTGTATTTTAAATATATAGAAAGACCTAACCTAATTTGTCCCCAGGGGGAAATTTTGGCTTTTCAGCAGAAGCTTGTAACCCAGTGTAATGAAAAATAATTAGAATGTTTTTGAATTTGGCCTGGTATTTTAATGGTTGGGTTACAAGTAGGTTTCACATATTCACGTATACATCCAAATCTATTAGATTAACAAGCAAATAAAGGATGTCTGTATCTGTCATTAACATTTTATTTTGTTTTATTGTTGCTATATGCTTTCAAGGTCCCCATGATATTTACTCAAGAGATGAGAAAAACCGTAATTATTAACCATTTGAAAAGTGTTTGGCACTCTTTCAAGTCATGCATATTGGACATTTTGGGCTCTGTAGACTGACTGTTCACCAATTCATCAAGCTAATGTTGTTCTATCACTGTGAACCTCATAGTAATTTGATACATTCTTTTCATCTATTTTGTGTTCTTACTGTTCATTAGGTGCCACAATCTTGCCAGCTGTTTATCCTTCATTCTGTACTCTTTCTAGCTTATGTTACTCTGTATATTTACTGACCAAGCCTACCATTTAAAAAAACTGTCCATTTTTTCCATTTTTAAAAATTATTACTCCTAAAATTTAGTACTGTGATGTGTGACACCGGAGTTGTATAATCTGGTGTGCTTTCGAATGTGCTTTTTCAGGATGCCTTGTTTTATACCGTTTCCAATGAAATTAGCCTAATGCTATATGCCAGTTTGCATCATAGCCTACTTTTTCCACTAGCCAGAGTACTTGGTGATATTAAACATTTCTGGGGAAAACTGCTAATGCTTTATTGCTTAAAATGTTTTTAGATTCTATTGCTCACTGTTACAGGGCTTTTTTGTTTTCTCATTCTATAGGCAGAATATCTTTGTTATTATGAGGCAAATGGAAGGAAAGGAAGACAAGTCTGTAATATGTTGAGTTAACAGAAAACCAGACCATCAACCAATTTAGTCTGCCAATTGTCTGGTCACAATCTTGATATTTGCAGTACATTGACATAGCCACAAATAACCCATAGTTCATTTTTGAATACAAGGAATTAGAAAAAGCCACTGAGGTATAATTATGACAATAAACATATTTTTATTTGGGAGTCTACTTGCCCAGTCAGCATTGCAGACACTAAGCTATGGCATAGATCGATGCATTATTTCCTAGCCACAGATACCAGAATTCAGTTTTGCTCAGTCCTAAAGCAGAACAACAAAGTAAAAACTTGCCCAAGTTAAGAGGAATTTGCATGTGAAGAGATGGTTGATGTTATACAGTGATTATCATTTTATAATGAGGTTTTGCATTGAGGTGGAGGATTTTTAAATTGACTCTCATTATATAATCGGTATAAGTGCTTTTCACACAATGAGCAATAACTTTGCAGTTAAAATTAATATAAAGTACTGTTAACTTTTCCAAAATTAACATTTCACAGTTCAGTAGGAAAAAGGGAATACCTTAATGTATTAAAAAAGAAAATGAGATTCCCAATTGATACTTTAAGTACAGAAGGCGAAGCTACACAGCAAAGGGGTGATAGCAGATGTCTTTGATTAGTATGTCACATATTTGTTACCAAGTTACTATATTTCCTGTGCCTTTCTTTACTTTCCTCTCTTTTTGAAGGCACAAAACCATGGTCCTGCCTGATTGAAATTTTGGAGGAGAAGAATGGAGCTGATAGCGAATTGCTTATTTTCACAATGACACTGATCAACAAGGTATGATAACCAGATGTCTCCTCAAAAATTGTCACTAATATTGGCTTAATCCAGGCACAGGATAACTGCTTATTTTATACCTCATCACTCCAAGTTGTAAGCAGTGCTTTGTCACTGTTTTGCAGATTACCTTCACTGTAGCTTCATCTGTATTGTATATACACACAAAATAATCTTAGTCTTTGATAAAAGATCCTAGCAGGTCCTACAAAATATTGCCATTTTACCAATAGTATATTAACTGGTTAAAGCAAATAAATATTATGAGGTGAAGTACATAATGTGACTAAAAACATGCTTCTTTTGTTTTGTAAATTACATTGCAATTAATAAGACACAAAGCACATAGTTGGTACAACATCCCACAGATGTATGTGTGTATATATATATATATATGTGTGTGTGTAATATATATGTTGTGATTAGGCGCTATATAGCGCCCGACCCGGCACAGACCACGCTGAGGCACGTGTTCACACTCAAAGGTATTTTATTTTTGTTTCTTCAGCCGTGGGCACACATCTTCCCCGTGTCCCACAGGCCCAACACAGTTCAAGCACAAAAACTCACAAACCAAACAAAACGCTTCCTGGCACCACCACTCCTCCCAGGCAACCTCGTCCTCTTCCTCCCGATTCTGGCCCTGATTGCTGGGAGGCAGGCCCTTTTATACCCCACCCGGAAGTGTTCCAGGTGCCTGACCAGCTGGTCTTAATTGCACCTCCGGGTGGGGCTGATAAACCGTCCATTGTGGTGGCTGGTTCTCCGCAGCACCCCCTAGCGACCACCCCATCTCCCAACCGGGCTGCTGTGGTGGACTCCATGTCCCATGGAGCCACGGGGGAGATTGAGGAGGGATTCACGGCCAGGGAGACTGCCCCCAAGCGCCCCGGGGAAGGTACTGCAATGTCCATGATTGCTCCCCCGGGACGTATGCAGCAGAGGCGTCCCGGCCGGGCATGGGACCCGGTTGTCCGTCACAATATATATAATATAAAATATACACACATACATACACAGGACATCCCCAAAATTCGCGGGGGTTACGTTCCTAGAGCACCCACGAATTGTGAATGTGGTTAAAAAAAAAAGCCTATTTTAATACATTAGCTAAAAAAAAAGAATGTAAAGGTAAACCCGTATACTGTACAGTACTGTACTGCTATGTCTCCCACAGTGCTAGAATGTAATACCTCTGTTACCACTATATGTATTGTAATTCATGCAAGCGTGTTTTCATTGCCAGAAGCCTTGGAAGGTGCAGCGTGTTTCAGTGGCATCTTGGGGCTTTAACCCTTAAACTGCCAATACTTGGGGGTTCATGCATCCCTGGACGCCAAGTACTTTTTTTGCTGCACTGTAAGTAAACGTCACAATTCACAAAGAAAAAGTGAAATTATAATGGAACACATTTTTATTCGTGCAAAGTGCATCACAATTACTGCAACACTGATCATTTTACACATTGCTAATGAAATGTAAAAACTATTTAAAAAAACTACTGGAACAAATATGTACAAGGTGCAACTGACGCCATGGATGAAATTCAGTAAATCACTGAGCCAACTGCGCTTGAACTGACTGCACTCAAGCACACAGCGGTAAGCGCTGATGCTTGCAGGCTAGTCTAGTGCAGCAGCTCAATCCCAGGGACAGTGAGGCTGCAGTGCTGCAGCATGTCACGCTTGGGTCCCAGAATTGTACAGAAACACAGGAGATTGTAGAGATGGGAACTTTATTCAAACACTTTAAGCAAACATGTCTCTTTCAGAAGTAAAACAAGCTCAGTATGCAGTTAGTTCTCGATTTAAAGAATAGACAAACATTATAGGGGAGCACAACGGGAGCGGGACCCCCAATAGGAGCAGAGGATGTCTGGGGGAGGAGAGAGAAACAAAGCAGTCAGCCAAAAAGGACAGGTGCTGTTCAGACTTTTAAGTTTGCTTAGCATTGCACGAGAAGCATATCACACAACAGAGCAGCCGCAAGTAAGCACACCAAGTAAGGGAGCAATGTGAAAGTAGTCTATCAGTGTTTTTAAGAGGGATTCATGTCCATGAGCGTCCATGTCTTCTAGGGGTGCGTTCAGCCCCCTGCTCACAAGGGGCTGGCAGTGGTCATGAGCTGGCTGCTCAACTAATGTACGGCACTGACTGATCAGCTCCTGTGTGCTTGCAAATGGCACTGGGAAACAATTATAGTTGGTTGTGGCAATTTAAGGGTTAAGAGGAACAAAACTGAAAACACAAGAACACTCAGCTGGAGATGCATTACAGTCAATCAGCAGCAAGGAGAAATGAATAACGCTGTAGTGGTCTGGTGCCGCTAAGATTCACACCGTGAAAAGGATGGTGATTTATTTATTTTTATGGTGGAGATTACAGGGACGCATCAAGCCTTGACCTGATCCGCACGCACTCACAAACGGAGACAAAAACAAAGCAAACCGGTAATCAAACAGCAAATAAAGAATGTATTGAAAACAAATGAAATAAATTCAAACAACGATACCACCCCTGTTCCCCTTATGGCGATTACACATTAAATACAAGAAAGCACAAACAAAAGACACACAGTAAATCCTGAAAAACGGCAACCTATGAAATGTAATGATGAAAACAGACAGTCCAGAGAGCCGCACGTTGAATGAGAATGTAAAGATAGCCCTACCGCTAGTTCCTGAAATGGTGAAGATGGGTGGACGGGTTCAGGAGTGCTCCTTTCTTTGCTGGATGACCATGAATCCACTTACAGTCCTCATGTACACAGGCAGATGGCAGACATTCTAGACGGCAACCACAAAACGATCCTGGACAAAACGAATAAGTACAGGTAACCCAACAGAAGGCAGATGGACAGCAACTTGAAACACAAATTACAAACACTTTTTTTTTTTTTTTTTTTTGCTTTTGGTCACCGGCCCCCTTTTTAAAAGCTGCACTGACATCCTTTTGACCCCAGCACCCTCAGTAGGAGACCGATCAGAACCTCTGCTGGGAGTTGCAGTTTCAAATTCTATTGGCAACTTTCACCAGCTGCATTTTCCTCTTCGGTTGCTTCCTGTTCAGTACAGTACAGTATTGCCACGAAAAAAGCCTTAATTGCGGAGGATATTTGCGGTTTCCGGTAACAATTATTAGATACGTTCTAAGGAAAAATCAGCGAATGACTGAGGCCGCAAACTCTGAACCATGACTTTGCGGGGTTCTACTGTATGTGTGTATATATGTGTGTATATACCGTGTGTTTTTTTATTTATATATATATATATATATATATATATATATATATCTATACTAATAAAAGGCAAAGCCCTCACTCACTCACTGACTGACTGACTGACTGACTGACTGACTGACTCATCACTAATTCTCCAACTTCCCGTGTAGGTAGAAGGCTGAAATTAGGCAGGCTCACTCCTTACAGCTTACTTACAAAAGTTAAGCAGGTTTCATTTCGAAATTCTACACGTAACGGTCATAACGGTCGACAACGTCCGCCATGTTGAACTTTCTTATTTATGGCCCCATCTTCACGAAATTTGGTAGGTGGCTTCCCTGCGCTAACCGAAACCAATGTACTTACTTATTTCGATGGTATGACGCCACTGTCGGCCGCCATATTGAACTTTCCAACGTCACCAATTTTCCAACTTCCCGTGTAGGTAGAAGAATGACCCCGTCTTCACGAAATTTGGTAGGTGGCTTCCCTGCACTAACTAAAACCGATGTACGTACTTATTTCGGTGGTATGACGCCACTGTCGGCCGCCATATTGAATTTTCCAAACGTCACAAATTCTCCTAGTTCCCGTGTAGGTAGAAGGCTGAAATTTGGCAGGACCATTCCTTACAGCTTACTTATAAAAGTTAAGTAGGTTTCATTTCGAAATTCTACGCGTAATGGTCATAACGGTCAACGACGTCCGCCATATTGAACTTTCTTATTCATGGCCCCATCTTCACGAAATTTGGTAGGCGGCTTCCCTGCGCTAACCGAAACCAATGTACATACTTATTTCGGTGGTATGACGCCACTGTCAGCCGCCATATTGAACTTTCCAACGTCACTAATTCTCCAACTTCCCGTGTAGGTAGAAGGCTGAAATTTGGCAGGCTCATTACTTACAGCTTACTTACAAAAGTTAAGCAGGTTTCATTTCGAAATTCTACGCGTAATGGTCATAATGGTCAACAACGTCCGCCATGTTGAACTTTCTTATTTATGGCCCGATCTTCTCGAAATTTTATAGACGGCTTCCCTGCACTAACCGAAACCAATGTACGTACTTATTTCGGTGGTATGATGCCACTGTCGGCCACCATATTGAACTTTTCAACAGTCTTTGTTACTTATGGGCCCATCTTCAAGAAATTTGGTACATGGGTTCCCAACGCTAACTGAATCCTACTTACGTACATATATACGTCCATAGCCTGCAGCTCAGTCACTGTGTGAGGTGGCGTTGGGTCCCCCATCCCAACGCCTCTCACATTGTTGGCTGCCTGTCTATATAAGACCGTCCGTCGCTCTGGTCTCTACATTCCCTTCCTTGCTTTGCCACGGGATTCACGTCTCCCTACTGACAACTACAGCCTTTTTGTTTAATCCATGGCTTCTCCGCTGTTTTATTGTTTGTTTATTACAATTATAGTTATTGTATAGGTATTTTAGACTTACTTTACATTGCTCAGGTACCCATTTCCTTTATCATTCCAACCCCCATTACCATGTCTATCGAGGTGATCACTATCGATCAAAGAACTGT
>JANRMT010062806.1:87192626-87204158 GCA_026402145.1 Polypterus bichir lapradei
CACACAGGCATTATTGTATCCATAATCATAGAAGAAGATGCTTTAAGTCTGACATATCAGTAATTCTTACTAGATTTTGATACTTCGAGGCTTTACTGTTAACAAAGCTGAAGTAAATGTTTGCATTATAAATTATCAGACACAGTTATGCTTAGTTGATTATACAGCACACAGCTACACAGTGAGTATCCATCCATTCATTATCCAACCCGCTATATCCTAACTACAGGGTCACGAGGGTCTGTCAGAGCCAATCCCAGTCAACACAGGGAGAAAGGCAGGAAACAATCCCTGGGCAGGGCGCCAGCCCACCACAGACCGCACACACACACACACACACACACTATGCACACACTAGGGACAATTTAGATTTGCCAGTGCACCTAACCTGCATGTGTTTGGACTGTGGGCGTACCCGGAGAAAACTCACACAGACACAGGGAGAACATGCAAACTCCATGCAGGGAGAACCCGGGAAGCAAGCCCGGGTCTCCTAACTGCGAGGCAGCAGTGCTACCCACTGCGCCACCGTGCTGCCCCACAATGAGTATGTATGTAGGAAATAAGACAGAATGGTTGTTGAGCATAAGTTAATGCAAAGTAATGCACATAAATTTTCCTTCATGGTTTATCTGTATATTTTCCACCTCAAGAGACGCACACATATATACAGAAAACAATGACACACCACTAGGTTAAAATGGCCAAGTGATACACGTTGATATTTGAAACACAATTGCCCTTTTTAGTGTTTATCTACTTTTTTTTGTTTATCAGTATTTATAAATGACAATTGTCTTCCTGTTTATTCTTCCTCCCTTGCTTCCTAAACACACTATAATCTAAAAAAGAGTAAATATAGAAAGCTTCCTATCTACAACTGATCCTTGGAACATGTCTTTTTTGCCGTTTGTAGAAATGTGAACCCTGTTTTATGCAGATGCACAAAAAAAGGAACTGCACTTTTAGAGCATACATCACTATATGTCAAATGATTACATTGAATGGGGTCATAGTTTCCGAAGGAAGAAGGTCACTGTTGTATTTTTTTTTGTCTGTATAACTTTCTATTACACCTTCACAACACTGGGATAAATTAGGTTGGCATTAGCTGAAAAGCTGTCCACTTTGCAGGCATGAAATGTGCATCATTCTTTGCATAACTTTTCACATAATCTTTCCATGACTGTGGTAAAGGTTACTTGGGGGAAAAACTGGTACTTTATAACACAGATCAAAATCTTCCTCTGGGAATTAAATTATAATTAAACAGAAAACACTAAATCATACTGTAATGTACACAAGATAGGAAAACTGGACAGGATGGCAGTTCATCACAGAAAGCATTAACAAGCTCATCCACGTATCACGCACCAAGAAGATTTACTGTTGCCATTTAAACTATCACAGATGTCTTTAGAATGTGTGGGTGGAAACCAAAATAATTCAGCTACACTCAGGTGGAATCTCTAGAGATGGTAGCTGGGTTGGAAATGAAATGTGGGTTCTTTGTTGGGAGTGTGAGTATTGGGTATAGGGTGCTCATTTTATTATATGTAAAATTGCCTTTTGATTTCACTGAGATGTTGGTCTTTTTGTGTCTTTCAATAAAGATTTGATTAAAAAAGTGGATTCCTGGAACTGTGTGAGGCATTATGTTCATTGATCTCTAACTCCACATGATGGCTTTAGATCACTAAGGTATTAACTTGATTTCATGGGCCCTGCAGGAGACGTAATAAAGCACTGAAGTTTTAGGTTTATATTCCAATGAAGGAAACTGACCAGTGTTAGTAAAGTGAAGAAAAGAAAAAAAAAAAATCCATCACCATGGCACTTAGTGTGGCCATCTCTGTAAAGTCAGTGTTGGTGGGAAGAATTCTGTTTTGTATGAGCTGCCTACAAAAGATGTACAGATATGTCATTAGTAATTTCTGAAGTTTCTACCTTTGAATTTATCACAGTGCTTTGTGCTTACACTCATTGAAGAGTGTTATGCAAAATAAACTGAGTATGTCTTGTTATCAGTAAAACAAATAGAATTAAACTTTGGCTCCCCAACGTTAGGCAGGGAGTGTGATGTACTGAATTTTCAGGGTTGAGTGAGTAAGAGAGAGAAAAAATTGAAAGAGAGAGAGCAGCAACCAGAAAGTAGTCTGGGCAAATGAATAAAGAGATTATTATTAGCCAAAATCCTTAATCTGTGTTGAACATTTTAAAGTGAATGATGTAATTATAATTACTGCCTCAACAGTGCAGTGCATTTTTGTTAAAAAAACTATATGCATTCAACTAAGAAAAGTGCTGCATGAGCTGAAAATTGTAGATTTCTCAGTTCAGTTGAATTTATTTCCACTGCTGCATAATTTCAACAAAACATCTCAAATAAATATCTTGTTCACCATTGGATTTGCTTATTTTGTAGGATAAAGGATGGCTGTCTCAACATGTTAACATTTGTATCCAGCAGCTTTAGTTTGCGTGGCACCCCTGGGACACATTTGGCAACACTGCTAATTCTTAGTACAACCTAAATGTGCTTAACAAGTGTGATATTTGGAAACACCAAGCAAGTACTATAAAATTACAATATAACCCCTTTTCTCACTTGTCATGAGCAGACTCTGGCTGTCCTCCCAGACCAGGATTCTTTCTATGATGTTACAGACTGTCTGGAAAAACAAGGTATGGAAGCTATCATTCAGCGACATCTCAGAGGTAAAGGAGCAGACCCGGATTTGAAGCATCAGTTCACTATTTATGAGGTAAGAAATTCAAATCCTTGCAGGTAACATGCATTTGAGAAATTAACTATCATTCTTGCAATCTCTGTAGAGATATTTTGTTGTTTTTGTTTAGCTCCTAGGTGGATAAATGCCAGAGCAAGAGTTAATAAATTCTATATTGTTGCCAGCTCTGCTAGTATGTTGAAGGATTCTATGATGATTTCTCACATCTAATTATATAGACCACTGTTTGCAAGAATACTGTTATTAGTTTAGTGAAAATACATACCTGTTTTCTGGGGTTAATGTCACATAACCTAAAATGGTTATTAATTTTGCTTATTCAGATATGGTATTACCTATGGCGTAGGATTAAGATTTTTAACAAATAATGAAAAAGGAAAAATAAGAATTTATGGATTCTATATTCTATTATGCTGTTACCATAAAGTCTTACCCTGCATGCAAGGCTAGGGACAATACACCTATAATGTATCAGTGCAAGATTCTTTTTTTTTTTTTATTTACTTCCTTGTACCTTAAAAAATTTTGAACTCTGTTAAACATTGGCTCCAAGCAGTGATATTTTTGGTATACAACACTTTACGTTCTGCTGCTGTTTGAAAGATGGATGACTCTTCCGCAGCAATTATGGTCATACGTTCTTTCACTGTATTGTAAGAACTAGTGAGTCTGATAAATGAAGGTTTCGAGAAGGTCTGTGTTAATGTTCATGTACAGTTGTGTTCAGAATAATAGCAGTGTGTTTAAAAAAGCGAATAAAGCTCAAAATCCTTATAATAGCTTTTATTTCCATACTCGCAAATGCATTGGGGACACTGCACATTCTATTCCAAATCATAAAATGAAGAAAAATTTATCAAATTTGTGTTATTCCTTTACAGAAAGTGAAGAAAAGGGAATATTAGGCTGTTCAAAAATAGCATTGTCTGCATTCTTCTTTACAAACTCAAATATTCACTGTATAAACTGAAAAATGTTTCAAGATTTTGCTTTCCTTTGAATCACTGAACTAATATTTAGTTGTATAACCACTGTTTCTGAGAACTGTTGCACATCTATATTGCATGGAGTCGACCATTTTCTGGCACCTGTGAACAGGTATTCCAGCCCAGGACGATTGGACTGCATTCCACAATTCTTCTGCATTGCTTGGTTTTGCCTCAGAAATAGTATTTTTGATGTCACCCCACAAGTATTCTATTGAATTAAGGTCCTGGGATTGGGCTGACCACTCCATAACATCAATCTTGTTTGGTCTGGAACCAAGATGTTGCTCGTTTATTGGTGTGTTTGGGGTCGTTTAACTTGTTGAAACACCCATTTCAAGGACATTTCCTCTTCTGTATAAGGCAACATAACCTTTTTCTAGTATTTTGAGGTATTCAACTGATCCATAATCCCTGGTATGTGATCAATAGGCCCAACACCATAGTATGAGAAGCATCCTCATATCATGATGCTTGCTTCACTGTCTTCACAGTGTACTGTGGCTTGAATTCAGTGTTTGGAGGTTCTTACAAACTGTCTGTGGCCCCTAGACCCAAGAACAATCTTGCTTTCATCAGTCCACAAAATGTTGCACCATTTCTCTTTAGGCCAGTCAATATGTTCTTTGTCAAATTGTAACCTCTTCAGCACATGTTTGTTTTTTTTATTTTTTTATTTCTTTTTTTCCTTTCATTGGGACTTTGTAGGGTTGTCTTGCTGATAGCTTGGCTTCACATGGGTGTCTTCTAATTGTAACAGTACTCACTGGTAAGCTTAGACCGCCTTTGATCTTTCTGGAGCTGATCATTGGCTGAGTCTTTGCCATTTTGGCAATTCTTCGATCTATTTGAATGGTAGTTTTCTGTTTTCTTACACATCTTTCAGGTTTTGGTTGCCATTTTTAAGCATTTGCGATTATTTTAGCTGAGCAGGATCAGTTTTCAGTGCTTCTTTATATGTTTTCCCCTCTCCCATTAGCTTTTTAATCAAAGTATGCTGTATTCTTCTGAACAATGTGTGCAACGACCCATTTTACTCAGATTTTCGGAGAGAAATGCACTATAACCTTAAATAAGGGCCGTAATTGACACCTGTTTTTTCACAGAATGAATGACCTCCACACTGCTATTTTCAACATTCAATTGCACAGAATCCGCAGTATGCATGTTATGACTGTTGGGTCTGTTGGTTTTCTATTACTCTACTACACCTAGTAGTAAATTATTTGTCATGTAGAAGTATAATTTCTACCAAAAGCAGTGATTGATCACGTAAGTGATGTTGGACTGCTATCATTTTGAACACAATCTTATCTGACACCTGTAAACTGGCTACAGTATGCTCTGTGATGGCCTGGTATATTGTCTAAATTGGTACTTGCCATGTGCCAACATCTGCCAGGTTAAGCTCTGGTCCCCTACATCCCCATACTGCTCAAGAAGGTTTACCAAATAACTAAATATTCTAGCAACACATCATCCCAAGGCACAATGCAAGTATAGAGATTTGATACAATTGGAGGTGTTTTTCTTTTTCCAGTTGTACTAATTTCATTTCATCTTCATACATTTTTTTTCAGTGTGTTTTCGGTCTAGTCTAAATTATCCTAGTAAACTGTGTTCTTTAGCTGTGGGTATTTTAACCTCACTGCCAATTAGGTTTGACATATTCACATGAAATATGTGTTTAGTTCCAGTTATTTCCCATTGTGTTTGGACTGAGACTGTCACATTTCAGAGCTGTTGAGTGTTATACCCATTGTTTGAAACTTTTTCTACCTACAAGTAGAGTTTAGTTTTTGAATCAGTTGAATTTTAAAGAAAAAGAAGCAATATGGGGGTTGAAGATGTGTTGAGACATTCAACCAATCTTCATTAGGCCATATATTCTGGGAATATATGAAATTAACATTTTCTAAAAGAATCTTTACAAACAAATATGAAGATCTCTTCCACTAGAATTTTGGTAGTATGGATAAAATCAAACAACAACATTTATGTATATAGTATGTTTTCATACAAATGATATAGTACAAACAGCTTTACAAGATGATGAAAGAAAAAAGAAAAATCGAAAAATAAGATTAGGCAATACTAAGTAACAAAGGATAAAGTAAGGTCTGGTGGCCACGAAGACCGAAAATAATAAAAGCAAAAAAAATTTCCGGAGGGCTGAAGAAAAAAAAAATTCTATCCACTGGGCATTCTACCTAACATAAATGATCTAAATCAGTTCCTCATGGTTTTCAGGCTTCACATGGAAGAATTACATGATGGTCATATGGACATTTGGCCTTCAATCCATCAATGTCGGGACTGCATGGTTTCTTGTTCAGGGGGTGGTGGTGGTGCAGATTGCCACCACAGAAACCCAGAACAAGAACAGCAGAAAAGTAGGGGTTAATATGGTGTTGTGGAGCCATAATAAAAACGATAATTAAATGCATATACAGAAATAGCAGGATTACACTAAAATGAAGCTATAAGAAAGCCATATTAAAATAATGCATTTTTAGCAGTTTTGCTCCACCTTATTAGCCTGATGAATTTCTATCGGTTAAGCTATTCCAGATTTTAGGTGCATAACAGCAGAAGGCCGCCTCACCACTTCATTAAATTTAGCTGTTAGAATTATAAGCAGACACTCATTTGAAGATCTAAGGGTAAGATTTGGAGTGTAAGGTGAGAGGCATTCTGAAACATAATCTGATATAACATGAAGCTCCATAGTGCACAAAAAGGAGTTGCCAGAAAAGGCAATCCAAGGTGAACAAAACTCCTAATACAATATTCCAAGACAAGGTCAAAAAAACAGAAGGTCAAAAATACCGAAAACACAATAAGTAGTATATCCAGAGACACTAAAAAACACTCGCAGACTTTCTAGCACATTCCAATGAACTCCCAGTAACTGTGAGGAGCCCTCATTTTTATAGGGCTAAGGGCCGCCCCTGGCATTGATGGGCTGGTGGTAATGTCTCTTGGGTCCACAAATCACATGGAACATAAAGATACATATAGATAAAATACAGAACAATATTAAATAAGAATTTGAAACTCAGCTAGGGGAGGAATCCTAGATGAAACAAAACACATGCATTAAAATCTTGGGAACTGGCAGAAATTCTCAAATCAGCAGTCTCCTGGTTTGCAGTGGAGAGCAAATCCTGTTGTAGATATTCCTTGTATGCCTTGCTTTGTTCTCCATACAATAGTAACTATTGTCAACTTAAAATATGGAACCTATGCAGAACACATTTCAAGGTAGAAAGGCTCCTGTACATCATAGCCACCTGTTCCACCTTCTCAGACTACTCTGTGTTTTAACATTTGGAAAATTCTTTAGAGTAAAACACCTAGAGATCTTTATATACAGTGTATTTACATCTTATGAAGAAATATGCTGCAAATTTTTAACTTTTGAGCTTCACACTTTTTTCCTATATGCTGATTAGAATTTTTTTTTAAATAAACCTATTAAACTTGCTACATCTGACACCCATATCGATCTCAACGCCCATTTCTGGTAGTCTTGATGAAGACCAGGAGAGCATTTCAACAATATATCAAAATATTTCAGTAAGTTTACCCTTCAAAGATCCTAGGGAACGCTGGGAAAGGGACATTTCACTTAGCATCTCAAAAAAGGAGGGGAACTAGGCCATACACAGAATACACTTTAGTTCTATATGAGGTATGTGCCATACATTCAATAATTCTGGAAAAATTCCAATCCACTTTCTATAACTCAGAGTAAGTGATGTTCTATATTATCTCAAATTAGAAAAAATCAAGTCCTCCCTTAAAGGATATATTCAAAAGTGTTTTTTTTTATAACATGGCATGTATTCATTATCATTTTAGGTAAACCTGCTGAGCCTTTGATTGATTCTCATATTATTGTTTTTATCATATTTTTATAAAATTTAGATTTTTTTGCTTTTGTCTTTAGTTAGGATTGGGGTCGAACGTTGTTTTGTTTTGCTTTTTTTTATGGGTCTCTTTTGCATTCAAATAGTTTTATCCATTAAGTTATTTGTTTTGACTGAGTAGGATTCTGGTTTTTGAAAGTAAAATTATTAAAATAAGAGTCTTTGGTAAAAAGTGCTAACTTTTACAAACCAGATTTTCTACTGTATACTTTTTATCTCAACTTCTGTTGTTCATGTTATTAATGATAAAGTCTATAATCTTGGAGAATTAGTTAAAAATATAATTCTTTAAAAAACTTTTTTACATGAATTGTTTCAGTTTAAAATACATAAAAAAATATATATGTACTTTGATTGGTGGCCTGGTGAAAAAGATGGAATTTAGATAAAGGTTTTAGAGAAAATGGGGTGAGCTCATGCATGGCCCTAAAAGTGGACAAAGACTACTTATTTTTAGTGTTAGTTCAGTATTTTCATGTCAGTGCAGTAAGAATCAATTGTGAAGAGATTTCATCTGGTTGTGTAAAAGAAAGCAAAAACAATTAACTGTGATCATGACTAGAAGATGAGTTTCAGAATTATAGACCATTTTCCTGCCAGTAATATTTCAATTCCTCTGCTAAGCTGTGAAGAACAAAAAAAATGTTGGCAAATCCTACCATTATTCAGTTTTTACTATATTTTGAAATTCACAGTTTCCAAGTTCTAAAATTAGATATGACATTCTCCTGGAAGTACTGAAATCAGGGATGATGTGTTAAACTAGATATCTGTAACTATTTTGTGTGGCCTGTGAGAATGAGTAAGTGGGTGCTGTATAACTTTTCGTGACTCTCTGGTTTCACTGACAAGGAAGCTCTTTCAACTTAACCAAATTACAGTTTAAGCAACATAGTTTATTTAAGCCTTCACCAAGTTTTCACTCGATCATCTTCATCATAACAATGTTGAGTCTTTTAGAAAATGAGAAAATTAGGTCTTGTCTGATGTATTGCCTATAGTGTACATTTAGGTATATGCTGGTGCAGTGTGGGTCAAGTAGATAAGGTAATTAACTTGAATGCATAAGTTCACTTACTAGCATTAGCATTCTGTATTAAATTGTTTTAGAGTTTTTAAAATAGAATTTGCAATGATAACAACAGATTAAACCTGTGACCTTTTTTTTTTTTTTTTTTTATACTTTTGCCAATGACCCAATAATATTACAGAATAGAGTGTTTTATGTTTAATTATTATTTCTAACAACAATTAAATGTAATTTTCTTAAGTTTTGCTTCTTGTTCTTTCAGAGCCTTTTGGTGTAAAATACATATAATGTATAAATAATGTATAACAAACTTTTTTTTTTTTTTTTTTGTGTGTGGAACACCAGAATGCTTTAAAACATGAGGACGAAGAGCAAGACCAGTCTTTGCCACACACTCGCAGGGACCGGCGGAAACTCACTCCAAGTGCAGATGATGCCCGGAAGCACAGAAGAGCCTCAGGGCAGAATGAACCAGAGCTCGCATTGCAGGAGAAAGTTGAAACGAGTGCCATTTATTTAAATTCTTCTCACAAGCATTCTGAACGGAGTCCAACAACTGAGAAGCCAAGTTTGAGGGCAGAGAGGATTTCCAGTCCAGTACTAAGTGACATAATCCCCAGCCCTTCTTTCTCAGCCTTTGACACTCATAAAGGGATCCAGTCCACTAATTCTAATAGCGTTACCCCCTTCACGTAAGTGCATGCTTCAGTGATGACCTTGCTTCTGTGAAAGAGTAATAGTCAAAGAACAGCAGGTGTAAGTTTGCATTTTTGAAATCTTGCAGTGTGCTTGACTTTGTAGTATGTTTTGATAGTCTAATGAAGAATGCATCCTGTAGTAATCAATATAAAATATCCTTTCTTGTGCTAAACAAACCTGAGAAACATTTCTTGAGATGCTGTCATGTTTTACCTGTGGCCATAATTTTTTTTAAATAAGCTTTTTCCGTTAGGTGTCAGGCCAAACCCAGCATCTAGTAAACCCTTGGCAATATATAAAGATTTTTCAGATTTTTGTATTTATTTTTTTGTTGCGTCTTTATATCTTTTGTCCACTTTGTCTTGTTCAACTTTAGATTTTTTTCTTCTCCTATACTGAAACTGTGCTAGTGTTTCCTTTATTCATATTTTTTAAATATTTTCATTTAGGTCAGTTTATTTTCCCAGATTACTGTATTATTGTGGTAACTGTACCATCATTAGTAAAGAGGAGATTATGCTGACAATGTTTCAATGTTTAGTGGACCTTTATTTGAACAAAAGGACTTCTCTTGACTAACTGTTACACCTTTATGCCCATTTTGTGTTTAACATCCTTGTATTGACCTTAAGAAAAAGAGCTTGAATCATGAATCCAATTATTGTAGCTGCTTCTGTTCTTGTTTTTTTGTCTTTATTGCTTGTTTTCTTATGCATGGATTTTTATGGCAGGTGTTCTTGCTTGTTTTTGTGCCTTTCTTATTTTATGTGTGTTGAATTATTTTGTCTCATTCATTGTTCTCTCTGTTTTTCCTTCCTTAACCTCATTTAACTTGTGTTTGATTCACATTTGAAATAGTGATACAAATGATAATCTATAAAACAGTATGTATATTATACTTTTTTTGTGAAGCTTGTAAAGTTCCAACTAGACCTTTGAATATATCAGATAATAAGGGTAAGCAAACTGGAAACAACTTACTGTATGTAGGACATAAATGGACAAAGAGTACAATAGATGTATTATCCTTATCTAGATTACAAAAGTATTACATTTTGGAAGTCTTTACAAAAATTAGGTAGTACAGTATGTTTCAACTCAACTCTCTCTCATTCATATATATATATATATAATGGGGTGTCAAACAGGCAAATACATTTATTTTCTGAATATATAAAGTCAGCGTCAGAATATATAAATGGAACTTGATTATATAAAGTCATTCCCGAATATATACAGTAAAGTCATAACTTGAATATGTAAAGTCAGCGTCGGAATATATAAAGTCAAAACTTGAACATATAAAGTCATTCCTGAATATATAAAGTCAAAACTTGAATATATAAAGTCAGCGTCGGAATTTATAAAGTCATTCCTGATTATATAAAGTCAACATCGGAGTATATAAACTTATTCCTGAATATATAAAGTCAAAGTCAAAATATATTGATTGAAACGACTCAGGCACATTTTTAAAATGTAAAAAAACTGAAATAAGTTAACAAAAACGTATTCAGAAAAATAAATTAAAAAAACACTGTTCGGTTAATGTTTTGAAAATGATGCATGTGCCCGGCATTTTGAACACTATATTTATTCTTTTTGTATGGGCTCATTTTTGGACGAACCTCACAAGCCCAATTGACTCTGAGTGGCTTCTGTGGAAGTTTACCGCAACCATTACTCAAAATGAAAGATTTCTTTCACTAGTACGAGTAAAATGACAAGCACGGAAATTAGAGAGTATTTGATGGAATTAGACCATTTTATCTGTGAACTGTCCCAACGTTCCCTCGATCTAAATCATTTAGAGCGCATACCTAGATGTGCCGAGGAACATCTTCGCATCATTCCTGCATTTATCTTGGCCATTAATATATTCCGACACTGACTTTATATATCCAAGTTTTGACTTTATATGTTCAAGGTTTAACTTTATATATTCGGAAATGACTTTACATATTCCAACGCTGACTTTATATACTCAGGTTTTGACTTTATATATTCCAACGCTGACTTTATATACTCAGGTTTTGACTTCATATATTCAAGGTTTAACTTTATATATTCGGGAATGACTTTATATATTCAGAAACAAGTTTTGACTTTATATATACCGACGCTGACTTTATATA
>JANRMT010062806.1:87204558-87244099 GCA_026402145.1 Polypterus bichir lapradei
GGTGTATAGCAATGTCTCTTTTTGTCATACCTGAAAATACAGAGCTGAATCTATATACTGTATACAAAAGCCAAATACCACTGACTCACTCATCACAAAATCTCCCAAACGATGAGGACTTGGGACTTGAAGTTTGAAATGTAGGTTTCCCATGGCCCAAAGGTGCTCACTAAGAAATGGTTTTAAAAATTTCTTGGTCCAAGCGCGAAATTTCTTATAGTTTTTTAGACTTATTTGTATGTCTGTCCGCTTTTCACGAGAGAACTACTTAACGGAAGTAGATCAGATTTATTTCTATAATTTGCTTGAACATTCGGTTGATTTTGTGACTTTCTCATTGTGCTAAGTATCATAGTTTGCTACCGATTTATTAGCACGAATCCGAGAGAGACCCATCAGGCTGCAGGGAGGGAGGCGGGGCCCTCCTCACTCGCGTGTTTGCCTTGGGGCGTAACTGTAACTCGACTTAGTTTTACAAAATAAGAGATGAAAATAGTTGACAACTCTAGTCATCCTGAAGCTTGTTTGATGCACAAGCACAAACTAGTGCTAGCCTACTCATTGTGATTCTGTAAAGTCTAATGCAAAATATCATTCTAAATGGCGCTATATTCATGTATCAATATTTAGGGATAAATTAAGCAAAATTACACCTTTTATTGGCTAACTAGAAAGATTACAATATGCAAGCTTTCGAGGCAACTCAGGCCCTTTCAGGCAAGATACAGCCTTGATACATCCAAGATATTATTTATTACTCATCAGGGACATTTTGAAGTGTCTTTTATTCCAGATTTAACTTTCATTGATTCAAAAGGTGTCTGGAAAGATTTTTCTGGCTCATTTTGAGTCACCTGTTAAAGAACTTATTTGGTAGGAGTAAGCAAGCAAACCCCATCATCATATGCTGAGAAGATGGCTATCATTTCAAGCCTTAGTTTGGCAAGATTTTAGGACCAATGTCTTCAATGATCTCTTTCCTCAATGTAAATTAATGTGTTTAGGGTTTCTTGACAGATACTGCAGAATGCTAAGTCATTGTCTCTTATAACCTTTAGAGCATCCTCCTCTTTGTTGTTGTTATTTAGACACTGTTTTGGTAAGTACTTAGCTGAAGGAATATGGAGGACAATATGGATGTCGTGTGACCTTCACTGAGGATTTTTCCACAGAGTTTGAGTCTAGTAAATACCTCTGAGCCAAACCTGCTTTTTTTCCTGGCTTAGTTTTTGCCATTTTTTTTTTTTTTGGACTGAACGCATTTCCTGAATGTCTTAAGCCCAGGTTTTTGCTGTCTTCACATCTTTTGACTTTGGATGGTTGTGATATAGATAGATTTTTTTCATAGAATTGGAATAGATGAGGCAGATAAGCTACCCATTTAAAATTTGTTTTAACTACATATCATGCAATTAAAACATTAATTGTATTCTGTGCCTTCAGTTGTATCCATTAATAATTTGCACATACTCCCATCTCAGAATCTTTTGGCTTGCTGTAAAAATGTGCTTATTCCTAACTATTTACTGAACTTGGGTTCTGTAGTTGTAGTTTGGTTATTAACACAAATTTTACAATTGCAGAACAGAAGTAATTACACTCTGTCTGAACCAATGGTTGTCATTGTGGCTTTAAAATAAGAAACCAACAGAATCCAGTTAAAAATGACCACTTACCCCTGACCTGTAATATTTTTTTACTTTGTGCACAGCTGATTGATTGCCAACTTTGACTACACAAAACGCACACATTTATCCCTCTCCACTCTTTGACTTTTGTCCTTCTCTTTGTAGCATCCTTTATCTTGCAAGTTGTAAAATTATCATACATAGCTTTGCAATGGAGTGTGGCTTTTTACTACCGTCTGTCTGTGTTATTGAATGTTTTGGAGTCAAGGTGCATTCAGAAAAACTAAATTTTTCAATCATTGTTCTTTATGATGGCTTTACGTTTCTTAGCATGTATTAGAAGCTTACAGGTATATATAAATCATACAGTTTATTTCCCATATAACCTTAGTGTTTCCTAATATTGAGAGGTGAAAATTTAAACATTTGTGCATGAAGATGAGGTACAGTTCCAAATTTGGCAAAACACAAAGACATGAAAGTGGGTGGGGTACCTAGCCATTTTTCACTTGGAGCCTTTATTTATCCATCTACTTAGTTATTTACTTATTTAATCAATCCTTAATTCAGTGTTTATCAAAGTACAAACCGAATTGAGCCATGAATGAAACAAACCAGTTCAGATATGTCAGTCTCCTGACTTTGCATAGGTTATCCTACTAACTGGAATTGTGTGCTTGACTTGGGTTGCATGATTTCACTTGCCATTGACCTCTGCAGAAGCTTCATCTTTATGACTTATGCAAATGAGCACAAGCATCCCATTCAGCTTTTCAAATAAGAATGTTTTCTGTACTAAAACCAAGTTTTCTTCTCATAGCTCAAGTCTCCCAAGCAGTGGGCATTCATTTGTCAGTCATTTTGTGGTACCTGTCAGTTTAGCCAGAAGACAAGAATCTTTAGTAGCAGGCAGTACTACAGTGGCTGCTAGGTTTGTATTCCGTTTGTTTCAACAACAAACTAATTTATTATTGCATTACATTTTGTAAAACAACATAATTGAGACATTGTTCTCAGATTTTAGGAATTCCAGTGCTTTTTCACTTGTAGTCATCATCCTTTTTCTTGTTGGGTCAACAAAGGGGAAAAAATACCTGTTACGCTGGAAATGTTTTCTACTATGGTGGTGTCATTTTGATGTGGTTGAAGGTTTGAAATGTCATTTGAATGCAATTTCTTTTTTGTCCGGCAGCAGCAGGGTGGACACAGGGCTATAAAATAAATGTATGCATTGACTAGTAGTTCTTATTTTTTTTAGCATGTGTAAAGCCAACAAAAATACTGTACAGATCAAGCCTTTGCTGTAATTTAGCTGATCTTTTCATAATCTGGTTATAAATTATGCTTTTTCAGATATTGTGATGGAATATTTTTTAGGCTTTTGTTTAACAATTGCTTTGGTTAGTGTCTGTTTTTTTATTATAATTTACGTGAATTGGTATAGAGATTATGAGCAAAAAGTCCCTTGCATTTAAAATATCAGGTGGTGTAGTGGTAAGTGGTGCTACTTTACAGCTTTAGAGAGAGAGGTTGGATTTTAGTCTTGTTCATTACACTTACACCAATATTCTGTACTTATTAACACAAACATTCAATAGGGGTTTGCTTTGTCTCCTACATCCTAAAGATGTACAAGTTTAATTTAAAAAGGGACTTGGAATTATCCTGCTATCCTATGTCCCATTGAAAAAAAATGCAGGATGTGCTAACAATTATGCTAGAGAGCAGAAGCTTCTAAACTACATTTCGATGGTGCTCATTATAGCAAGACACTTTGTAACACTGAGGATATTTTGTGAGGATATGTGAGTGTAACTGCACCTGGGTTGATTTATATTTTGTACTAAGTGTTTTCCTGTACAGATAATTCTGAATGGTATGGTTACTATAATGTATAATGTACAAAATTCCATCATCTTCCTATTGGATATTTATTTAAATAGTAGGAGAAACAGAATGAGGACACTCTGGTGTTGCTGAGAATGCTTATGGCTGTAGGCACATGCCACAGCTATATTTTTTCTAAAGACTGCAAGATTGATCATTTAAACAAATGGACTGATTGAGCTGGAATAAAGTTCCCTCCATGACTTACAGAGATCTCTTTTTGCAGCTCTGTACTGAAGGATTTATCCCCTCCTGTGGACAAACCAGACTCTCCCCCAGCTAATCCTTCATCAGAGGAGAATGCAAAAAGTGGTGAAAAGAGTATTTTCAAGTAAGTCTTTCATGCTTGGGTTCACGCTTCAGAGTTATAATACATATACAGTATTATTCACTTTGAAAGCTACATATATAAAAGTAAAACTTCTCTAAATAGGAATAACTGCTGCAAACAAAGGTTAACATTAATAATTAATGCTTTACAAGGGCTGATGTAAATGTTTCTGTCAGATACTTGGTGTGATTCATCAATTATTTTTACCTTGTATTTTTTCCATTTGTAAAGAAATTCAATTTTCTAGTTTAACATTGGAGCTTTGGTCCACTAACATAAGAAGACAGCAAGTCCAGCCATTGACACTTTTTTAACACTGCAGTCATAAAAAATATTTAACATTTCTGGACTTCTAGAGTTTACATGAAAATGATTTCCTAAGATGCTTCCCTAAAGGCAGGTTTTGCCTCCCATTAAGTTGGCACAATTAACATATGATTGTTGCCTCTAGGCATAACAATGTATAGATTACAAGAAGAAGACCTAGTAAAGCAGCAGGCATATCCTTTTTTGTGCTGGTTTGTATGTTCAGAGAAACACCATTGTTAGAGTGCTTATGGTTCCTGTCTTATGCTTCACACTTAAAATTCCTTTCTGAATGAACCGCAATGTTTCTGTCTTTCTAAATCTTGCTTTTAACTGATATAACTTTTCTTCCCAAGCTATTTATTCTTCTTTGCCAAAATATTCTAATCTCTCCCTTTTCTATTGTCCTGCAAAATATATATGTCTGCTTCAAACTCCTTTCCTTGTGTAGACTGGATGAAGCAGACTCAGTTTGGTAAGTAATAACAGCATTGCTAATAGAACAATAGGGCAATTCTGATAACTGTAGTATTGCAGTGCATGGTCTTTGACTGTCAATTATATACCAATTTAATTCAACCTGAAAACAATACAGAGAATCATTAAAATCTTAAAAATGCAAACAGCAATTGAATACTGAGTTTTTCTTTTTAATTTGTGTTCTGCTAAAAACCTGTTTACAGTTGATGAAGAGTCTATTCAAGTATACATTTTTTTAAAAATATACACAACAATCAGGCCCAACATTAAAACCACCTAAAACTACCTAATATTGTGTGGTATCTTGCACCAAGCTGTTAGATCTGGTTTTTAGTCTGAGAAGAACACTGCTGCTAAATTGAAAATGACAAAATAAAAATGAAAACAAATCTAGTTTTCGTAATTTTAATTTTGATTTTCAACACAGTTGTCTTTGTGTATAATGTTCATGTGAGAGTGCAGTTGTTGGTATATTTATTAAAATTATTTAAAAACGGGCAGTCATAGTATGTTGTATCAGTTTAGAGATGAGCATATATTTATGTGCATGTGTAAGTACTCCATGATAAATTCATTGGTAATTTCGGGCATCTTTCAGCTCTCCCTTCTAGAATGGAGAGCAAGTACTGTGTACTGAGAGCCTCATTACTTGTCTGTGACTTAATTCTGTGGATTTCACTGGCCATAGTTAACCATTGGTCACAAATGTCCTGTTGCCATTGAGTTGCAGGCAGATTTCACCAAAGTTCAAGAAAAAGATGCTTAAATATGCCACATGTTAGTTACCTTGGACGATACTGTTAAATAGTTTGAAAATTAGAGCCATGGATAATTTGACAAGCTCACTTAGGTTAAAATTCAGCCAATATTTAAACTAGAAAAAAAAATGTATTATGTGCCTAAGAATTTTAGCTTTTTTTTTTTTTTTTTTTTTTTACTTGTATGAAGGTGGTACCATTGTAGTAACAAATTAGGCAGATGATTAGCTTGTAGTCAGTGTTACCAGACAAGCTGCTGATACACTTGTGCATTTAGTTTTAATGAAGTTATTACTACTGATGTTTCAACTTGGGTGGTGCAGTGTCACGAAGCATGTTCCTTTTACTCTGTCGTAATGGATGGTCTCTATTTGAAATTCTCAATCAAAAGCAAATGACAGACTGCAGTTATCTTGATATATTTAGAATGCCTCAGCACTGCAAAGTTTTTGACATCCCCAGGCAGTGCTTGGGAGCTAATCAGCATTCTTAATTCTGATGTGCACCATCCTGCTTAGGGTTTATTTTAATAAGAGTAATATATCAAATCTGCTCTATACAATATTGAAATAAACTTCTTTATTCAACATTGCTGTGCTTAACAGATGGCTTAGTAATAGTAAAGCATTAGAACTGTCTGATTTACTGCACATTGCATTTCCGCATAAGGCAACTCCATCTGAACAAATGAATAGCAATTGAATGGCTAATCTCTTTGCAGTATATGGCAGTAAAACTGATAACAAAATCCACTCTTACCCTCTTCATTGTTGCTTATTGTTTTGGGTGATTGTAATCAACATTTATATTCTTACATAATCCTACACAAATTGTGTTATTTGTTTGTGGTTTTCTTCTTTGTTTTTTTTTTTCCTGCTTGTTTCTTAGTTTGATTTAGAAGTTTGACTTTCAGATATGTATTATTGGTGTTTGATATTAGTTTGCATTCTATGTTATTAATGTAATTTTTACTTTTATCCCTTTTGTATTCCTTTAAATATTTGTGAAGCAAATTCAGCACGGGAATAAATAAAATGTATTTGTATTCCTATTATTGTTACTGTACAAGTGCCATGAGTTCAGGTTTAACTGCTAACCTGGTTAGTGTCTATATGAAGTTTGCATATGCTCCCCAAGTTTTTGTGGACTGACTGTGCATAACTTTCATATATTATTTAACTGAATATTAGAAGTGTGTCATTAAACACTCTCACATCCCAAAAAATGTTTATTCCTACATACATAGTTAAATTATGCTCTCCTAGTTTAGATTCACAGGGAGATTCCCAGGTATTGCATGTTGCTTCTTGAGTGAATGGTGTAAGATACTGCAATAACAGATTTTTGTTTAATATAAATAATATGCCTGTAAAATGACAGTATATACAGTACATGGAACATTTTGCATGTCTATTTCTGCAATTACTTATATCAACATTGTTGATATGGTGATGAAGTTAGTATTTCAAAAAATAACAAAAGTTACAATTTCCTGAAAAAATACATTTTAAAAATTTTGAAATGGGTCGATGGCATATAGTCAGCATCATGAAATACGAAAAATAAATATAAAATAAGAGCATATGTATGTGTTGATCTTACTGCTCTCAAACAGAATCTCATAAATAAAAATGTAAGTATTTTTGAAAATGATTTGTTTAAACCCGTTTCCAGGTTAAAGTAACAAATGACATCAGAGTACATTTGTTATTTCTTATTTTTTATTATACTGGAAGACTTCAAATGTCACATTATAATGAGAAAACTGAGAAACATGAGAATTCTGTCACTCTGAGTTCTGTTTCAGACAGTAAAATTTTATGTATTAAATTGACAAGTGCAACATGAAGGATATATGATTTGACAACTATAAAGGAAGCTGTGCTTTTCTACTTGGAAAACTTTGTCCTTGTGGGCATTTTGGTGTACAATATCAAGCTAATAGAATTGTTTCCATAACTAAAAGTAAATTTTTAAAAAACAAAGACAAAATAAAAACAGAATAAAAAGCTAAATAAAAACAAAAATTAGAAAATGGGGGAAAAAATTAATTAAAACTTAAACTAAAAAGTACAGTATTTTAAAACTAGAAAAACACTTGTTAGCAACAGATCCTTTAAGTCCTTTATGTTGCAATGTGGGGTCCTCATGGATCGGTTTTTCCATCACATCCTAAAGATATGCACAAGCGAATTGAGACCTAGAGAATTTGGAGGCAAAGTCAACACCTTGAACTCTTTGTCATGTTCCTCAAACCATTCCTGAATGCTTTTTGTAGTGTTTTTGGGAATACTGTATTATCCTGCTAAAACAGGATGCTGCCATCAAGGAACACTGTTGCCTTGAAGGGATGTACTGTATGTGGTCTGCAACAATCTTTAGGTAGGTGGTGCGTGTGAAAGTAACATCCTCATGAATACTAGGACCCAAGGTTTCCCGGCAGAACATTGACCAGAGCATTATACTGCTTCTGCTGGCTTCCTACCAACACACCCTGCCATTTGCATGATCTTAAAAAAAAGAAAGAAAAAAAAAGTGATTAATCAAACCAGGCCTCCTCCTTCCATTGCTCCATGGTCCAGTTCTGACACTGATATGCCTATTGTAGGCGCTTTTGGTTGTGGACAGGAGTCGGCATTGGCATTTTTACAGGTCAGCTATGCAGCCTCATACACAGCAAGCTTCAGTGCTTGCAGGAGTACCTCTTCTGTGGGACTGGAGAAAATGGGCAAGCCTTTGATCCCTATGTGCATCATTGAGCCTTGGGCGCCTATGACCCAGTTGCAGATTCACTGGTTGCTCTTCCTTGCACCACTTTTGGTAGGTACTGACCACTGTATATCGGGAACGCCCACAAGACATTGCCATTCTGGAGATGCTCTGATCCAGTCATCTAGAAACCACAATTTGGCCTTTGTCAAAGTTTCGCAGATCCTTACATGTGCCCATTTTTCCTATTTCCAACACATCACCTTCAAGAGCCGACTGTTTATTTGCTGTCTGATGTTGCATATCCCACCCCTTGACAGGTACCATTGTAACCATTGTTGCTGCTGCACAGATACAGAGAATAATAATACATACAAATTGGAAAACATTCTCTAATCAGCTATTGATTCTGATAAACCACATTCTTTACTATTACAGCATGATTTTTAAGACCACCCAAATGATCTTTCTAATTAATGTAACAATTTCAATAAAAGTTCCTTTTCACAAATGACTTCTCTGTTTGTTGCATCAGAGGAACTGCTTACTTTTATTGTTTGAGTCTTCATATTTTCATTCCTGGCTTTCTGTCAATACTGTACTCAGCAGTTTCTGTAGGCCCTCTGATGCTGGCTTAGGCACAAATAGACAGTTTGCCTCCTTTCCTTTAGAGATGGTACTGCTGTGATCTGCCACATGTGAAGAATATCCACATTCTTTTCATTACTCATTTTCTATTGCAGTCCTATCTTGGCATTTTTTTTTTCTGTGGTAAAAACAGATGTTTTGTGCAGCAATTAAGCTTCAAAATACAGAATGTGACCATTTTAATAGTGAGGTCCTTTTTATAATCCTTTAATCAGCTTTTTTACCATTAAAGAAGAGATGTGAAGCTTAAGACATTGAGGAAAGAAGTGGTATGTAGAGCATACTGATGTTTCTTTTCTGTAATAGGTGTTGTGACTTTTATATTTTTAAACACAATCTGCTGTTAAGATAGAACCATCATGGCTTTCTATCATTTAACAGGAAAAAGTACACTTTTATGTGGAAGCTTTGAAATAATTGTAGCCTAAAATGATGCATCCATTTTCATATAAATCACCAGAGAAGAGATGTGAAAAAATTCCAAACCCAAGAATCACTGTGGCAGTAGTTAGGGGATGGGCTTGCCATGCATTGCATTGATTACACATGAAATGGTACTTTTCACTAATAAAAGATAAACAATTGACTATTCCTGTTCAAGCATATGTGCTCCAATTAGATGGTAAAAGTTCATAATATGTTTGCCTTCAGAGATCTTCCAGTGATGAAAGGTTTTATATCCTAAATTATATTTCCATTGATTCCATTTTCAGGATTATGATAATCCCATTTAATGTTCATAGTTAGAACTAGACCTGGGTGCCAGGTCTATGTTAAAATGTGTTAGTTGTTAGAGCATTTTAAATAAATGTTAAATCCAGATGAAAGCAATTCCTCAGTCAATCAGTGTTAATTGACTAAGAGCATGACATAACCTTTATTCAAAGTTTAAAACAAAAGTAAAACAGCCTGCAGAGATAGCAAATATCTGTCACTGCTCACTATTGGCCATGGAGTAACATAAATTGATTATCCTTTTCAATCAATCAATCAATTTCAATCAATCAATATCTTCTCATATCCCTTATATGCAATTGACTTTTAAACAGGGCAGGATGCAAGGTTTCCCAGTATTCTGCATTTTTAACCTTCGGCCATTTTTCCAGCTTGTACGTAATTCTACTGCAATTATTACCCAGTCTGAAATATGTTTGTGTTATACCGCTTTTTTGCTTTGTCTTTTTCACCCATATCTTCATTCACCCCCAAACCCCTACTCCTGGAACAACTGATTGAAGTATGGCTCTTTATACAGTAGTAAGTAATGAAATCACATAAATCAAGGGAAATATTTTTGATTTTGAGAGTTCTATACACATTTTGTTGTTGATTAACTGTCAACTAGCCAGTAATTACTCTGTAATGTACAATGAGAAAAGGTTTGAATATTGTCCAGTATAACAGTAATCTTCAAATTGATCCTCTTTTTTGTAGAAAGCACTGTTTCAGTTTATAACCAAGCAAAATTCTTTTTCAATTAAGCTTGGTGAAGTAGGATTATAACCAGCACAATGCAGCCAAAACAGTAGCCTTATTAACTCTGCAAAAGCTAGTTTAGTGTGAGAATAAGATGCATGTCGTAGATTAAACTTGAATACAACTTTAATTTATTATAGAAGGGGTAAATTTTAATTCTGTAATGTAAGATTGAAATAGTCTCCTTTTCAGTACAGAGCAAAAATTTTTACTACAGGTAATTTGTTACATTAGATGAAGTAATAATTAGAAATAAGGATCAAAAAGCATCACAGCCCTTTAGTTCCCCTTTTTTGAGTTTCATTTGAGAATTTTGGTAACCGGTTACAGAGAGCCTGATGAAAGAGAGAGAGAATGTATTTCATTTTGTCTGCTGTACCATTTCATCTTGTTGAGTTAGCAGCAGATTTAAGGAGACTGTTACTAGGAAATGCATAGAAAATGTATTTAGCTTTATCAGCTTTCCATATTTCTTGATATAGTGAAGTATGCGCTTTACAGGCAGTGTTTTATATAAAAAAAAAAAAAAAATATGTACAGACATAGAAGTGCTTTTAGCTTATCTAGTAAATCAGGTTCACTTTGTGAGGCTAATGTACAGTATTTAGACAAAAAAAAGTCACAGTATCCAACATGTTTTTTTGACATCTGGAGCTCTGCATTGGTGTCTGATCAGTAATGGATATAAACATATGGTCTTGAAGTTTCATGCCCAGTACCCAGTCAACTATGTCTTTAGTGTAAGGGAATATAGTATAAAATACTGCCCTATAATTCAAATATATAGCTATATGGTATTATATCATTTTTGAAAGCCTGGATATTTTACAGGTGTTGGCTTTTCAATCAGAATTTATATTATATTGTCTATTTAATGCTGCTAGTTTGTGCAGTATATTGACTTTCCAGGAAGCTAGTTTTATTAAAAACTGAATGTTACCGTTTTGTTCTTGACCATGCCTTCGGTTACTAGGAATTGAATTGCCATTTTTGTATCTCCTTGTTGACCTTTACCTGTTAGCAAACCATTTCCATGCCATGTCTTTTCTCAGGATGGAGGAGGTTTGCCCGGTAAATATGGACAAACCCGTGTTGAGAAGGTTTGAGTAAGTATTGTAGCTTCAGTGCTGGTGCATGAGGTGGCTATTAAGCCCTATGGGTGCTGTGGTGTTGGTGCATTTTCTCATATTGTTACCAATAAATCATCAAGTATGTGGCTGTAGTAGTTTTCATCCTTTCTCCTCAGTGAAGCTGAAAATAGGTTCAGTAAATGTGGTTTACATTATTACTCATCTCACTCATTGATGTAAGTGTTCTGAAGTTTTCAGACATCTCATTGTATATGTTTGCTGTATTTTAAACCAGGAGTGATTGACTCTGGAAGCCATGGATTGTTCTCAATGTGCAAACATGATGCACTGAAAATATCCCACCTTGTCTGAAATCTCAGTTTACAGAACTTCATGATTTCAGATTATATATGATAGGTACCTGCTAGTGATTTCTGCTACTTTGTCACTCGGTTAAAAACTTGAATTCATATGTAGATTTAAATTTACAACAGGATACAAGTATCACTGTTGCCCTGTGACAATCTTTTGTAAGCAGCATGTTTTTATAAAATAAGGATATTATAGGTGTCGTCTTCTGTTTTTCTGTTGCATAATCTATAGCATTTAATAACAAGGCATCCACCGATATATTTTAATTTTTCTTTGCAGGTACACACTTAGGCTTACAGACAGCATATAATTGGAGAGTGGGAAAATCTTGTCCATTTTGTTTCTCAGTCTCAGTGCCTAAACCTCAAATTGGCATTAATACATACCCCCATATGCCTCTAGGTGAAACACCTTTTATCTGCCTTTATAAAATATTTAGACAGATCATGAAAAGGCAGATATAATTGGCAAAGTGGAATTATGGATTCCAAATTGCATTGTAAATTTGTTCCTGCCTTGCCACATGACTAAATGTAGATATCAGTACATACTAGTGGACTGTTGGTAACAATCTAGACTTGGGTAGCCTTTAGAGAGGCTTAATTGCTTTGCATAGAGGTGATTGGTGAGTTACAAGGGGAGATGCCTATCTGTTGATTGTGGCTTTTCACATGGTGACTGGGATTTTGTGTGTTTTGAAATGAAGATGGTTATATACATATATAAAAAATATAATCTATCCATCAAGTCCTGTTTCAGGAAATAACTAATAAAAAATGCTATGATTTTTTTTTTTCTTTGACCCGTTTTCTTCACTTAGTCTGAAGACAGTAATCCATTGAGTATTTGGGTTCCTGTTCAAAGACTGCCTGACTAAGACAGCTATGGTGGAGGAGTTAAAAACTATCTCCGACTCACACTTATTTGTTTTGTTGGGACATTTTACAGAAATCGATTTCTTCAAAATCTTGTAGCCACACATCGGGGAAGGGAGGCTATAAAGAGAGCATTCACTAAAGAGAAGCAGAATATCTCTTGTGCCACAGAGGAAGCTGTCTCACCAGAGATTATTGTCTCATCACCTAAGGAAACCAGCAGAGCACCTCCTTCTGATGAAGGTAAAAAACACACAAACTGTTGATTTTTGACATAAACATCAGAGAAGTAAGGAAAAATGATCTGTTTAGCAATTATTCTGGCTTCCTGGTGCTAAAGGTTAATACCATTAAACATTAAATGTGTTATGGTTTGCTTTTGTAAGCCACCTAAGATAAAATATCTGCTACCAGTAATTAAAATAGTATTATTATTATTATTATTATTACTGTTGATATTTTTGCTGTTACTATTTAAAATGTTTTTTAATAGAACCCATTCTATCTTTAACACTACTTTTCATTAACTGAATAAACATAGTGTAATAGAATTACACTACAGACTTGCTCAGTATTGCTCATCGATGATTTACTTAACCACCAGAAAGCACTACCAAAAAGAAGTCAATTTGTGCTTTTTAGAATATGATGATAGTTTGGCATTTGCAGTTCTTCTAAAGCAGTATGCTAGATTAGGCTTCTGAAAGGTGCCTTCCATTCATTTCTTTTTAAATACCTTATCATTCAGCATCGTTCATTGTTTAGAAGCCGTTTGATTCAATAATAAGAGATATTGTAATTTTATTTGTTTCATACTGTAGCTTCTCTATCATGAAATTGATGTTATGTATTATTTTTTACTTTCTAATATTATATATGTATATATACTGTATATTTGTGAAATGGTTCAAACAACACAGCAAAAAAGTTTGGGGGCAGCCACCTGTATATTTGAAAATAGGCTGTTAAAAAAGCAAAGGTTTGTTCAAAAGTCTTAACAGACATTAATCCAAAACAGAAGTGGCAAGACCGACAAAACATGGCGGTTTCAAAGCCGGACAGGGGAAATGTCATCCAGGCCGGAACCAGAAGTGATGTTATTGAGCTCAGAAATGGAAGTGTCTTCGTCAAGCCCAGGCGGAAGTTCCCATGGCATGGAATTATCCTTTTTTTGAGCCATTTAGCTATCTCCCGTGTGCACATGCATGAATATAAATGCAGTAAATATCTCTCTATTATAAAAAAAAAAATCATCTTCTGAAGAGAGACAGAGAGACACTTCAGAGAGGCAGAGACACTTTCGCTTCAAAAAAATCATCTTCTGAAGAGAGACAGAGAGACACTTCAGAGAGGCAGAGACACTTTCGCTTCCCGCGACACGGTCAAGTCCGTCATACTGACATCCATTGGAAGCATGTTCCCATGAGACGGTCACCTAGGCAAGGAAAGTAATAATCAGCCCAGAACATGTGGAATTGAAAACCTTGCAAGTCCAAACGGGGTCAGAAATAAAAGACAAAGAGTAAAAGACACAGTAGAAGTTCATAAAGACGTTCATAAACGTTGGTGCCATACACATGCAGAGCAGGTTACAGATTATGAAAGCAATGGTATTCGAAAGGCTCAAAAAAAAAAAAAACCTTGGCCTGATACACACGCAGAGCAAGTTAAAAAAATATGACAGTACTAAAATTCGAAAGTATCAAAAAAAAAAGGAACAGCAAAAAGAGATCAAATATATGGACATAGGTGATATATCGGAAGTATGTAGATATTGTAAGGCTTTAAGTTTTATGTCAGAGACTTGTAGATCGTCTAACTCGCGTAATCAGGGAAAAGTACTGCTGCTTCCCAATGAAGAGGTGTTTCCGCAAGCATTAAAAGATTTGTTGTTTGGTGAAAGTGAAAATCCACAAACACTACAGACAAAATATACGCGTCTACAATAACCTTTTCGCGTTAGCATCATTCAATGCACAAAACATTGATTTAAACAATAATGAACCATACGCTATGAGAATCTGTGTTCCTGCAACAATAACAGCTACGACAAGTTTAATTTCGAAAAAAACACAATTTGGTCAGGTGTAACTTTATGATCATGGAGAAGCGATGCAACATAGAATCGAAAGAGTTAAACGATCCGACGTAATAGAAATTATACAGCCAATAATGGATACAAATCCATACGTCCAAAAGTATCGCACTTTACATGAAATTTATCAGCAAAACACAAAGAAATTTTCTTGGATTTCTATATGAATCCAAAATATCACAGTCACATTTTATAATAAATCCACATGTGACGAATTGTCGGCAATAATAATTTCGTAAGACTGAGATATCAAAGACAGAGTAGATATTTGTGTATACCCAAAGGCAAAGCATGATTCGTCATTTATGTCAAATACATTGCCACATGCCAACCCTTTACTGTTTCCTTTGCTTTTCCGAGTTGGCAAAACAGAATCGTCATACAATATGAAACAAACAGATGCAGAAAAACGAATAACACCCACACAATATTTTGGGTAAAAATTAGCGATACATTCCCATGTATCTAACCCACTTCTATCATCTCAACGTCTGTCGCAACATTACATTATTAATGCGTATGTAAAAGTCGCAGCTAATCGTCTCTTCTTTATTAAATTGAATCAAGCTAAACTTATAACGGAACATATGCAAGGTTTCATTGATCACGTTCAAAATTCAAATATCAATATCCATCCATCCATCCATTCATCCTCTTCTGCTTATCCGAGATCAGGTCGCGGGGGCAGCAGCTTGACCAGAGATGCCCAGACTTCCCTCTCCCCGGCCACTTCTTCTAGCTCTTCCAGGGGAATCCCGAGGCGTTCCCAGGCCAGCCGAGAGACATAGTCCCTCCAGCGTGTCCTGGGTGTTCCCTGGGGCCGCCTCCTGATTTAGACGTGCCCGGAACACCTCACCAGGGAGGCGTCCAGGAGACATTCCGATCAGATGCCCGAGCCACCTCATCTGACTCCTCTTGATGCGGAGGAGCAGCGGCTCTACTTTGAGCTCCTCCCAGATGACTGAGCTTCTCACCCCTCTCTTTAAGGGAAAGCCCAGCCAACCTGCAGGGGAAACTCATTTCAGCTGCTTGTATTCAAGATCTCGTTCTTTCATTCACTACCCATAGCTCATGACCATAGGTGAGGGTAGGAATGTAGATCAGCTGGTAAACTGAGAGCTTTTCCTTACTGCTCAGCTCCTTTTTCACCACGACAGACCGATGCAGAGCCCGCATCACTGCGGACGCCGCACCGATCCGCCTGTCGATCTCGCGCTCCGTTCTTCCCTCACTTGTGAATAAGACCCCGAGATACTTGAATTCCTCCACTTGCGGCAGGATCTCACTCCCAACCCTGAGAAAGCACTCCACCCTTATCTGGCTGAGGACCATAGTCTCGGATTTGGAGGTACTGATTCCCATCCCAGCCGCTTCACACTCGGCTGCAAACTGATCCAGAGATAGCTGAAGATCCTGGTCTGAGGAAGCAAACGGGACAACATCATCTGCAAAAAGCAGTGATCCAATCCTGAGTCCACCAAACTGGACCCCCTCAACGCCCTGGCTGTGCCTAGAAATTCTGTCCATAAAAGTTAGGAACAGAATCGGTGACAAAGGGCAGCCCTGGCGGAGTCCAACTGTCACTAGAAACGGATTCAACTTACTGCCGGCAATGCAGACTAAGCTCTGACACCAGTTGTACAGGGGCCGAACAGCCCTTATCAAATATCAATAGTTCAGACAAATTCAAAATAGGTAAAGCAGTAATGTTACCATCATTATATCAAGGTAGTCCAAGAGCATTGCAACAGTTATATCATGATGCAATGGCAATATCCAGAAATATCGGTCGGCCAGATTTATTTTTTACAATGACGTGCAATCCATAATGGCCAGAAAACCGCAGCTTCTTCAGAACAAAGCCACCGGCTACATTCGCTCTCGATATTCCCACTTTCGGAAGTAGATTGTTTTATCAGAAAGTCTTATCTTTAGTGAATAAACTCGAAATGGTGTTTGGGCAAAAAGAAGATCTTGATATGCCATTCATATTAAAACATTTACAGTTTCCTGTGTGAATAGCTTTTGCAATGACAATTAACAAATCACAATGACAAACACTTGAAAAAGTCGGTTTATTTATAAGAGACAAAGAAACAATATTCACTCACGGCCAGTTATACGTTGCATTATCACGCTGCAAGACCAAACAAGGAATCAAATTGCAATGCGGTCTTGAAGAAAAGTTCATTCCAAATATTGTTTTTACTGAAGTTTTAAAATAAAAAGTGAACATAATGCATGTGTAATAATTCCCATGAAAAAAAAAACAAACTTTAAATTGTATTTCCACAGGACCAAACCCAGGGGTTGCCGAACAAAGTGAGCAGGGGGCAGAGCCCCCTAGTAAAATATATTTATATATACATATGTATAAAATGAGGGTAAAATTGCACAGCTTGCTAACTGCATGCAAATAAAGTTATAGCAGCGTGCCTTAATGTTTGGTTAAATTAATATGTCAATTAATACACTGAATTTTGTGGGGTTTTTTTTTTTTTTTTGATCTTTTGCAACACTGAAGAAACTGTAAAAGCAATTC
This sequence comes from Polypterus bichir lapradei, assembly GCA_026402145.1. Taxonomy (NCBI): domain Eukaryota; kingdom Metazoa; phylum Chordata; class Cladistia; order Polypteriformes; family Polypteridae; genus Polypterus; species Polypterus bichir. The sequence goes on from JANRMT010062806.1 coordinate 87,221,736, forward strand.
ATTCAAAGGGCATATACAACGTTAACTTATTTTAACTTTGAAAAATGTTGTGGTAGTGAGACACTAGAGGTCACATTGCATAAAGTGGGAGTTCAAGGTATAGATTAGTACAAAATTATCCTAATTTTATTTTCATCTATGCATGATTCTGATGTGTATTAAAAGAAAATGTAATCTGTTGTCTATAGTGTAGTTATTTCTAAATGATACTCATATTGATACTTATTAGTGTTGTGGATACAATAGTGTGATGTGTCTACTTCCAACAGAAAATGTAAAAAAATATCTGGAGGACAGAGAACTGGAGTCAGAGTGAACCTTTCTTTTAAGTTAAATGCTATCCTAGCCTCTGCAGGTCACAAACATTTTATTACCATTTTTCATTAGGCTGTTAAAAAGAGCAATCACTGAACTGAAGTTTTCAATGAAATATCTGTAGTAATTCGGATATTCAATCTAGGATGTAATAAAACTACTTTCACATGTCCAATTTGCAATTCCAAATACAAGGAGATGATCAGAATGTTATTAGTATAAATTAACACTGAACGCCCCAAACGTTTCCAAAATATTAAGAAAGGATTAAAATACAGTTGGGGCATTAGCCAATCCATATGGCATGACATGGATTGCTACTTGTAATGACTAAAGGTGGTATTAAATGCTGTTCTCTTCTTATCCTTCTTTAGATTTCAAATTAAGCTATAAACACTGTAGAAGTTGAGTTTGTACAATAAATATGGTTGACCCTGGTATTTATATCAAGGAGGAAAGAAATTAATGGCGGAAGATAATAATTTTTGGATGTTATCAAGCTCCACCTGATCAATGCAGGGGCATCTATATATATAATTCACTAAAGGCACGCAAGACGCACACAAGACAGAGAGCCACGACCGCCAAGTCTAACCCTCCTCCCGCATCATGGGATACGCACGACAGAGCCCCGCCCACCAACTGTAATCCTCCTCCCGTGTCCACCGTCGCTCTCGAGGCATGTGCATTGCCTGCTCATGTGCCCGCACGCAACAACTTGCCAAACACAGCCTCATTCGCTTTCGTCTGTGCTACAGTCCACATGCACCTCTGAGCCACATTGACTTTTCATTGTTCTTTTCAGTTCCGGCTGCTTTTCTATATATATAATCGACCAAGTCGCCCGACCATGGGGAACACACAACAGAGCCCCGACCGCCCACTCTAACCCTCCTCCCGCGTCATGGGGAACTAACGACAGAGCCGCGTCCACCCTCGCGCCCACCAACTCTAAGACCATGGGATATGCTCGACAGAGCCCCGCCCTCCAACTCTAACCCTCCTCCCACATCATGGGATACACACGATAGAGCCCCACTCACCAACTGTAACCCTCCTCCCGCGTCCACTGTCGCTCTCGAGGCATGTGCACTGCTTGCTCATGTGCCCACACACAACAACTCACCAAACACAGCCTCAGTCGCTTTCGTCTGTGCTACAGTCCACATCCACCTCTGAGCCACGTTGACTTTTCATTGTTCTTTTCGGTTCCAGCTGCTTTTCTATATATATAATCAACCAAGTCGCCCGACCATGTGGTACGCATGACAGAGCCCCAACCGCCCACTGTAATCCTCCTCCCACGTCATGGGGAACGCATGACAGAGCCCTGCCCGCCAACTCTCACCCTCCTCCCGCATCCACCCTCGCTCTTGAGGCATACATACTGCTTGCTCAAGTGCCCACCCCCAACACGTCACCAAACACATCCTCACTCGCTTTGGTCTGTGCTTCAGTCCACAAGCAACTGTGAGCCACGTTGACTGTTCATGTTGATAATTATGCGGCGTATGCTACACTGTGGGTTAGCTAGTAAAGTATATTTTTTTCTTTGAAACAAAGGAAGAAGTTGGTTCTTATAGGACTATTACAATGGCAAATTAATCCATTAGCAATATTTTACCATATGTAGTAAACCATAGCTTTCACCTGAACAAGCTTTAACGAATTAATTCTCTCCACAGGTTATGTTATGCCAGTCATGTAATTGTGCAGTCATGTGGACAATGAGGAGAAAAATCTAGTGACTGTTCTTTACAGAAAAGTAAAATTGAGAATAAACTTGTGGAAGGGTGGTTATATGACCACAGCATAGATGTTTACATTAGTCAGATTTTATACATCTCCTGAAGAAGTTAATGTAAGAGGTAGGTTCACTGTTCCAGTCAATAACCTGAGTATTTACACAGCCATGGGAAACCTACAGTGATTGGAGGATTTCAGGAATGTAACACATACTTTTTTCCAATTCCACCATTGAAAAAAGTGCAGTATGAAAATTGTAGGTGCAGTAATGAACTTCACAAAATTCTTCACTATTGGATCACCAATACATGAAATGCATAGAAATAGTTTTTATTCACTTAAGTGTCAAACCATATTCTTTAGCAAAATCATAACTACTAAATTCCCAACAGAACCTGAATCTATAATTCATCAAGTTTCCACATGAACAATAGTAGCAGGCAAAAATAAATTGTTCCTAAGGATACTTTGATTGTGACGGTTTACCCATTAATACCATTTAATGCTCCTAAAGTAGGAGTGGGTTCGTGTATAATGAATGGTTAGCCACCTCTCCTCTCTGAGTTTCATTCCTGTATACTTACCCTTAATTTTTGAGCAAGATCTAGAACTTCATTTAAGGAGTCTTCTAATCTGTGCTTTACCATTTCATGTTTTAGTGCTTCAGAGAGCCCATTCCTAAATAATGTAACCAGAGTAAAGTCCTCCCACCCTGAATCTTCAGCCAATGTTTTCACTGTTGCATCAAAATATCCCGTGGGCCCTGTTTGCACTTTGCTAACTTGTTTCTTGCTGTGTGCCTTTTGTCGTGGTGATCAGGAAATTCCTTAAGGGTGTTTATTGTTACATAAAACTGATGCCCATTACAGAAGCTCATATACTAACACACATATAATAAAAGCAAATTTTGCCTGATAAGTGGAGTAAGTACTTGGTTGATGTAAGAATATTAATTCACATTGGTTAATAAATACTTCTCCCCGTGTCTGCGTGGGTTTCCTCCGTGCGCTCCGGTTTCCTCCCACAGTCCAAAGACATGAAGGTTAGGTGGATTGACGATTCTAAATTGGCCCTAGTGTGTGTTTGTGTGTGTTCTGCGGTGGGTTGGCACCTTGCCCGGGATTGGTTCCTGCCTTGTGCCCTGTGTTGGCTGGGATTGGCTCCAGCAGACCCCCGTGACCCTGTGTTCGGATTCAGCGGGTTAGAAAATGGATGGATGGATAATAAATACTTATAGAGCATTCTGTTGCAACTTTTACCCCTCCATAGCTGCTTTACAGTAGAAGCCAGGTAACTGATTTGTTCTTTCATGTACCTCTCCTAACAGATTTAATTCAGTAGTAACTTTAAACATCTGGACCTACACATGCTCACTTGGCGCATTATGGACACAATACTGTGCCTGAGAATTATTGTCAGCGAAGGGAGATTATGAAATGATATTGAAAGACAAGACCAGTGCTGTAGTCAAAACCAGATTCTCATGCTAGGGCCTGTTTGTTAAAGAAACCTACTACCAGTAAAGTTTTTAGTTGTATAGAACATCCCCAGCAGGATATTTAGCCTACCACATGCTGCCATATTTCTAGGAAGAGTAAAAATGACATCTCTGACCTTGAATGGAATGATACACAGATAAAATTGTTAGGTAAGCAAGAAAAACATCCTAAAAATAAATAAATAAAGTAGAAAAGGAAACAATGGTCATAAATGAAATCTTCACGTTAAAAACAATACAAAAAAGACAAAAACACGTATAACAATGTAAAAATACTACAGCTAGAAAAGATGTTTTGGAAAATGACTGAATATTTATCTTGGTTATTTGTGCTGTTTACAGTTCTGTCCATAAACATTACTGTTATACAAAGAATATTGCCTGGTAGCTAGCTGACAAGCTTAAACATGTAAAAATACTCCCTTTTTATGGGATCCTCCATCCACATCTAATATTATATAGGTTAATATTAATATAGCTATCCTTCACCCTGTTTTTAGGATTGTTATTCATGCAAGTTATACATAAATATGTAAACGTACAAAATGAATGGAATCTCGTATTTCGTTCACTTATTTTATCTTAACTAAACTCTTCACTTTTAGTTTTTCTGATTAAAAAGTAGTGCAAAGAACACGTGTCTAATTGATGTTACAATTTGTAGGTGTTGATCTACTAAGTGCCAAGGAGCTCAAAAATAAGGCTATAAATGAAAAGGAGCCCTGTTCCGACTCCAGTGGATCATCTTCAACCAGTAGCACACTAGAGAGAGAAGAGAAGACCAGCGACAGACAAACGGCAGATAATGAACAAGGTAAGAGATTAAATCTGACTGTGATTTCTTCCCAATTCCTGTAAACAAACATCAACAAACAAAGCAAAAACTATAGAAAACATGTTTTCATGAGATAACTTTGCCATTAAATCAGCATTCTAAAAATGTCATGGTTAAAGAGAAAATGTGAATCTTAGTAAGGAAGGGAAATTTTCAATAAGCAATATATTAGAATGTGTTGAATGTAGGGAACTGTTGTTTTTACCAGTGGATAAATAAATTCATGCGTATATTAACATTTTCAAACAAATATTTCTAATGTGAAATATTTCAGTTTTAATTATTTTGTTCTGATCTCATGCCTAGTTTTTAGATAGGGCAGAATTTCTTAAAATAGAAAAAAAGAAAACTGATAAGTTCTTAAGCCAAAACAAATAACATGTATTGCTTTTATTTATTTTTTATGTAGTGCAGGCATTGTTATGGGTTTTTAAGATTTTTTTTTTTTTTTTTTGTTTTTTGGTAAATGAAGTAGTACACCCTTTTGAATTCTCTATTGGCAAAGTGGAATTAGTTGCAAATCTTTATAAAAAGTTAGCCATTTGTAAAATTTCATCATTATCTTGAACCTGTTCTAAAAACCTTTTTTCACTTTGTTAGGGAAAATTTACTGTAAATAAAAAGTAGTCATGAGTCACAGTCGTGATTGAATTCCAGATGGATGTTCTTTATCACATCTAACCTGACAGGGACTGCCATGTGCACTGTAACAAGAGTATCATGACATCATTTATGTTAGGTAGAATGCCCAGAGGGGGCTGGGCGGTCTCATGGTCTGGAACCCCTGCAGATTTTATTTTTTCTCCAGCCGTCTGGAGTTTTTTTTTGTTTTTTCTGTCCTCCCTGGCCATCGGACCTTACTTTTATCCTACGTTAATGAGTTTTGTCTTATTTTTCTTATTTATTTATTTTGTCTTTTTTCTCTTTCTTCATCATGTAAAGCACTTTGAGCTACATTATCTGTATGAAAATGTGCTATAAATAAATGTTATTGTAACATAGCAGTGTCTTAAATAAGTTAGGTTAATTTCCTTAACACAGTAAAGAAGCATTTTAGTTTACACCAATCAACAAACAGATAAATAGTATATTCTTTTAACAAACCTATATCTTAGCATTCTCCAAATGTCAAAAAATAAACAGATCAACTGTCACATGGATCATTGAATAGTGCTTCTTATATGTAAAGTTTTATAGAGAACAAAATAAAAATTTACAAATTTGTATGATATCTCTGTAGTGAAGTTACAGTCAGTTACTTTACAAATTCATACAGTAACATATTCCTTTACACACTTTTTTTAATCTTGTAGGCTTGCATAATTGAGACATGTCATAAGAAGAACAGAGAGGTGTTTAAGTTAAATTATGCCTGAAATCATGCAGTGTATTTAACATTTAACACACAATGTAAATGTTTAAGAGTTTTCAAAAGTAATGTGTGATAACTACAGTATGTTTAGAGTCAGAGCTTCAAGCTGTAACTATTTTACAAACCAAATTTAAACATGGAAATATATTACCTGCCCAGAGGAGTAAATGTTTTATGTTTTCACATGTTTTAACAGCTATTTCCTAGATTCCCCCAGGTTGGCAGGTTGCTACACCAAATTTTGGGGGTATTGGAGTAGAAAATCTTACAGCCGTATGCCCTACACTATATTATATGTACATTTCTATTTGCAAATGTATTGATCTATCTATGAAGATAGGGCACTGTTAATTAAAATATGTTAATGAGAGAGGTACAGTATGAATAATTGCCTTTCGGGCATGATTAAGTCTAATATCTGTACTTAACAGAGCACTTGGTTAGCAGAGCAAGGTACATGGCTTTCTTCTCCCAGTGCCCTTGTACAGTGGTGTCATTTTGAGTCATTATCACCTGTAGCGAAAGACTACCACAAAAAAAGAACTTGGCACTACGCTGCTAATATTTTGTGAAAGGCTCCAGCTTTGCACTTCTCCTTTTTTGCCACAAAACAAAACGATGGGCGATCCATTTCTAAACTTTACAGCTGAAATTAGTTTTAACTTACCATTGTAATGCCTGTAAAGAGTGTATGAAAACTACTGTATTGCTCAGTTCATTGTATTATTCCTGCTGTATGAGTTCTAATAACTAGTAATTGCAATCACTACCTTTTTTTACCTCCTTCAAATGTAAATAATTTTATGCGATGGTAATAGTACAACAACTGCTACATTATTCCTTATTTTCAGTGTTGAATTGTATTGTCCCTTTGCTTTAATCAGTCCCTCCATACTCCATTACTTTTAGTAGAATTTAATATTTACCTGATTTACCTTGATTACCTCACAAGGGTGTGCACCACTTGTGAAACAAGTTTGACATTTGTGGGTTGATGTTGCTTGTTCATCCTGTATACTACATATTTTTTGGTAAGATGTTTTGCTCTTATTTATCTCAACCAGAAACAAAGCCATCCTTGTGGAATAAATCAGGCAGCATTTTGAGGTAAAAGAGCGAGTAAGGAATCTCCCTTACTTTGTCTAGACAAACTTTCTGATATGCTCCCAAATAAGAAGCAAATAAAATGTTAATCATTTCTGCAAACACAGCTGTGTGATGCAGTTGCTGAGCCAGACTCCCTTTAGACTGTGTTGCTGACAGCTCAGCAAAAAAATTGAGAAAATTTATGGTACTGAGGGAGTGTAGCATGTGACTCTTCAGGTACACATTTTTCTGCTAACTGAAATAAACTATTCTGCTTTGTTTAACTATATACATAAAAAAAACTTATTTGCTGCATTCATTTGCACATTTGAGTGCATAACTGCTTTTAATAGAACTTTGTGCAGATATGCAGTATATAAGTAAGTTTAGAGATGGAAAGGAGAGAAAAACCTGGTGTAAACGGTTCAGCTAAGAATTTAAATCCTATATTGTTGTTGAAGAAATGATACAGTAAGAGTGAGATTAGGATTAGAAAGCAACATTAAATAACTAACACTCTTCAATGTTAGTGTTGTGGAATTTGTGCCACTTTAGGGACTGTCTCATGTGCAAAACGGTATGGATTTAGTTTGTGTATTGTCTTCACATTTTCTCTTCATATACTGAACCTTTGCTGCCTTTATCCCAGTGTACCCTGTCATTTACAGGGTTTATGATAGCTTAGGACAGGCTAACTGATCCAACTAAATTCAAACAGGTTTTGGTCATATATAGATGAATGTATGAATAGCCAAGCAAGTTGTAGAATACCTTGTCTAGATACTCTAGTCTTCACTGGCTGACACTGTGTTGAAGAATTTTTGTGGCATAGATAACACCACCTACCCTAGCATTGGTCTGTTTTTATCTTTTATTTTTTGCTATATTTACTTTTTAGATGGTACAACTTTCCTGTGTCTAGATGGCAATACAAAATTAGATTTAATGCTGAAGAGTTCCTGTGGTTCCTTCTCTGAGCAGTGTTAATAGCCCTCCCCTGTGGTTGTAATCCAAACCTGAGGCCAAGTAAACATTTTTCTGAGCAAAATCTGTGTAGGCAGCTTGATTGAATTTTGAAGGTTTTGAGAGACTCTCCAGACTGCACTGGGGGGGAAAAAAATTGGTTCTTACCTATAGGATAATTGCTAAATATTCTGGAAGACTGTAGAATTTTTCAACTGAGGAGATCAGTAACATTTGAACATTTAATTCTTTTTATATATATTTGATAAGCAACTGATTCATACATCTCTCAGAATAGATTACTTGATATAGAATTAGCTGTCCTGTGAAAGCCTGCATAAAGTACCTGTATATCTCTATGCAGAACATACCCCAACACAAAGAAACCGCCGTACAATGGGCTGTTTTCTTGTTTCATAGTGGTACATGTTGTTTTACTTTAAATTGTTTAGGGCAGTTTTAGGTTGATATAACTTAAAGTAGTATTGCATCCACAGCAACGACATGACAGAAAATGAATTTGCTTTCAGTTGCACTTGTATGTTTGGCATCCTGATATCTTATTTATAATCCTTTTTGGTAAGGGAAACAAGAATTAGTTGGATGAGGCTATCCTTCTGCATTTGTGATGTTTCTAACAGGCTAAAGAGTTAATTTTAAAACGGCCGACCCATCTTTGTAGGAATCTAATCTCTGAAGAGAGTGGGCTGAAAAATTGTAGGTTTATGTTTCTGCAGCTGCTGAGCCAGCTTTGGAGAGTTGCCATGGTCTTACTCCAAAGCATTCATTGGCTTGTCATCTTTTCAGCATTTGGGTTTATTTTCTGGTACTGACACAGCTGATGCTATCCACACCTTGCTGTATAATGTCATTAAGTAAAATAAGGTCTCGTAGTTTCTCTTTTTAGAATAGTTTTAATGTGAGACCATCTCATATCAATTCTGAGCTCCAACATCTTGGTCAAATCATTCGCTTGTATTTGGGTGCTGTCATTTTTTTTTTTTTAATTAAAGACACCAAGACACACATGAACTTAAATATGAGAGGGGATGGAATGAATAAAAGAGAGAACTGTGCAAAGACAATATTTCTCCTCGCACAGTGCTCCACTTTCCTTACTTCTCAATTAATGCTCTTGCAACCCCCCCTAACACAAAGGAGCTGCAGTCAGTGTGTGCAAATCTCATGTTCTCTTTATACAGTATGTGTTTCTATGTAATGCTTTTTCTGATTTCTGCACATAGCTCTCTCATGATTTTATGACTTATTTTCTCTTGTTTGTATTCTACTTCTTTACCACATGTGAGGGTTTATTTTTTAACATTACTTTGCATTCTAATTATAAATTAATTAAGCTGAAGATCCACCAAGTGAGGAAGAAGGGTCTGGTGGGACCAGGAGCAGCACAATGCACAGGTGTCCAATCTGGCGAGATACAGGAGGAGCCAGGCCTGGACTCGCCCCATAATGCCTGGAACCTCCCAAGCATTGCAAACCAACCCCTCTAGCATCAAGTCTAACAGGATGCAGATCAAATAGCTTGCATAAAACATGACAACACTGTGGGAATGGTTTGATAACAATGTAAAAATACTGGAGGAAACATTGAAGGTAAAGTCTGATGGGAAACTACAAGCTATGACCACCATTATTATCACCATAGCCACCGAGTGGTTTGGAGAGGAGAAGAAAAGCTCCAAAACACTCTGCTTAAAAAAATAAATAAATAAATCATAGAGCAGTGAGGATCCACAACATTATGCAGGAGATGAAGGTACTCAAAATCCAGTACAAAGAGACAAGGCAGGAGGAGTACACTGGCTTGGCCTAGCTGATGCACATCTTTTGCAAGAACATCAGCTTCCTCCGTAGGGCCGAGTGGCATTGGAACTACAGTGCGAAAGGGCCTGAAAACTTGTAGCCTTTTTCACCAACCCCTTCAAGTTCATCAAGGGACTGCTAGGGCAAAAGTGCAGGGGGAAGCTGTTCTACTCGCAGAAATAAATTAATCAACATCTGTGGCAGACATATAGGCACCCATAAAGAGAGCAGGATTTGGAAGAGTGCATCATCTTAATAGAGCCCCCTAAACTGGAAGTGCAGTTTGACTTGTCAGAGCTGCATCTGAAGGAAGTTAGAGAGGTTGTCAGCAAAGCAAGGGCAAACTCTGCTCCAGGACCAAGTGGCACTTCATATAAAGTGTACAAGAATTGTTCCAAGCTCCTATTAAGTCTATGGAAAATTCTGCTGGTCTTCTGGAGAACAGGAAAGATCCCAAATCAATGGAAAGTAGCTGAAGGGGTGGGGATACAGAAGGAGGAAAACTCCACCCAGGTAGACCAATTCTGCATCATCTCCCTGCTGTGTGTTGAGGTAAAGATCTTCTACAGTACTGTTTCCAAGAGATTGTGCACCTGCCTGATAAAGAACACCTATATTGATACATCAGTCCAGAAGAGAGGCATTTTAGGGATACCAGGCTGTCTGGAACACGCAGGAGTGGTGACACAACTCATCAGGAAGGCCAGAGAGTACAGAGGTAACCTGGCTGTGTTGTTGCTCAACTTTGCAAATGCCTATGGTACCATTCCACACAAGCTTGTGCATCTTACACTGACAAAACATCATGTCCCCAGCAAGATTTGAGAACTCATTGCTGATTATTACAACAATTTCAGGGTGAAAGTCTCTTCAGGAGCAATAACATCAAGCTGGCACAAGGTAGAGATTGGCATCATTACAGGATGTACAATCGCTGTGACGCTATTTTCCTTAGCCATGAACATGCTCACCAAGTCTGCTGAACCAGAGTGCAGACGGCCCAGAATGAAAATCGGTGAAAGGCAACCCACCCATTAGGACATGCATTGGTAAACCTAACAATCACCAGGGAATCCGTCCCAAGCTGCCGTGGATTCTGAAGGGTCTGGAAAAGGGGCAGGCACAGCCATTCCAACCATCACAAAGAAAACAGTCAAGAGCTTGGGCAAAGTTTTTGACAGCTCTTTGAGGGGCACATGACCCATTCAGTCAACTCGTACTGAATTGGATGGTTAGCTGAAAGCTGTGGACAAGTCTGGCTGACCAGGGATGTGCAAAGCCTGGATCTACAAGTGCAGCATTCCATCAAGAATTCTGTGACCCCTCTTTGTCTACAAGGTCCCACTCTCTCTACTGTTGAGAACCTGGAGAGAAATGTTAGCAGCCACTTTAGCAGATGGTTGGTACTACCAAAGAACATGAACAGCATCACATTCTATGACAATAACATACTGCAACTGCCCTTCCAATCCTTGGAGAAAGAACTTAAGTTATCAAGAGCCAGAGAACTGACACAGTACAGAGGCTCAAGTGATCCGATGGTGACCAACATAGGGATCCAAGTGGGGACTGGCAGGAAGTGGAGGGCAGAAGATGCGGTTCAGGAAGCAGAGCAAGGCTGCATCACAGGAGGCTGGTGGGAGTGGTTGCTCAAGGCTGAGCTGGATTTTGATCCTTTCTAACTCCCCAATCAGATACCTCAAGAAGGAAGGATGGGCACCATCTAGTGCAGGAGTGAGAGCAGCAGTGGAGGAGAGGAGATCCTGTAAGGTTGTGAGAATTAATCAACAGGGAGCTTGAACGAGATGGGAACATGCGGTTGAGAGGAAAGTGACTTGGTCTGAGCTCTGGAAAACTGAGCCTCACCGCATTTGTTTTCTCATCCAGGCAGTATGACATGCTACCAAGCCTGTCAAATCTGCACACATGGGGCATAACAGAGTCACCAGCATGCCCACTTTGTTTCAAGTGAGGAACCTTAGAACACATCCTCAGCAGTAGCTGTACAAAGGCACTTGGAGAGGGAAGGTATCAATGGAGTTATGACCAGGTCCTGAAGACCATCGCTGAAGCAATCAGCACAATTTGCAAGTGGGCGAAGCGGTGCTAACCCTCCAAGAAGACCATCACCTTTGTAAGAACTGGAGAGCAGACAAAGCCCGACAAGAGATCATCATCTGCAGGCATCCTGGAATCGGCATGTGACTGGCAGTTATTGGTTGACCTTGGACAGCAGCTGAAGTTACCCAGCCACAGAGCCACCACCCTGCGGACAGACATTGTCCTGATGTCTGAATTCACCAAGCAAATCATTCTTCTGGAGCTAAAAGTCCTGTGGGAAGATTGTTTGGACAAAGCCTTCGAAAGGAAGCTGTCCAAGTACATGGAACTGGTCAGCATGTGTTAGCAGTCAAGATGGAGAGGTAGGTGTCTCCCAGTGGAGGTCAGGTGCAAGGGATTTGCAAACTGTTCTTTTTGTCAGAGCCTTTGGCAGTTTGGTTGACTGCGCTTGCTGGCGTCTCAGCCCTGCCTGGAAGACCCGAAGGGTGAACAGGAAAGAGATGCACTGGGGCTCAGTGAGAAAAGAAAACTGATTCTGACTCTGTACGGTGGTGCCTTGGTTTGCGAGCATAATTAATTCCGGAAAAGTGCTTGTAATCCAAAGCACTTGTATATCAAAGTGAAAGCCAAGAAACGATGCTTCAAATTGCCCAGGCCAGCCATCCCCACCGTCTTTCCCATGCATCAGCTGCATGGTAAGCATCAACTTGGCAGGAGTAATCGGATGCCTTAACACAAGCACCAAGACATGAACCCATAACACAAGCACCAAGACATGAACCCATAACACAAGCACTAAGATCCTCGTGACAAAGCGTCCCACAAAATCTAAAGTAAAAATACATAAAACAAATTAACCTGCGCTTTACCTTTAAAAAGAATCGTAGGCTGGTGTAAGGAAGACGAGAGAGAGGAGGGTTATTGTGTACGACAACTTCCATTTTAACTAACTGAATCACTGCTAAGCTGTTGGCTCACTGGAATCTTTTCCTTTTTAAGAAGGAACACAATCTAATGACAGTTGTTTTTGCCTCCTTTTGAGGATTTCGCGGAAATGTGACATTGCATTGTCGTTAAACAGATTCATCACTCATGCTGCTACAGCTTTATTTCAGGTGGTGCGTCTCTACAAAATTTTGCAGTCTTTCCTACATTTTACACATCTCCCTAATTTAGTAGAGTTACTAAAGAACAGTCACTACATTTGAACACAAAATGAAAATATGATTTATGCACACAAACTTGGTCACAAGGTTATAGTAAACAGTACATGCTCGTACGGATGTTGACTATACGAGTGAGGCACGCAGACTGAGACCGTGCATGGAAGACAATTACCCACAATCCCGCAGCAAGAGAGAGAGAGAGAAGAACCATAAATAAAAATTTATTTTGATATTTATTTCTGATGCAGTACATTTCAGCTCAATCACAGATCAGTCAATTTTTGCTTTTATCTACAGTATAACTTTTGAAGCTATGCTGAAAAGCCATTCGCTGTTCAAACTGGTACACATTAGTGACAGAAGCTTTTGTGCTTACATAGCCAAGGAAGAAAATCAGACTATATTAGTTGCTCAGAATAATGACAAAGTACCAACAAGAGGCATGCACCTGAAATTTATGCTGTATGTGGTTTGATGTTTTATTATTAACAATTATTTTCTTTGCTTGCAATGCATCTGTAAAGCATGTTGTGCTCATGAATGGTACTCTGCTACTTAAAAGATGCAGGTGAAAATTGCTTTAACGAAGATGAAAATATGGCCCTTCACAAAAACCGAAAGCTGTGCATACACAAATTGACTTGATCAATGAGAAAGTGCTCTAACATTTAATCCTACATTTTCAGTTAATTCCATCCATCCATCCATCCATTATCCAACCCACTATATCCTAACTACAGGGTCATGGAGGTCTGCTGAAGCCAATCCCAGCCAACACAGGGCGCAAGGCAGGAAACAAACCCCAGGCAGGGCGCCAGCCTACCGCAGGGTGCACACACGTACACACCCACACACCAAGCACACACTAGGGACAATTTAGAATCGCCAGTGCACCTAACATGCATGTCTTTGGACTGTGGGAGGATACCGGAGCACCCAGAGGAAACCCACGCGGACACGGGGAGAACATGCAAACTCCACACAGGGAGGAACCGGGAAGTGAACCTGGGTCTCCTAACTGTGAGACAGCAGCGCTATCCACTTAAAAATTTAGATTTTTCCTGAGAACTTTTTTTTGTGTGAAGTATTGTCAATTATGCATGCATTAGTAGTGTCAGATACACTCAGACATTGAGAGCAATTATTTTCGCTATATAGGGTCTTGTGTATAAACTGAGACTTTCTGTGCTTTACAAATCAATATACTAAAGGTTGCAATATGATTTTCTTTAAATGTTTCTTCATTAGCTTATATCATTATTTATAATAAATAACCATATAAAATCCAAATGGGCTTAATTTAAAAGTAAAGAGTTTTCTGATTTTTTAAATTGCCAATCTTAATATTTATAGAATTGGCATTGCCACTTGTAGTACAGTACTTAGATACATCTCTGGATGCGCTGGGACACATCATCAGTGATGTTTCCTAAGATCATCGGGTGTTTCGGGTCTCACAACATCAGACACCCTCTCTCAGGTGACCCAGCTGGGGTTGATCACGCCCCAATTTGTGTCCCACAGCACTGGCCCACTTTGCGGACCTCTTGATCCAAATCCACCTCGAGGCTCTTTCTGCGGCTTCTGTGATAGACTTAATGGCTCTCCTCTTTGCAGCTCCTGTAATTCCAAGCCTGGCAAAGATCTTACACAGGGATCGAGCGGCAAAGCCTCTGCACCCTACTTCTATAGGCTCACAGCAAGCCTTCCAGCCCTTCCTTCGGCAGTCCTCAATGAGCTCCTGGTACTTGAGCCGCTTACGCTCATTTGCCTCTTCCATGCGGTCCTCCCATGGGACTGACAGTTCCAACAAAAGGATTTGCTTGGACGATGCAGATGTTAAAACTATATCGGGTCTCAGTGAGGTTGATGTTACAAATTCCGGGAACTTGAGCTGCCTGCCCAGGTCAACCCGCAGATCCCAGTCTGCTGAAGATGAAAGGAGGCTGGTTGATTTTTGCTTTACTTGCGCCTGCTCACCAGCTCTTATGAAGGCAATTCTTCTCTGGCTGCCAACATATTTGTTGTTGGCCACTGCCTGTGAAATGGTTTCTGCTATACACTTTAGGACCTGATTGTGTCGCCAACGGTATCGGCCCTCTCCAAGGGCAGATGGGCAGCTACTCAGAATATGCTCCAGGGAACCTCGTCCAGGACAGAGTGGACACGTTGGAACTTCACTCTTGCCCCAAACATGCAAGTTCGTTGGGCTGGGGAGCACGTCGTACACAGCTTGGACCAGGAACTTAATATGCTGTGGCTCTGCCTTCCAGATGTCGTTCCAGGTGATCTTCCTCTCCAGCGCTCCTTCCCACCTCGTCCATGCCCCTTGCTGCCGCATGCTCACCGCCCTGCTGGTCCTCACCTCCTCAACACCTGCTCGGACTTCCTCTAGGACCAATTCTCGTCTCGCCTTGCCCTGAGCCTTGTTGTACTGTGGCTTTTGGATTGCTCCCAATCCTGCTCGCCCCGTTGCCACTGTACCCACAAGTGCCTTGTATCTCAGCCGAGACTCTGCCAACTCCAGTCCCTCTTGTGCTCTCTACTTCCTTCCTGTTCGCACTTCAATACCTGCTTCTGTTACTCTAGAATCTCCAGAGCCTTGGTAGACTAGGGCCTCTCTTACACGAGAAACCCTGAACTCCTCCTCCAGACTGCTGATAGGAAGCTGAAGCTTATTACTCCTGCCATATAGTGCTACACTCGTTAGACTGTGAGGCAGGCCAAACCATCTCTGGAGATGACAGCTGATCTTCCTCTCCAGGGCTTCTACTGTAGACATCGACACTTCATACACCAACAGCGGCCAAAGAATCCGTGGCAAAATGCCATGCTGGTATATCCATGCCTTAAATCTGCCAGGTAAACCAGACTTATCTACTGCCGTCAACCAAGCTTCCAGCTTCTTGATCGTTGTCTGTATTGACGCAGTATCTCTGAGGCTACAGTCAAAAACCTTACCTAGGCTAGTGACTGGTTTCTCATTAATTGATGGTATTGTTACGCCATCCACTGAGAAGCGAAACTTGTCCACCACTTTCCCTCTCTTCAGTACCATCGACCTGGATTTTGTTGGCTTGAAGCTCATCCTAGCCCAAGAAATGAGCTTAACCAGGCCCTGGAGAATCCACCTGCACCCAGGCACTGAGGTAGTGGTGACTGTCAAGTCATCCATAAAGGCTCTGATCGAGGGCTGCCGGATCCCAGACTTTGACAAGGGGCCTCTGCACTCCGTTCCAGCAGCCTTGACCAACATATTCATCGCGAGAGCAAAAAGGATCACAGAAATTGTACAGCCAGTGATTATCCCTTTCTCGAGTCGATGCCAGTTTGATGTAGTACTCCCTGAAGTAACTCTCAGCCTGAAGTTACTGTAATAATCCAGAATGAGATCCTTGATCTTACAGGGTACATGGTGCCAATCTAGAGTCGTCTCAACCAGCTTGTGAGGGATTGACCCATATGCATTGGCAAGATCCAGCCAAAGCACAGCTAAATCTCCATTTCCCTCACGTGCTTCCCTTATTAGTTGTGTGACGACTCCAGTATGTTCCAGGCACCCTGCCACTCCAGTAATGCCGCCCTTTTGTACTGATGTGTCAATATAACCAGTAGGAGGTCTGTCATCCTTCTAGCTAAAATGCTAAAGAAGATTTTGCCCTCCACACTGAGAAGTGAGATGGATCGAAAGTGCTCCAGTTTTGTTGAATTCTCCTCCTTAGGGATCCAGACGCCCTCCGACTCCCTCCACTGTTCTGCGATGATCCCTCTTCGCCAAATCACTCTGAGAATCTTCCAGAGGATTCGAAGGTGTCCTGAGCAACGCTTGTACACCTTATATGGTATTTGACTGGGACCTGGAGCAGAATTCGCTCTGGCTGCTGTTACCACCTCTTGAACTTCATGCCAGGTGGGTTCTAAAGTGTTAAACTCAACTAGTGGTGCTGGTACCTTCAAGAGGGCTGTCTGTGGCCCTAATTCTTGCTCTCTGTCTGGATCACTCAAGGTGTTATGCAGGAAGTGATCTACCTCTTCCTTAGGGCAATCCAAACGTCAACTCCGCTTCTCCCCCAGCAGTCTTCTTGTAAAGCCAAAGGGGTCAGCTACAAATGAGGTTCACTTCCTGGCTCTTTCAACTCTCCGCCTCCTATGCCATTCTGCTCTACGCATCGTCATGAGCTTCTTCCTACTAATCTGCCGAAGCTCGCTGAGAGATGGCTTCTCCTCCTCAGCTGCTTTCCTGAACTGCTTCATCAGAATCCGCAGCTCTTTCCGGAGTTGATGGATCTTATCTGACCTGCGGTTCCTGGTATAGGTATGTTTACTCAACTTAGGCTCTTCTACGCCGAACCTCTCAGTCGCGAAACTTGTGATGATTGTGGTCAGATTAAGAAGTCGTCCTTCCACATCACCCTTTGCTGTTACACTGATGATTCTAGATGTATCCTCATCAAACTGGTGCCACAGCTTGTGCTGCTTTGCTGGAGGCCACTTGATATGTAGGACTACTCTGCCTAGACCTGGAGTGTTTGGCACTTGGAGGTTCTGGGCTCTGTAGGGTTTCTCTGGACAGGCTCCTCCTGCGTCTCACCAGGCTTCGATCCTGTGCACTGTGCTGTCATCTCCTGTGTCAGGCATTTCATCTGGGCCTGATGAATTTTTAGGTCCCTATCATTCTTGCAGACCTTTCCGCAGATGCATCTACTTATCATAGTCGATAGTCCATTTTCTGAGGTCATTACCGAAAGGTCCATCCTATTGGGGTGCTCATCCTCCTCCCCTCTCGGGCACCCCTGGGGGTATTTCTCCGTGGGTTGCTCTGTAGCTTATTTGGGTACTTCCTTATGGAAGTTGCAGGTTGGGCTGCTACCCCTTCCTGCCCCGGGTGCCGTCTTTCCGTGCTGTCACCGACTCTCCAGTCGTCACCAAACTATTCTCGGTTGTCACCCAGCCTATTCCTGGGAGTCACTGGACAAGCCAGTTAAACAGTACTTAGATACATCTCTGGATGCGCTGGGACACATCATCAGTGATGTTTCCTAACCATCATGTAAATTTCATTTTGCGGTGTTGATTGCTGTGAAAATCTTCCTAACAGCAGGTGTTAAACATTTTATGTAAACAATGTATTTGTATATGCAGCATATCTAAAATTCATCCAACAGGGAATTTAAAGGCAGCAGAAGCAAAATATATGTGAGGATTTGAAGCATCAAATGTGTGCGAAATTCATATTTAATGCATATATATGTTACATGTGTAATGGAGTAAGAACTTTCATTTTCTGTTCCTTTGTATTGGGAACAGGTGTAGGTGTATATTGCAATTACATAAACTAATTTCTCCTTATTTTTTATAATAAATGTTCTTTTTTTTTTTTAATTAGTATAGCTGTGCTTGTTGAGGGTTTCCAAACAGTTCAAAATGCAACTACCAGAAAGTCACTCCAACTGTTAATATGACTCGTTGTATAAAAAAAGATCTCCACAGTCCAAGTGTCTTCATTTTATAGGTTTTACATAAATTCAAAGCAAAACAATTTACACAAAAAATAAAGAAGAAAGCTGATAATACATACAAAAAAGAAAACATCTTGCCTATAATGTTTCAAGTCTTAAGTGTCTAGGTAAGTTTCTTAAAGTTTCTATATGTTATCACATACACTAGAATTGCCGAATAGTAGCGTGAATGTAATGTTAATGGTCAGGAAACAATATGCCCTTAACGCTTTTCTGTCTAACAGTTCATGTTTCTTTCTGGTTCTCTAATTACAATCTGAGAGCATTCTGCTATAACACAGGGATATAGCTGAGCATTAAGAACATTCCATTAAATTGTCAGCTTATGAGGGTAAAACAAAATTTTCTGTTAGCTATGTGAAAGCTACATTCTACTCAAATTACACAAAAACTAAGGTATATTTGCCACTAACATTAAATTAAAAGATTTGGCTCTTACAATTATATGGGCATAGTGGTTGCTTTGTCATTAGTGGCGTGTGTTTGCAAAATTTTGGTTGGAACCCAATCATGACTGTGACTCTTTCAAATAGCAAATAGCAAAGAGTATCAACTCAAAGCCCAGTAGAGAGATTTGAAAGTTGAATTGTATTTAAAATATTCAAGAAGTGTGTAAAATAAATACAGGTATATAATAACTTCAGATTAGTGTTTGACAACCCTAATGGAAATAAACTTGTACCCAGAATAAGTCATATACATAAGGAAATCTGACTGCTGCCGCAGAGACCTTTTTTTTTTTTTTTTAAGGTAATTGTTTTGCACAGCTAATGTCCTTGCTATTTCTTTGCTTGACGCTCTGAAAAAAAATGTAGTATGGAGCTGTTGCCAAACACTATTAGCTGCTGGGCACTATCAGACTGATGCAAGTACCAACAATTAGTATAGGTGCTTCTTGCTTACTGTATGGTGACTCACTTATCAGATTAATATTCTTCCTCCAGTTCCCTGGTAGTTTACACCCCAGCTAATTTTATGATGAAGAAAAAAAGGTAGTTTAGGCTGCTATAAAATAAAAGATAAACTAATTCACTACTTTCTCGTTGTCGTTAATGAGTCTGTATGTTGAAGCACACTACTTCAGCTGATGGTAGAAAATTCTTACATGATGTAATAAATTTGTGCAGCTAAATCAGTTGTATGTAGACCTCTACTGTTTAGACATAATGCATCTGTATCTTTGTACTGTGCAGGAGAAAGTTATCAGAAACCTTTTAACAAATTTTGAAAATGTTTTTCTTAATAGTTTTTTTGTTTTTTTATCTATTTACATAGAACCTTTTATTGAACATGTTTCAAATTGCATGATATTAATTTTTTAGATTAGTATAAAATTGATACAGTATGTATTTGGTTTTTTTTCTGTAATAATTCAGTTTGTTTATTTTCCAGGATTACATTTTAAGCTAATTTGCCTAAATTAATTATGATCTTCCTCAATATTCTCTTTTTATTAAATAGAATAAAAAAAATTCTGTTTTGTTACACAATTAACACTCTACTGAAATGTCTCTGTCTTAGTTATGTTTTTCAGAATGTCTTTTTTTTATCTGGTTAATATTATCTTCCCTACAGCTAAAGGACTTATACGGCAGACCAGTCTGGAAAAGCACAGTACACTTTCAAGTGAACAGAAGTTTAAGTTGAACATGTTGTATGCCAAAAACAAGCCAGCTACCTTTAGCCGATACAGCAGCATGGCTGAGGAGGAAGGACAAGAAGCAGGGAAGCAGCCTCCATCAGATATTCTACTGATATCTAACAATACTACTTTGGCAAGTCGCATCTGTACTCTGGAAAACCAGTACCAGCAAGGGTGTGAAAGACAGTGGAACCCCAACCTTGACAATGTCAGTATCGATGTTAAAGCAGTAAAGGACAGGCTGAGCGAGGAGCAGCAACCCAAAACCCTGAGAACACAATATAGTATTGACTCAGAAATAAATACCAAAAACTTGGAAAAAACACTCATGACTCCTTTATCAAAGGATGTTGACTTTACATGGGATAAACTGGAAACCAGTTCTAGGGCACTAAAGATTAAGGATTTAGATTTCTCAGACCTCTTGGATGAGGAAGATATTGATGTCTTAGACATTGATGGGTTTGATGGCGACGTTTCAAAAGGCAGCGTGATTCCCACACGAGCAACCCAGTTTGTTGGAACTACTGCTTCACCTCCACCACCTGGTGTACTTTCTCCTCCTCCACCTCCACCCGGAGTGCCTCCTCCTCCACCGCCTCCACCCCCACCACCTCCACCCGGTGTGCCTCCTCCTCCACCACCTCCACCTGGTGTGCCGCCTCCTCCTCCACCCCCACCACCTCCACCCGGTATGCCTCCTCCACCCCCTGGTTGTGTTACTTCTACACTGACATCCCCTCCTGAACTGCCCCTTACAAAAAAAAGGAAGACTGTGAAACTGTTTTGGCAAGAGTTGAAACAGCCAGAAGGACCAAGGAAATGCAAATTTGGACACGGCACATTGTGGGCATCATTAGATAAGGTTACTGTGGACACAACCCGACTTGAACATTTGTTTGAATCTAAAGCTAAGGAGCTTGCTACTTCTAAGGTAGGACCTACTTGTGGCACTACATAATTCTGCAGTATTCAAATATTTACCTTATTCAGTAAGAGAACTCCTTTGCGATCTCTGTATCAAGTATGTACTAGCCCATCACACCCAGAGAGGCAAGCATATACTCAGAAGGAGGATAAGCCAAGCCACAGGACTGTAGCATTACATGCTGTCCTTTTCAATGCAGCTGGCTTGTTAAACCTTTGTTGAGATACATACCTTGGCTCAAAGGCATGAAAGGAATAATCTAAGAAGATAAAATCAAAATTAATTATATTATTGTAAGCAAAACAAAATGGTCAAGATAGGCAAAGGCATCTAGAATCTTTAACAGAAGAAAAGGTAGTTGAAGAGCTTTAATGGGATTTTAGCAAAGGTTCTAGGTTCACAAAGCCTGAGCAATATCACTATCCAAGCTTCTTCTTTTTATTTCATTTGCCCCTTCTCATCATGACCGATGTATAATTCAAGTAATTTAGCAAAAGACTGAAAAGAGAGGCCAGGGTCAAAAACGTATTGGAATAGACAAAGATAGCAAATTACTGTATATCAAAGAAGTGGACTGCATTTTTACACACGGCATCCCATGTATGAACATGTAGGGCTCCTCTTCTGTGTCAAGTGCTGCTTAGATGGATCATAGGCAGTTCCTAGTGATGAAAGACATTGTTAGCAGTATATTTTTTTGCATAGCACATTTGGAAAGAACCATTCCTCTATACTTTGAAATCACGTCTTATCCAAGTTTGTAATTGTACAGCTGGTATGTTTCAATTCTTTTAATAGTGGTGTTTCTGATGTGTAGTTGTCTTCTTTTTTCTTCTAGCTTGACTATGAAGTAATTTGTTGTATTAAGTTCGGCTTGATTATGTGAATTATTTTCCTGAAATAAAATAACATTATTAATAACAATAATAATAATTTAATAATAATGGTGGTAAAATATACTAAAGTAAGGCCAGTCGGCAAAGAAGGAGACATAAACACTCATATATGTTCATGCTGTTCCAGGAATCATTTAACCTTTTAGAATCCAAAGTCATTGGGAAAAGACAAAATTTAACGCTAGGTAATAATTCTTTGAGTATAAGATTCTTATTTGTTTGATAATATATAGTAGGCTACTCCCTTAAAACATGACCAGATCCTCATTCAGGCATTCCTAGATTGGTAGAGCTTCCTTATACTTAGTAGAAACCAGAAAAGTTGTGAAAATTGCACACAGTACTTGGTTTAATCTGATTGACAGCACTAAACTGGTTCAGTGTGGTGTTCAAACCAAACTGGTACCTGTCTTATAACCATTATTTCATTAAGTGCCTTGAGCATGGGAAAAGCACATTATAAATGTATTATTATTATTATTATTATTATTATTATTATTATTATTATTATTATTA
>JANRMT010062806.1:87244109-87256549 GCA_026402145.1 Polypterus bichir lapradei
TATTATTATTATTATTATTATTATTATTATTATTATTATTATTATTAATAGTAGTAGCAGGATTACTAGGATAAAAAAACTACTTCAAACAATTATTCATTTAAACCTTTTTTTATTTTTATTTTTTAATCCTTGTTCCAGAAACCAGCTGAAGTCAAGAAACAGGTAATTGTTGTCCTGGATCCAAAAAGGAGCAATGCAATCAACATCGGTTTGACAGTGTTGCCAGCAGTGCACATAATAAAGACAGCAATTAACAACTTTGATGAGTTTGCAATTAATAAGGAGGGGATTGAGGTAAGGATATTAGCGATTTAATTTGGAAACCAGATTACTCTATGGACACTAATGTTTCACTGAAGCAGAGCACAGTCTATTGATACCTTTCAAATGTTATTTGCTGAACATCTCCTATCCTACTTTTACTTTGTCATTTTGGGGTATTGAGTGTTGTTTGATGAGGGGAAAAAAACAATTTAAAAAAATTTAGACCAATACTGCAACATTGCAAAATGTGAAAAAGTGAAGGATTCTGAATACTTTCTAGAGGCACTGTATATTACAGTAGTTTGTATACAGTATGCTTTATTTAATTATATGTAATTGATTACAATAATACAATTTGTACTAAGATCTTCCGAAATGTCTCTGCATAGGAGCACAACAAAGACATGTGTTCTTGTGGATGTTAAAACAATTTATAAAACTTATTCTAAAAACGATGGCCTCTTTTAGTACATGTTATGGTAGATAGTGTATAAACAAAGATGCGAAAGCACTGCTCTTTTGATGAAGAGTGGTCTTCTAAGAAACTAACTTCAATGACAGTGTGACGGTACTTTAGGTAGTCCTGGCCTTTCATGCATTAGTTAATAAAGGTGATCATGAGTCCACTGTAAGGAAAATAATGAATAGTTGAATAGTGGGGTGCTTATATTATATATTGCACATATAGTATAACTACATGTATGCACAAACTGCATATATAGGGGTTTCTATGTGTGTGTATACAGTATATACACACACATATATATTGTAATTGGGGGGGTAAGGGTTTGTTGCTTTGACCAGTTTTTTAAACCCTTTGCCTTTTATACATGCTGACTAGGTGAGAATGAATCTCTGAAGGTTTATTGTTCTCTTGTGTTAGTACTTCAATGATAGAATGATACTTGATTTTTTTCTTCAGTTTTCGGCATCCATGTTGACTTGGATCTGAAACAGTAGATATACACTTTAAACCACATATAGTGTACATTTATTATTTAGTTGGTTGTGTAATTTGTTTTTGCTCCATTTTCATTTTAAACATATAGTTTGCTTGTACTTACATATTCATACTGTATATTAAAGTATTTAGGTGTAATTTTATTTAGCTGAGACTTCTGCAAACTATGTGAGCTAAAGAAAAAGGCTTGTTGAAATGTAAATATCCAGAGAGAAATTCAAAAAACAGAATTACAACTTCTGGGCTAAAAATTTACAGTATATTTGGAACATTGTAAAGAAAGAGTGACAAGAGTCTATATAAGGAGTTGTAACTTTTTGGGCAAATATTGTAACAAATATTTAATACATTCTTGTTTATCATGGTATTAGAGTGATGACATGTTGCAAGTTGTGTAGCCAGGCACTAAGAATTTTACAGTACTCTGTACCGGTATTACTACTGCTATTTGTCTCTTTTTTTTACTATTGTCCTCTTTCTTTTATTTTCTTGTGACCTAAAATCCATCACCCCTTGATTCTTTTAGGTGTATCTTATGCTTTTACTTACAATTTTTGTTTTATAGAAAATTTTAACCATGATACCTACAGATGAAGAAAAGCAAAGGATTCAGGAGGCTCAGCTAGCTAACCCAGATGTTCCTCTTGGAACAGCAGAGCAATTCCTTTTGACCTTGAGTTCAATCAGTGGCCTCACTGCTCGACTGCAGCTTTGGGCTTTTAAACTGGACTATGAAAACATGGAGAAGGTAAGCATCTCCCAAAACATTGTTCAGGGCGACACTTGGTGTTCTAAATGTTGAAGTAAATCTGGTCCTGTTAATGAATGATCACAGTCTTCCTTGAAATGTAGCAGTTATCTAATGTTTATAATATGTTTTCTTGGCTTTTTGTGTATAGGTGAGATAGTCCTCTGCAACTTGTTTCTTGTCTTCTGTGAATTTATAATCACTTTAATATTTTTACCAGGCCATAGCTACTCTTGCATTTTTATGTTCTGTCTGGGATGATTGGTTTCTGGTTCAGTGTTGTTCTAGACAACTTGTGTTATATCTCTTGGATTCAGCATTGGGCCATTTTATTTTTTCACTTCAGGGTCTAATTAAATTTTTTTTTTTTAAATAACTACAGATGTATCAAATCATTAGTTTTATAGAAGAAGTAACAGCATCAAGAAAAAGAGAATTATAACCTGCCACTGCCCTCTCCTCCTACCTGACCTCAACCAACCCTTCAACTGGAGCAAAAAAAAAAGGAAATTAAGGCATTTCTGTGCTCTTGTTCTGAAGAAGCCTTCCTCTAGAAAAGGGAGAAATGTCTAATTCAATTGTTTTCTTAACATTATGTTTTGATTTGCATTGCACTTTGAGACCCCACTTTTTTTACATGAAATGTACTACATGGACAAGAACAATTATGGGCATATTAGATAAAGGGACAGTGCACTTGAATTTTGTTACTTCATAGGTCTAGGAGTGTAGGATTAATTCCCTTCCCAGTCACTGTCTGTATAGAGATTCCAAGGCCTTACTTACTGTGTTAGCATTGTTTTTCTTATGAGTTGTCTGGTTAATCATACCCAGTGTATTCTGAAAAAATGGATATATAATAGTAGTTTGAGTATTGCTAGGGTTAAGATGTCTTCTCATAGCATACATATGTACATTGTTATGGAGTCAGCCAAAAGAATGTCATTATTTAGAGTTATACAAGTAGCTGCTCATTGCTTTTCCATAAGTGAAAAGCAAAACATGCATGACTTAACTAGCAATATGCATATCTTTAGACATTGGGAGATCCCAGAACATCAGAAAGCCTTTGAGTGAATTTAGAGTTTATAAAACGGGATTTATTAAATGTTTAAGATGCTGTTTTTCATTTCATTAGAATGCTATTTGATAATTTTGTTATTTTTTTAAATGGCACACTTTAGAATGGTTCTGTTATTGTGTTTATCTTTCAAATTGTAGGAGATTGCAGAGCCATTGTTTGACTTGAAGTTGGGAATGGAGCAACTTGCAAAAAATAAAACCTTCAAGAACATTCTAGCCACACTTTTGGCAATTGGAAACTTCCTCAACAGCAGCAATGTAAGTGATACTGGACATGATTATTCACTTATAGTATGTAGCGTGTGTGCATTTTCTTCCATCACAAGAAGCAGCAGTTTAAAAAAAATGCAGTTTGTGTGTGTATAAGCAGTTTAAAATTAGTTATTTTTATTGCACTAATTATTCTGAATGCTGATTATGCTTTAAATGTACTGGCTGAATGTATGCTGTCTCAGCACTGCTTTTTGATCTCTTGTTTTTCCACTAATGTGAAATTACTAAAAAAATTAAAGTAATATTTGTACAGTACTTTCAAAAGTAATAATTGTATAAAGAATTTAGGGTGATTTTATATTTTGTACTTGGCCAAAGTAAGCAAGAGATTGCAGTTCTGTGACTTTCACATCTTGTAAATGTTGAAGGTTTCTGTGATCTGTTTTTCCTTTAATACATATGTGTGGAAATAATATGAGTTTTGACTTGACAAAGCATTAAGTCTAACATTTATGCAGGAGTTGCCATGTAGTTTCTTTACATGACTTAAAAGATTTACTATAAGTGAAACACACAGTAAGATGCACTTAAATGGTCTGCATATGAAACCTATACACAAGTATGCATTTAAAGGGTATCAAATTTCTTGCCTGTGAAAGATATCTTGTTTTTCTAGCATTTATTAAACTTCATGCATATGATATTTCCTAATTCTTTTTAATGGTGCATCTTGTCATTGATTTGTCATTGAGGTTTGTACAATCTAGGATATCTTTGTGTATGTTAATGAGCTATCCTGTCTCATTTATGTATGCTGAACAAAACATGTTTGCCTGAGACTGTCTAATTGTTTATGCAATCATTAGTAAATGTGACATCTTTCCTTTAGGGTGGTACATTGTTTAGCAGTGTTGTTTCACAAATCTAGAAACCTAAATTCAAATTACATGACTGGTTGCTGTCTCTATAGATTCCGCACACCCTCCTAATGCTTGCATGTGGTTTTCACTGGTACTGTGGTTTTCCCTTCTTAGAACTGTATGCAGATACTGAAAGGTATCAGTAGTAGTTAATGTCTTTTGTACAAGGTGTTAGTATATCTGGGTTTCTCAGAGTTGAACAAAGGTGGAGAATTACCTGAAATCTTAAATACAGCTAAACCACAGATTTAGATAGGTATCATAATATGTAATATTCTATATTTAGTTTGTGTTCCTTTTCAGTTTAATAGGATCCTTTGTTAAACTGTGATGTTAATAAAGGAAATTTGGATTATAAACTTTATTGCACAAAATAAATGTAAATTAACAAAAGTAATGCATAATCAATTCAATTGTTAATTGTACAAAAGATTTTTAACTAGTACTACAGCATGACACAATAATACACCTTTGAGATTCATTTTAATTTCAGCAACTCCAGTCATTAACGTTTTTTTTGCTTAAAGTGACTGGTACATTTTAACCTTTTTCTAACAGTAAGCGACTTATTGGTTTTCCATTGTATACGTTTTACAATTAAGAAAATTAAACCATGATTTTAACCTATTCATTACTATACACTGAGACATACAAGTCATTTTTACAGTCTGATAAATGTACATTCATCTGTGAAAATAGAAAAGACTGACCTAAATTACTTCAAGTGCAATACATTGAAAGTTTCTGCTTATTTTAATATTAACATGCCCATCACATGTTTTGTTTTGCTCTAAAAAGACAAAATAACAAATCAAAGAAAATGAGTTTTAATACTATTTTAAATGACAGTTGCATTTTAATATTGAATATTGTGGGCATTTAGACAAAACCTTTTACACATAAAGGGTGGTTTTACCCACTCCCTGAAATATTGTCCTTTCCTACAATTTCATCTTATGTTTAGTTTACCACAGTCTTGGCTAACCCTTGACTTTTATAGTTTTACAAATAACAAATGTGTATCAGTGGGGAATCATGTGTGTCCGGTAATCACAAAGTCAGATTGTGCACAAAATAACTCTCCTGTTGTTTTCCAGGCAAAGGGCTTTGAGCTGAGCTACTTGGAGAAAGTTGGAGAAGTTAAAGACACTGTCCACCGGCAATCACTCTTGCACCATACCTGCAATTTTGTGATTGAAAATTATACAGACTCTTCAGATGTGTATTCTGAGATTCCAGCTATTACACGATCAGCAAAGGTGAGGTTTATCAATGAAAACGTTGCCATAATTTCTATTAGTCTGGATTATTCAAAGTTTCAAAGTGGGCTGTGTTTTTAATATAGAAGTGTGCTTCTCAGAGGAGGTTTTGATTATAGCAGCAGCATGTTTGTTTGATACTGTTATGTCACAGTTTAGTAGTTGTGACTCGTATGAAAAACAATATGGGGATAGTGGTGCGAGTGTTTAAGACTCTCGCACTCACTGTCCTCCTATATATGGGTTGTTCTGTGTTAGAAGTTTCTAATACAAGTTTTACTTACTGTGCATTGTCAATCATGATCTTTAAATATGTAATTCTGTCTCTTTATAAGGTTGATTTTGATCAGCTCTCAGAAAATTTGGTTCACCTGGAACGGAAATGCAAGGCCTCTTGGGATAATTTGAAAGTGATTGCCAAACATGAATCCAAACCTGTTCTTAAGAACAAAATGACAGACTTTCTGAAGGACTGCACAGAGCGTATTATAATCTTGAAGGTGGTGCATCGGAGGATTATAAACCGGTAAATTAATAGGTTAATGACTGAAGAAGCACAAAGTGTTTGGATAGATGCTGTATGAATGCCAAGATACAATGAATTATTAGATCAATTAGTTTGCTACATACAATATTTTAAAAGCTGTTTTGTTTGTTTTAATTGTATTGCAGAGCAGCTTTTCATACCTCATTTTCTGAGGACATTTCAAACCTAGATTTGCAAGTGCTGATCATCAGAAAAATATGGTTGCCTTCTCTGTTACCTTACTGGCATAATTAAAATTCTGAATATTTATCCCCTTTACATCTACTCATCATTCACACAAGCAGTTTCTTGCACGCACAGGATTTTTCCTAACTGTTTTTAGCATAAGGTGTGTCATTGCAGATTGTTTTCTGAGTTTTAGACTGGAAAGAGAACATTTGGACAACAAGCCTTTATATTAGTTGATATGTACAGTGTATTCCTTTATATTAGTATGATCCCATAGAAGTTGCTTTTTTTTTTTTTGCTACAAGGATTGTGGCATGCATGTTGTTAATCTGCAGTTTTTTGGTTTTTTTTTCCCAAGAATGAGGGTGTGCAGAGTTGGAAGGAACATGTGACCTGCATTTTTTGACAAACTGTGTTTATTTTAAGTTCTGAGCTTCACTGCCATGTTAATGTGTGAACATTTTGTTTGCATTATTTAGTATAAAATTCCTGGCAAGGACCTGCTCTAAAAATTTTTGAAGCTTTATTGTAAAAAAAAAATTGTGCATTGTTCATTTCACTTATGATGAAGCATGTTTTCTTGAATTTAAAAAAATATAAAATGGGGTTACTTAATTTTATTTGAGATAGAATTTTGATTTTGAATGGTTGGTAACAATGGTTAGTATGACAGATTAATGCATCCAGTTCCAGGGATGAGATATGATTCCATCCCAAATTATTGGCTATGTACAGTTTGAACATTTTTCTCATGTTCACATGATTTGTCTCCATTTCCTCATTTTCCTCTCATTCAGTGTCTCTTTGGCTAATTGTCTTGTCTAAGTCTACTCGCTGTGAATGGGAATGTTTTTACATGCTAAGTGTTGCCATGCAGTAGGCCGTCTTTATATTTTATGTTTGTTCAATCACTAATCTATATAGGCCTCACAAAGTACAATGAAAATAATTTCAGAATGCCCTGCTAGTGAGTTTTTGCTGACGATGTGTTGTGTAGCACGAAAAGGGATGAGATGCAGAGGAAGTTAGAATAGATGGAGAAGGACTTTGTAAGTTAGACGGTTGAAGACAAATAGAAATGAATTAAAATATTTGAGTCTTGATTATCCTGTAGGGAGAGCTATTGAAAAGACTGGATCAGTTTAAATACCTTGCATCAGTAGTAGCCCAAGATGAAGGATTGGATGCAAGGGTAATCCACAGAGTGCAGTGTAGATCGAACAATCAGAAGAAGTTATCAGGAGTATTGCGCAATTGAGGGATCAATGATAGGGTTAAATATAACAGTTTTTAAGACGAGCAATGATGTATAAAGAATCATAATTAAGGAGAGCATGGGAGATGTCAATTGTGTTGACTTACAAAGACAGATAGATAGAACTTTATTTTTCGCCAGAGGGGAAATTTGGCTTTCTACAGAAATGAGTAAATAAAAACACAACATTGACTAAAAAGAAAGAAAACTGAAAAGAGGAAAAAAAACTGACTTGGCAGTTAGTCACAGTGAGGCATTATGCAGACATACTGCTATTGGTATAAAGGAGCCTCATCACTGCTAAATAATTAATTGGCCTAAAGTACTCAGTATTAATGTACTGGATAGAGGATGTGCAGCATTGTTCATAATAGCACTCAGTTCTGCTTTCATTCTGTCCTTCGCTACTACCTCTAGGGAGGTCAAGATTGTGTCCCATAACTGAGCCTGCCCTTTTAACTGCACTGGTGTTCACAAAGTTGTAGAATATGTGAAGGATGTCTGTGCCCACATTAAAGCAATGTAGTCTCCTTATGAAAAAAAGAGTCTGCCCTGTCCTTTCTTACATAGTTCCAAGACTAGTCCAGCCTGTCATTGATGTGAAACCCCAATTTTGTGCAGCAATGCACCACCTGTGCATTCACTTCCTGAACAATAACCGGATTTAGAGGCCCTTTTCATGCATCAAAAGTCAATAACCAGTTCCTTGGTTTTACTGTTAAGTTGCAGATAGTTTCTGCACCACAAGAAACATTCCCTACCTGACTCTTCTACTTTGTCTCATCTCACTTATCTATACATCTTGTAAGTGCAGAATCATCTGAGAACTTCTGCAAGTGACATGACCTGGTTTATATTTATAATCTTAGGTGTACAGTGAAGAGAAAAGGAGACAGGACTGTTCTTTGTAGTGCTCCAATGTTGTTTACATCCATATTTAAAGACACTGTCCCAGGGTCTCTCAAACTGTGGTCTGTCAGACAGGTAGTCCATTATCCAGGACACCATAGGCTCATCTTCCTGCGTATTTACCCTATAACAGGGATGGCAGGAAGGTATTGAAGGCACTGGAGGAATCAAAAATTTATAATCCTTTCAGTGCTGCCAGCTCTGTCCAGGTGAGAATAAGCCTTGTGGGGCAGATACATAATTGCATATTCCACTCCAATTTTTGTCCGATAGGCAAACTTCAGTGGATCCAGGTCATCTAACACAAGAGGAGTTGTATAGTTCAAGATCAGCCTCTTCAATGTCATCGTGATGTGAGATATATGTGCCACTGGTCTGTAGTCAATAGGTGAAGAGGTGTCTGGCTTCTTTGGACCTGCAACAAAAGACATAATAAGAATCAGAGGTACAGCTAAAGTTGGAAAGATATCTAATACATTCAAGGAAAGAAGGTTGAAGTGGTATGGACATGTTTTGAGAAAAGACAATGAATACATGGGTAAAAGAGTGATAGAAATGGAAGTGCAGGGAATGAGAAAGCAAGACAAGTGGAAGTGGATGGATAAAGTAAAAAAAATGTGAAGCAAGAGGGTTTGACTAGGGAGGAGTTGCAGGACTCAGCTACTTGGAGAAGGTTCGTCAGGCATGTCAAACACATTTAGAACTAGGAAAAGAAGAGGATAAAGAAGAAGTACTATTATATTGACAAAAACTCTGGTGTACATGTATATTTAAAATGAGACTTTATTATACAGTATTTTTTTTAATTTAATCTAAAATCATGGGTTTACTGAAATATTTTTTCCCATTTTATTAATCTGGTATTGTGCAGTGTATAGTCATTTTGTAATCTTCATTTTAAATTATTTGTAACAGAATTCATTTAAGTGCTTTCATTGCTGTAAAAAATGAAAAAATGTGAATGATATACAGAACGTTCTTCCATTAGCTGAGTATTACAATTGCTTTAGTTTGGTAGAATGTGCCATCTTCATTATTGAAGATGATATTTAACAACCACTAGAATATATGCATCTTTATCATTCAATCACAGGTTTCACTCTTTCCTGCTGTACCTTGGACAGCCATCCTACTCTGTGAGAGATGTGAAGGTAACACATTTCTGCAAGATCATAAGTGACTTTGCATTAGAGTACCGTACCACCAGGGAGAGGGTGTTGCAACAGAAGCAGAAGCGAGCAGCTTACCGAGAACGAAACAAGACACGGGGCAAGATGATCACAGAGGTGAGGTGGAGGTGATGATACTGGGATGTTTGTCACACTTTAGTTAAGTGATCTATTATAAAGCAGTTTATAACCGTCTATAAATATTTTGTTAACTATGTTACTAACAATGACACTAACAGTAAAAGTAATAAGACCCTTGAAATGTGTTAGTGTCATTTTTGGATTGTTTTATATTGTGTTAAAAAGATCTGTAATATTTTTTTACAATTTGCAGACTATTAATAGCTGCTTATAATGGATATTAAAGTATTACTGGGATGTTATATCTCTGAATAGGGGAGTTAAAAGAGTTAAAAAAACCTGAAAATCTTCTGTACTCTGCAAAAGACCAAATGAACAATCTATACTAATAAAAGGCAAAGCCCTCACTGACTCACTCACTCACTGACTGACTCATCACTAATTCTCCAACTTCCTGTGTAGGTAGAAGGCTGAAATTTGGCAGGCTCATTCCTTACAGCTTACTTACAAAAGTTGGGCAGGTTTCGTTTCGAAATTCTACGCGTAATGGTCATAACTGGAACCTATTTTGTTGTCCATAGACTATAATAGACTTCTACTCGATGCCCGTGGGAGGCGGAGTTACGCCTTCCACGTAATTTAGTGCCTGCCCATATAAGGCCGTCCGTCAGCGGCAATCCAATAGAAATACTGCCGCTAAATATTCACGGGTGAAGGACTGTGCTTATGCAGAGGAAGATGAGATGGTCAGGGTGGTGTTTGGCACAAACTCGGCGAAACTGCGAGAGAAACTTTTAAGTGCCGGGTCTTAGCTAACATAATACAGCCGTGGACATCGCACGAGATGGCACCAGCACAGCTAGGAAGCTTTGATGCATGTACACCGAGCGACTCGCGTGAAATGACGCAGTGCACAGACAAAAAGCAACAGTTCCAAAGAGTGCTGAACAAAAACCGAATTACACAATTGAGAAGGCAGCAAAAAAATATGAAGCGTGTGATACATACAAGCATATTCATAAGTGCAGCTACTGCGGAAACAAAGCACACGGTGGAAAAAGTCAATGTCCCGCTAAAGGAAGACAGTGTAAAAAAAAAAAAAAAAAACCTGTGCATGCAGTGTGTCACGTCTCAGATAAAGAGGAAGACGAGCTGTTTATTGATGCAGTAAGAAACGAATCGATGAATGAAACCTGTTATCTTTACAACAATTGACAAACACAGAATGTAACTTGAACACAACACATCCTCCAAATACGAACCTGATTGAAAGAAATAATGATAATCAAATCCTTGATGACAGCAACACTCATAACCGTCACAAAACAATTACTGTATATTGACAATCATGTTACG
Organism: Polypterus bichir lapradei; assembly: GCA_026402145.1. Classification (NCBI taxonomy): domain Eukaryota; kingdom Metazoa; phylum Chordata; class Cladistia; order Polypteriformes; family Polypteridae; genus Polypterus; species Polypterus bichir. The sequence goes on from JANRMT010062806.1 coordinate 87,255,046, forward strand.
TTATTTTTAAAATGTTCCCTTTTCTTTTTCATAACTTCTTTAACGCAGTACTTCTCCACTGCGAAGCGGATATATATATATATATATATATATATATATATATATATATACCCCGATCTACATACTCTCAAATAGACATACCATGTGCCGTGGCGCAATGGTAGAGGCTTCGCCTCTAACGCCGACGACCGAGGTTCGATTCCCGAGAGGGGTACGCTTATTATGTACGCGCGCTTCCCGATTCATTTTCCTTGGTTTGAGACGTATGAAAAAATATGCGGTTAACTGCAGAAAGACAGATCACCAATTGAAGCTTTATGAATAATGGATACTTTATTCGCAATCAATGATTGTTTTGGTAAAGCCATACTCGGTGTATTCATTAGATGAATGGTAAAAAAGTAAGAGCGAGGGGAGGGTCACTTATTGAGGTCCGCAGGCGAAACCACAATAGCACGCGGGCTCGATGCGTCGGTGCGCGTCAATTCGATCTGAATTGCGCGATCACATTCGAAAAAATATATCTTTTCAAGTTCTATTTAGTCAACACAAATATCTTTGGTTGGAATGTAAGGCGAATTTACTCTTTACATTTGTATGGTGAAGAAAAATTTATGCAATGATGACTAAATTTAACTATATAAAGTCAAAACTTGATTATATAAAGTCAGCGTCGGTATATATAAAGTCAAAACTTGTTTCTGAATATATAAAGTAAAAACTTGAATATATAAAGTCAGCGCTGGAATATGTAAAGTCAAAACTTGAATATATAAAGTCTTTCCCAAATATATAAAGTCAAAACCCGAGTATATAAAGACGGCGTTGGAATATTTAAAGTTAAAACTTGAATATATAAAGTCAGCGTCGGAATATATAAAGTAAGCGCTGGAATATATAAGGTCAAAACTTAAATATATAAAGTCAGCGTCGGAATATATAAATTCAGCGCTGGAATATATAAAGTCAAATCTTGACTATATAAAGTCAGCGTCGGAATATATAAAGTCAAAACTTGAATATATAAAGTCAGCGCTGGAATATACAACGTCAGCGCTGGAATATCCATCCATTTCCCAACACGTTGAATCCGACCACAGGGTCACGGGGGTCTGCTGGAGCCAATCATAGCCAACACTGGGCGCAAGGCAGGAAAAAATCTTGGGCAGGGCACATGCATCATTTTCAAAACATTAACCGAACAGTGTTTTTTAATTTATTTTTCTGAATACGTTTTTGTTAACTTAGTTCAGTTCAGAGTCGTTTCAATCAATATATTTTGACTTTGACTTTATATATTCAGGAATGAGTTTATATACTCCGATGTTGGCTTTATATAATCAGGAATGACTTTATAAATTCCGACGCTGACTTTATATATTCAGGTTTTGACTTTATATATTCCAGCGCTGACTTTATATATACCGACGCTGACTTTATATATTCAACTTTTGACTTACATATATATATATATATATATATATATATATATATATATATATAT
>JANRMT010062806.1:87261261-87278550 GCA_026402145.1 Polypterus bichir lapradei
TACTTATTTCGGTGGTATGACACCACTGTCAGCCGCCATATTGAATTTTCCAACATCACTAATTCTCCAACTTCCCGTATAGGTAGAAGGCTGAAATTTGGCAGGCTCATTCCTTACAGCTTACTTACAAAAGTTAAGCAGGTTTCATTTCGAAATTCTATGCGTAACGATCAACAACGTCCGCCATGTTGAACTTTCTTATTTATGGCCTCATCTTCTCGAAATTTGGTAGGCGGCTTCCCTGCACTAACCGAAACCAATGTACGTACTTATTTCTGTGGTATGATGCCACTGTCGGCCACCATATTGAACTTTTCAACAGTCTTTGTTACTTATGGGCCCATCTTCAAGAAATTTGGTACACGGGTTCCCAACGCTAACTGAATCCTATTTACGTACATATATACGTCCATAGCCTGCAGCTTGGTCACCATGTGAGGCGGCGTTGGGTCTCCCATCCCATCACCTCCCACGTTGTTGGCTGCCTGCCTATATAAGGCCGTCCGTCGCTCCAGTCTCTACATTCCCTTCCTTGCTTCGCCACGGGATTCACGTCTCCCTGCTGATAACTACAGCCTTTTTGTTTAATCCACGGCTTCTCCGCTGTTTTATTGTTTGTTTATTACAATTATAGTTATTGTATAGGTATTTTACACTTACTTTACATTACTCAGGTACCCATTTCCTTCATCATTCCAACCCCCATTACCATGTCTATCGAGGTAATCACCATCGATCAAAGAACTTTCACTTACCGAGTGGTTTCCATGCCCGGAGATGGCACCTACCTTTTCCATTCTCTGTGTTACATATTGCACGGCCATATCAGGCTCACTCTTGATATCTGGAAGAACATTGTGTCTTATGTATTGAATGACTGGGACAGGTTCAAGGTGTGGACTGATGACGGTACAGGAGATAATTATACTACACAGGAGCACTAGAAGAGTGAAATGCTTAAGCCCTTCACCTATGGTTCTGCATGTGAGTTGATGGCTGCCGCTGAATTGTTCGGTTGGTGCTTTCAAGTGTACCGAAATGGCCAAATATTTTACACCTTTCGACAACCGCCAATGCCTCTTAAACATCTTACATTCATAGGTGACCATTTCAGTAGTGGACACTTTGATGTTTATGAATGTTTAAACTCTCAAAAGCTGGATGTGAAGTTATCGATGAAACCGGTTGTAAGCTTACAACGCTTGACAGATGCCGAATGTCACTTCAACACAAGTCCTGCAAATACTGTCGTAATTGAAACAAACCATGAAACTGAAATCGATTATGACAGCAGCAATCCATGCTGTGAGATTTGAAACAAGATTACTGTTCACATGGCCAACTGTAAGTTGCATGCTCAAGAGTAAGCTCAGCGCACAGCTTGGTCATATTACAACCGGAGGGCCGAACGGACAACATGGTATACAAAAAGATCCTTAACAAATAATTATTGCCATATTTTCCCTCACTTTAAAAAGGTTAAATTTTCTTCTTAATAAAAATTTTAATGCAGTACTTCGCCGCTGCGAAGCGCGGGTATTTTGCTAGTTTATTTAATAAAGCTGTCCCAGTCCTAATGCAGTTTCTAACAAAAAAAATGTATTTCTATAGCAAATTTTCAAACACAGAATTTAGTCTAAAGTGCTTTACAAGATGTCAAAAAATAGAAGAAAAGCAATTAAAATTAGATTAAAATAAATAACAAAAAATAAATCCGTAAACACGCACACATATATAATTAATTAAAATTACAGTCTTTATATATACAGTAGACCCCTGCAATGTCGTGGTTCAGAGTTCGTGGCTTCAGTTATTCACGGATTTTTCCTTAGAACCTATCTAATAATTTTTAGTGGAAACCGCAAATATCCTCCGCAATGTTTATGGCTCTTTTTGCGGCAATACTGTACTGTAAAGGGGTGGTCCAGATCTAATTATACAATTTTCATCACGCTACAACTTAAGTTTATTACATAGAGAATTCACAACTGAATGGAGGACAAGTGGGACATTACGTGGAAAATCAGTGAATTAATTCAATGTAAGTCCATTTTAGTTTATTACAAGATATTTTGAACAATTCTTTTGTCTTACATTGTTTTCCTGCATTGCATTAAAAGTTGCATAATTAGATCTGGACCACCTGATAGAGTAGTGTTTCCCAAACTCGGTCCTGGTGGACCCCTGTGGCTGCAGGTTTTTGTTCCAACCAGATTCCTAATCAGTGACACCTGATAGCACGGATCTCATTTAATTAGCTGGTATTTTTTTTCTTGTATTCAACATTCAGAAAAGCTTAGCAGCATGATTTTTACATTTATAAGATATTTAAAAATATTTCTGCTTTTGCTATAATGTTTAACTCTCTTTTGTTAAATTTCATTATACTTTGCCCTTTCTCTGTGCAGTTTTTCCCCCTTCGTTGTATCTTATTAATGACAATTTAAAACGAGCAGATCAGACACCCAGGCAAACAACACTGAATAATCAAAGGCTGCAACTACTTTAGAGTCAGACCCACTAATTAGTAAAAATTGGATTAATTAAACTACTAGAAGACCTAGAAAAGTAGAATGAAAATCAAGATGAAAATACTGTTAAAAAGAAAAAAATACATTATTCCTATAGAACTGCTTCATACATTTTAATATTTTATTTTTTTTTAGCAAACTTAGTTTTCTAATTTCTATATTGTTCCCTAAACACAGAACTTGGGGAAATATCAGTTCACTTAATTAGCCCAGGAGTCCAATTAAAAACAGAATCTGGTTGGAACAAAAACCTGCAGCCACAGGGGTCCACCAGGACTGAGTTTGGGAAACACTGTAATAGAGAGAACAGGAAGCAACTGTAAAGGAAAACACAGCTTGGGATGGTGAAAGTAGCCAATAGAATTTGAAACTGCAACTCCCAGCAGTTCCTACAGTGGTTCTGATTGGTCTTCTGCTGAGGGTGCTAGGGCTGTTGGGGTCAAAGGACGTGGCTTTTAAAAAGGGGGCGTGGCTTTTAAATAGGGGGCCGGTGACCAAAAGCAAAAAAAAGTTTGCGGTACAACTATCTTTACATTCCCATTCAACGTACGGATCTCTGGACTGTCTATTTTCATCGTTACATTTCATCCGTTGCCGTTTTTCATGAATGTCTTTTGTGATTTACTGTGTGTGTTTTGTTTGTGCTTTCTTGTATTTAACGTGTAATCGTCGTAAGGGGAACAGGGGTGGTATATTTGTTTTTATTTATTTCATTTGTTTTCATTACATTCTTTATTTGCTGTTTGATTACCGGTTTGCTTTGTTTTTGTCTGAGTGTGTGCGGGTCTGGCCAAGGTTGGGTGCGTCCCTGGAATCTCCACCATAAAAAATAAATAAATCATCGTCTTTTCGATAGTATGAATCTTAGCGGCACTGGACCGCTACAGCGTTATTCATTTCTCCTTGCTGCTGATTGACTGTGATGCATCTCCAGCTGAGTTTTCTGGTATTTTCCATTTTGTTCCTCTTAACCCTTAAACAGCCACAACCAGCAATAGTCGTTTCCCAGTGCCATTTGCGAGCATGCAGGAACTGATTAGTCAGTGTCATACATTCGTTGAGCAGCCAGCTCATGACCACTGCCAGCCCCTTGTGAGCAGGGGGGCTGAATGCACCCCTAGAAGACACGGACGCTCCTCAAAAAAAAAAAAAACCCTCTTAAAAAATGCTGATAGAATACCTTCAAATTGCTCCCTTACTTGCTGGGCTTGCTTGTGGCAGCGCTGTCATGTGATATGTTTCTCGTGCGACGCTACACATACTTAAAAACCTGAATAGCACCTGTCCTTTTTGGCTGATTGCTTTGTTTCTCTCTCCTCCCCCAGACATTCTCTGCTCCTGTTGGGGGTCCCGCTCCCGTTGTGCTCCCCTATGATGTTTGTCTATTCTTTAATCAAGAACTAACTGCATACTGAGCTCGTTTTAATTCTGAAAGAGATATGTTTGTTTGAAGTGTTTGAATAAAGTTCCTGTACAATCTCCTGTGTTTCTGTGCAGTTCTGCAGCCTCACTGTCCCTGGGATTGAGCCGCTGCACTAGACTAGCCTGCCAGCATTAGTGCTTACCTCTGGGTGCTTGAGTGCAGCCAATTCAAGCGCAGTAGGCTCAGTGATTTACTGAATTTCATCCATGGCATCAGTTGCACTTTGTACATATTGTTCCAGTAGTTTTTTAAAACGTATTTGGCATCCAGGGATACATTAACCCCCAAGTATGTGACAGTTTAAGGGTTAAAGCCCCAAGATGCCACCGAAACACCCTGCACCTTCTCAGGCTTCTGGCAGTGAAAACACACTTACATGAATTACAGTACATATAGTGGTATTTTACATTCTAGCACCGCGGGAGACATAGCAGTACAGTACTGTACAGTATACAGGTTTACCTTTTACATTCTTTTTTTACTTAGGTAATGTATTAAGCTGAGTTTGAAATGAAAGTGTTTGGGGGCATATTTAGGGTTTAAACTATAAAAATAGGTATTTTTTTAACCACACCCAAAATATGCGGTTTTTCACAATTCACGGGTGCTCTAGGAATGTAAACCCTGCGAATTTTGGGGGTGTACTGTTGAATAAAGTCTCTAAAGATGAGACAGAGGACAAAGAATATTTGGACTGCTTCTTAAGGAATGCCAGTGGCCCACCTCAGGTCTACTACTCTGTTGTTTTGAACACTTCACTTCTGTATTGTTGAGATGAATACAACAATTGTCTTACTCAGATGGAGGAAAAACTAAAACAGTTTGTTGCTATGAAATACCAGAGCATTGCTTGTCAGTTTAGAATCACCAAATAAATTGGTCCCATGTAAGAGTGATTATATGTGTGTATGGGTAGACCCTGCAATGGCACCTTGTCCAGGGTTGTTTCTCACATTGTGCGCAGTGCAGTCCTGAATTGGATTATGAAAGTATGTAGATTTTATACAAACACACACAGATAAGCTTAGGGTTGTATATAATTAAGAGCTTATACCTGAAATGTCCATTAATGGAAAAATTGTAAAAAATGCATAATGCTTTATCTGTTTTACAGAAAAACATTAAAACCTTTTTAATAAAATGACATTGAATCACTATTACTGTGATTCAAATCACAAATCCCATGTAAACTAATTTAAACTAAAGTGATCCACATGTATTTACGGTATGCCAACCTTTTGCTTAAACATCCTACTGTTTTTGATAATGACACAGTATCTCATGGAATTAGAAAATACATAGTGATGGCACAAAAAGCCACCTCTAGTTGACAGTTGAGATCTCAGCAGAGACATACTTTCTTTGCTGAGGGCTCGCTTAGAGTCCCATCTCTCTCTCCGTGCAGCTGTATTTCCTGAGGTGACATGTCTCGGATGCATAGGATGCTGTGACTTACAAGCAGCAGTTTCTAAATGACCAGCTGTGGTTTGAGCTACTTACTTTTGACAGAGTTGCACCAACCGCTGGTTATATTTTGAGACTTGAAAGAATATGAAAACACAAAATTTCCCCAGAGTCCAAACTATGCAGTACTATTCTTTACAGCTGATAATGTTTGCTACATATTCATCCACATCAAAAGCAGTTTGCATTGTTTGTGAACAAAAATTTGAGGTTTCTAGATGAAAATTCACTTTAAAAGTGTTGAAATTTTGTGTGCTTGTTCATATCTGCCAAATTGCCTGAGGTAAGACTGCCACATTCTGCAGCCTTGCCTGTGTGTTTGTATATATAATTTACTATATAGTGTACATGCACATGAATGTGTGTGTGTCTATAAAAATGTGGACCCTAGTAAAAAGAGAAGATGTTAAGTCACTACCAAATATTGATTATTACCTAGTTAATATAATGTTATACATCTTTAGTGCCAACCCTTTTTCTGCTGTAAGTTTAAACAACAATGTGACATTTCAAACTTTACTCCCACAAAATATGCATGTCTTGGATTGACCTATAGTGTGATGACATTGTTTCCTGTGCCTGTTTCCACTCTTTCCACAATGTGTTTTTGGTTGTTATTTCTTGTTATTAACACTACTGACCTATGCAAATGGGTCTCCCAAGCCATGGATATATGGCCACCTAGAATATGCTGACTTCTTCTGTATTTTACCTGGCAGTAACTGTTATGCATAGTGACTCTATGTAGAACAAAGTGACTAGTAAAAATACAAGAAGAGATGATATTGTCAATGGTCATCTGTGTGTGCGAGTGCATGTTTTTAGTAACACATCTGAATTATTTGTTACTGCTTCTGTTGGCACAGGTTTTGGCAGAATTAGTCCACCTGAACCTGTAGCTCCACAGGAAGATGGTGCAAGTTCCCAAGATGATGCAACAGATGAGATCATGGACCGTTTAGTAAAGTCTGTCACACAGAATCCCAATCAGCGACCATCCACTCCAAAGGAGAGAAAGAGATCTCGAGCAAACCGCAAGTCCTGTAAGTGTCTTATCTTTAAATCTAATATTGGATCATAGATCTGCGTAGTCTGCGTTAGTTGCCTTTCAGAGCTGGAGTTCAGTTGACCACACCTGAGGCAGTGCTATTGTAAAAACAGTCTAATGGACGGGAACACTTCTTTGTAAATCTGTTGTCACAGTGATTCTGTTGTAAAACTGAATGTAAATAAATAAATAAAATGGCTCTGGAAAGATGTTTGAAAGGATAAATTGTTTTCTCTGTTTGGTAAGACGAGTTATTGTCATGTTTTTGAAAAATAAATGTGTTTTAAGGATGGGCTAATTGCTTGACTTAAGTCAAGCATTATCTTTTCTGTGTATTTAGTAGCTGGAAATTTTAGGAGAAACATTTACAGTTGCAAGCTGGACAGAACATTCACATAAATAGTAGAGAAAATTAAAGCTGAAATGTCAGAGTACATACTTCCTAACTCAGTAGTAGGATAAACTATTGAGTTAATCTACCAAAAAGTGCTAAAGGACAAACGAGAAAGAAACACTTACAACATTCAGCCACTCCTGTCATAGAACCAGGGCTATTTATTCTAGTTGGGACCTTTTGCATTGAGAAAGTTTATTAATATGCCATTGATTATTTTAAACACTCCTGGGGGTTGATTGATGGAGGCAATATTCAAAATAATGGTATCATTATTGATGAACACATCCACAAGTAAATATACAAATCCAAATACTACCAAATTATATTAGGGAGAAGAAATCCTTATCTTCAAAGCAGCCATTTTCTGAATACAGGATGCTGGAATAAGTACACTCTTACCTTTTTGAAGCTACGTCAAAATGTGCTGCTAGCTCTAAGACAAAAGGTGGTACTTTTCCTTTTAAAAACATGGTAGCTAAGCATTACACTTAATTACCCACATCAGTTTTCAGCTTCCCTAATGCTTTAATACACTTCTTTCAAGAATATATGCTTTCAGAGAATTATTTTGTTTTGTGTTGCTTAGTATTTCTTGTGAAGTTTTTGTTTTAAATGTAATATGAGCACTTGAATACATACCAGAACTGGACTGATCAGTTACACTGTGATTTTTTTTTTTTTTTTATTATTATTACAATATGACCGTTTTTTTTTTTTTGTTTGTTTGTTTTTGCAGTGAGAAGGACTTTGAAAAGTGGACTAAGTCCTGACATGGTGCAGGCACTGGGACTGACAAAGTCCAGTGAAGTGGCATTGTAAAAGGACTGACAATCAACATTACCCATGTACAGGGTGTCTTTTTTATGGAGTATAAATGATGTAGCAGAGCAGAACCACAATGCAAGGTGAAAATAACAGCAATTTACCAAAATGCATCTTGCATCAGTGTGGTTTACTTTTACTCTCACTGCGGACTTTACATCAATACCTTGTATGAGGTGTGGCTTCAATGGAGAAAAGGTCATAAACGTACATACCTGGATACAACTGCACATTCTATTGGTATTCTGTTACAATTAATTGCACACAGCAATAGGTTTATTGTTTGAGGGGTGATGTATCTCTACTATAGTGTACAGCTTCTTTTTATTGCTGAAGCTGGTACTAGAATTCATTAGATTTCCAGTAAACATAAATGTGAGCATCCAGTATCCATCATTTCTTAGAAATATTGTTAATTCTATATGTGTTTGTATGTATGTACAGTGTGTGTGTATAATACACACACTTGTATAAATTAGTATGGCCCAAAATAACATGCGCATAGTACATACACACTTTAAAATATATCATCCCTGAGTATATAATATAGACAATATTAAGCATGATACAGTACCACATAAAAATGCAGTGATTTTTAGAAACATGCATTTCCTTTCTAATGCAAAACTATTTTTATGTTTTACCAGGGCACTTAACTTTTGTATCTTAAATTTGGAAATACTTGTGTTAGGTAGTTAACACTATGTGGCCCATCTTGTACAATGTGTTATTTCCTTTATATGGGATTTGTGAATAATACCGTGGTTTATATGAAACTTTTTTTTAAAGTGTTGATAAGAGAAATCTCATTAAGCAATATATTTATCCATAATGTGGGTAATAATTTGCACTGGGTTTAAGTATGCTAGTCTGTTTTATCAAATTGTGGCAGTATTAATAAATATTTACTGTATTTACATGCACATCTTCCCTTTTATATTATGTGTTTTCCTGATCACGTGCAGTATGCATTTTCATGTTGTCCAGTTGTATTATCCCTGAAGAACGTCTATTTCAACAATAAGGAACAAAACAGTAAAATTTAACAGGCCCACATTCCCAATCCTTCCTTTGTTATATGAATATGCAGAGACTTTGTTGTGGATTGGTTCCTTCTGCCAAGTAAACCAAGCCCAAGTAGGGTGGGGTGGGGTGGGGTGTTGTAGAGTTGTTGTTGTTGGGGATGTATAAATTCCTGATATAAATAAGTAAAACACTATTGACCTTCTTTTGGAAATTGTACTATATGTTTTCATCTTAAAAGCAGCTTCCATTCATAGCTACTTTACCTTCCATTATTGGATGCAGAAGAAAATGCGCATATTTGTGTGTGTCAAGCAAAATATAAGCCTATACCATACTTGAATAAATTCAGAATTCAGGTTTATCTGTCACCTGTGTTTAATACATAAACTGCTATATGTAATTCATTTAAATCCCCATTTATTCAACATGTTCTGTCTCTTACTCCACACCTTCTGTTACTTAAGCTTCTTGTTTTATTGATGTTTATACCTTTTATTTTTTATTTGAATTTATAATAAGTGAAGTAAAATTAAGCTGTTCATTGCACTTGGGGCTTTACAATGAGTTATTCTCTTTAGATGCACTGTTTGTTTGAGATTAATGAAACTGCCTTTTTTTTTATTCGTATCCTTTTTAATAGTTGTTACTCCAAGGGTTTAAAATCCCAAAGCACTGCTGAAGTGTGTACTCCGCAGTCTTTGAGGAAAATAACAACATTTAGATATCAGAATTTGTTTAATAACTAATCAAAAGACCTAAATATATTGAATGGCCTCTTCCTCTTAGTAAACATGAGCTCTCCTGCGTGCCTCTGGGGCATGTTGTCTGTGTCTGATTGATGAGTTGTATTGCATCCTCTCCGTTAATAATTTATAGGTAATAATGAAATGAAACACAACCTGCATTTTTTGTTTGTACACCGTATAAGCATGTAAAAATCAACAGCAAGGATGTTGCTTCACAGCATACTGTATCAGTCACAACTCTGAGAGAGAGAGCCTGCAGATTCTTGGAAAGTGGGAGTTATTACAGTGTCCATATGATATTTGTCTTTCTTTTTTATGTAAATGAATACAACAGTTGACACACTCATGGAGAGCAAAGCCACCCAGTATCCCACCCTTTAAATTCAGTTTAGGGTTTTGGGAAGTCAGGGCTCATCTCAGCTGCAACTTTTGGCAGGATACCCGTCCATCACAAAACAAAATAACACACTCTTGCTTACCTATATAGGGTCAGTTAAGAGATGCAACTTCACTGGACCTTGCACATACAATACAATACAATTTATTTTTGTATAGCCCAAAATCACACATGTTGTCTCTTGACAGTCCCCAGCCTTGACTCTCTAAGAAGACAAGGAAAAACTCCCCAAAAAACCCTTGGGAAAGGTTGTTCAAAGCGAGACCCCTTTCCAGGTGTCAAAAATAAGGGGTCAATACAATACACACAACAGAACACAAGTAATCTTAAATACAGTATAAAAATGTTACAAGTCCAGAGCAGAATTTAACAGTAGATGATATCACATAATATGATTTAGATTTGTTTAGAGTCCTGGAGACTTCAGCCATCAAGCTTCCTCCCCCAATTGGCCATTCCACAGCTAAGACGGTGCTGGGCCAGCTAATCCGATGAAAGGACCCATCTACCCGACGATTCCTGCAGTCCTCCATCAGGGATGACTTTACCTTAGGCAGGCAAAACATCTTGGCAGGTGGGCCGTGGCACCAAGTGCCACATTTGAGTATCGAGAATAGGTGAGGGTTAGTAACAAATTTATAACTATCATATTACTTATGTTTTAGTGCTAATTACTAACAATAGAGATGCAGTCTGTACAGTTAATCAGCAGCTATAGTTAGGATATGCTAAACTGAAGTATTGAGTCTTCAGCCGGGATTTGAAAGCTGAGACCAAAGGGCATCTCTAATAGTAGCAGGCAGTTCATTCCACAGTTTAGGGGCACTGTAACTAAAAGTTCAACCTCTAACTATTATTTTATTAATTATTTGAATCATAAGCAGACCGGCATCTTGATATCTTCATGTGCACTCTGGTTTGTAAGTCATGATAAATTCAGACAAGTAAGCTGGACCTGGGCCATTTAAGGCTTTATTTGTTAAAAGGATTTTGACATCTGCCCTAAACTTAACCGGGAGCCAGTGTAAGGGTTTAAGAACTGGAGTTGTGTTCATATTTTCTTGTTCTTGTAATAATTCTTGCAGCAGCATTTTGGATTAACTAAAGGCTGTATAAAGAACAATTTGAACATCCAATGAACACCACATTACAGTAGTCAATCCTACTTAACTCCTAGATTGCGGGCTGATTCCGTAAAATTAATAGTGATTCCAACCGAGTTAAATGATGACAAAATATTGTTGTGATCAGCGTCATTCAACTCCAATAATTAACATCTCTGTTTATCGTTTAAAGATAGGTAGTTCTCATCCATCCACTGCTTTAATTCACTAACACAACTAATTAAAGACAACATTGGAGAAACTTCATTTGATCTAAAAGAAAGGTATAACTGGGTGTCATCTGCATACGAGTGAAAATGAATATTGTTTCCTAATGATAGATCCCAGTGGAAGCATGTAAAGTGAAAACAGTAAAGGTCCCAGTACTGAGCCCTGCAGGACACTATATCTCACTTCTGTGTATAATGATGGAGTATTGTCAGCACATTTCTGTACGTATTAGAATCGATTTGATAAAGAAGAACTAAGCCAGGTGAGCACAGTGCCTGTAAGCCCAATGTCATTTTCTAGCCTGTGCAGTAAAATAGAATGATCACTGGTGTCAAATGCTGCGCTTTAAGTCTAACAACATAATTACAGTGGAGTTTCCTTCATCAGAGGATATCAGAATGTCATTTACAACCCGCGTTAGTGCCGTTTCTGTACTATGACCAGTGTGGAAACGAGACTGGAATTTCTCAAATAAATTGTAATACTTAAGGTGTGACTGAAGCTGATTGGTGACTAATTTTTCTAGTATTTTAGAGAAAAAGGGTACATTTGAAATAGGTTTATAATTAAGTATGTGTGGGTCTAGGTATGACTTTTTAAGTAATGGTTTAATGACTGACACTTTTAGTGCATCAGGTAATAATCATCATGCAATAATGAACTGTTGATAATGTTTAGAATAGGCACTGCAACAGCATCCATTGCATTTTTTACTATTTTTTTGGCACTGGAGATCTAGGGAACAAGTAGTGGGTTTCATTTTAGAAATTAAAGTTAAGACTTCCTGCTCAGTTACAGGATTAGAATTACTAAAGTGTTGAATGCAATGTGAGACAGGGTCTGCTAAGCTAGTATGTGGTTTGTACTGTGATGCTGAGATCTCGGATGTTATATTTTTAATTTTCTCACTGAAGTTCATAAAATCTGTACTGCTACTAATATCTGTTGGTATTTTGCACTGTAGATCTGAATTCCCATTTGTTAATTTAGCCACTGTTCGAAACGGTACCCGTGGATTTTTATTATTGTTATCTATTATTGTAAAATAGTATTCTGAACGAGCTTTAAAGAGAGCTTTTTTATATTTAACAATCTCTATCCATGCAATTTGAAAGACCTGCAGCTTTGTTATTCTCCATCTGCACTCCAGTTTTCGACACTCTAATTTACAAGCTTGAGTGTTCAAATTAAACCAGGGAGAGTTTCTATGTGCTTTGATCACTTTTTGTTTTAAGTGGAGCCACTGTTTACAGAGCATCTGTCAAGGTCACATTATAATGTGATGTTACCTGATCTAAATTTTTTTCCACGTCTATATTTGATGTTAACTGATCTAAATGGTTTTTCACAATTACACTCGACTTACTCAACGTATATATAAATTTTGAAGCAGAATTACAATCTAGATGTTGCACTGTCCTTGTTTTAATCTGTGAGTGCAGGACTAAATCAAATGTAATTAAGTAGTGATCAGAAATAACTTCATTTAATGGAGTAACATTTAAATTTTGAATTTCAACTTTGTAAGTTATAATTAAATCTAATGTGTGGTTATGATTATGAGTTGGACCTTTGATAATCTGACAAAATCCTACTGAATTTAACAAATAAGTAAAACATTTGCTAAAAGTTTCAGTTTCCACATCAATGTGTACATTAAAATCCCCCATTAATACTACGTGATCATAATTTATAGCCAAATCAGATAAAAGGTTGCTAAATTCAGTCATGAACAAGGAATATGGCCCTGGCGGTCTGTAGACTAGCACTATAATTGTGTTGGAATCTGTTTTATTATTTAAAATGAATGCCTCAAAGGATGTAAAGTCACCTAAATTTTTAGAAGTGATTTGCATTTTGTTACAATGAATTATTCCAAGGCCTCCTCTTCGACCAGAATCTCTAGACTTACAAAGAAATGTGTATGCATCTGATGACATCTCAGCTAAGGGAGCAGTGTCAGATTTACTAAGCCAGGTTTCAGTGAGAAGACACATATCAGATTTTGTACTTAATATAATATAATTTACCAAAACAGATTTACTTCCAAGAGAGCGAATGTTCAATAAGAAGCATTTAAAACTGTATGCTTCTTTGTGAACTGGTGATATATTTATGTTTTAATTTGAAGTAAATTTCTATTACAGGTACCCCTGGTGGAGGATCTGGTTTTATCTTTTGGTCTAATTATACACCTTATTTTTTGCTTATCAAGTAATTTAAGGTTTGTATCAAGACTACATTTATAAGATGCCCCACAATAGGGATAATGGATAACAGCTTCAGGATAATAACATGTGGGATAAACAACAGCCTGTGATTTAAGATCACATGACTGCGGCCTGGATGGTGCTCTAATCCGTCAGCCAGGCAGTTTTGCTGCCATATTTTGGGATAATACATCAGATCCCCTCCTGTTAGGATGAAGACCATCTCTTTTGAAAAATCCAGGCCTTTCCCAAAAATCATCCCAATTGTTCACAAAGGCTATGCTTTTATTTCCACACCAGGTTTCTAGCCAGCAATGAAGGGAACACAATCTGGTACAAATCACATCCCCTCTACAGTAATCCCTCCTCGATCGCGGGGGTTGTGTTCCAGAACCCCCCGCGATAGATGAAAATCCGCGAAGTAGAAACCATATGTTTGTATGGTTATTTTTATATATTTTAAGCCCTTATAAACTCTCCCACACTGTTAACATTATTAGAGCCCTCTAGACATGAAATAACACCCTTTAGTCAAAAGTTTAAACTGTGCTCCATGACAAGACAGAGATGACAATTCTTTCTCACAATTAAAAGAATGCAAACATATCTTCCTCTTCAAAGAATGTGTGTCAGGAGCAGAGAATGTCAGAGAGAGAGAGAGCTTGACAGAAAAGCAAACAATCAAAAAATCAATACGTGCAAGCTGTATCTTCTACGCAAACAGCCTCTGTGCAAACAGCCCCTCTGCTCACACCCCCTCCGTCAGGCGCAGAGAATGTCAGAGAGAGAGAAAATCAAACAATCAAGCACCGCGCGGGAAGCATATCTTATATCATTCAGGAGTTTTAGTTAATATGTAATACATGCTCTGATTGGGTAGCTTCTAAGCCATCCGCCAATAGCGTCCCTTGTATGAAATCAACTGGGCAAACAAACTGAGGAAGCATGTACCATAAATTAAAAGACCCATTGTCCGCAGAAATCCGCAAACCAGGGAAAAATCTGTGATATATATTTAGATATGCTTACATTTAAAATCCGCGATAGAGTGAAGCCCCGAAAGTCAAAGCGCGATGTAGCGAGGGATTACTGTATATAATCTTGGTAAAGGGCCAGATACAACTTAATTCCGACATTTTCTTTTAGCTTTGGTGCATAGAGAGAAGAAGTTCTTCTTTAATACCTCAGATTGCTGTAAATAAATATCATTAGTGCCGACATGCAGCAATAAGGTAGATACTTCATCGTCAGTGACACGGTCCAATGAGGCCTCTATGTCAGATTTCTTGGCTCCTGCAAAGCATTTAACATTAACTGCTAGTTTAACATAGTTTGGAATTCAAACATTCCACATTATGGAATCGCCAATTATGAGCACTGTAAGGGATGTAGAAGGAAAACCAGAGAACTTGAAAGAAAAACAACACAGACATATATAGGTAATGTGTAAACCACACAACCAAAAGGGCAGGCATATCAGGGTGTGAACCAGGGGCACTGAATCTGTGAGGCAGCAATGGTAACTAGTCTGCCATGGTGCAGCATAAAGTGTGTATCACAATTATGTCTCAATAACTTCCATAATGGTAGCTTGCCTTGTAGTGTTGCCTTTCCAACCAGATCAGGAACAGCGTTAAATTTACAAAACAAATTTTTTTTGCAAGAAGTTCAACAGTCCACACCCTGTGGACATTTCTTCTTCTTTGTCTCTTTACTGTCTCAGTTAGGAAGTGACCTTTGTTCTCTTTTTAAAGATTTTTTTTTTGTATTTTTCCTTGGCTATTGAGTACCCTGTGATTATTCTAAAGAACAGCTAATGATACTAATTAGTGTGTTATTTCTGTTGACTATAATTTGATAGTTTGCCCTAAATAGTGTGTACAGTCATACAGAGCACAATAATAAGATAATACTGACGCAGTGCATAGGTTTGGTTATTTGTTCACCAGCAATAGGTGATCACACATCGCTGAAGAAAGACGCAAACCATTGATAAATTCTACTTGTGTTAGTAGTCCAGGTAATCTTACAAGGAAAACATACAATCAGAATGTTTCACTGGAAGAAATTAACATGACCTGGCATGTACATTCATTTCTACCATCTGCTTTGGTTAGGATAGGAATACTTGAACGTGAAGCCTATTCAGGAGTAGGGAATCCATTCCCAGATGGGTTTATCCATTCCCGGGAATTCGGGAATCCCGCATGTCATTCCCGGGCTCCTGGGGATGACACAGTGCACAGGCATCTCACATGGGAACGGTTTTAGAACGACCAACACTTATTTTTAATAAAACTACTGCAATATGTTGACACCAATAAAAGACTAACCTTATCTACAAGCAGTTCATGCTGTCATATAAGTACATGTATCTAGTTAGTTGCGGTAATAAGAGCATAGAAAGCACAACGTGTCCAGTGTGTGGTCGTCCAGGTGAGAGCGCACCTTCGTGCTGAGAAAGCACACTCCGCCTCCACTGAAGTAGGCAGCACAGTCATCAGATACTGATGCACTTGTTCTAAACAACGCCCGCGCTTGCCGTTGCTCTGAAATACCGCCATTTCAGCTTTTACTGATGCATCCAGTTTCTTGTCATCATTCTGTGATGGCAACTTTCTTGGCACAGATAATGCGGATGCAACAAACTGACACATTGCAATTTCAAGTTGCTGTTCAAAGCTGTTGTCTGAAGTGCAGACTCCTCCCATTCCACTGTGCTCAGTCTTAGTGGGAGCCGGGAGACTGACTGCTGCTGGTCTTTTGTTGACTGAATTAATGAGCAACACACAACACCGTGGGCCAAAAAACCGTGCCACTTAATTATTTTTAACTATAACTGTTATTTCTTGATCACTTTTACACGCTATATATGCGAGCTTGGCTGTTTCCATTCACCCGGGAATTACAGCAGTTTCAAATGTCCGGGAATCCCGGGCCCGGGAATGGATTCCCTATTCAGGAGGGAGCCAGTCTGTTAGATTGAACTTGGTTTGTTAGCAGGACAAAATTTTGCTTTTGAAGAAACTCAATAAATAAATATATAAACAAACACACACACGCAGTGGTCTAAACACACCCCAGAATGAGTGAAAAGTAAGAAAACTTCTGACTTGGCAATTACAGGCATAGTGAGGCATCATTTAGGCTTAATTGGCATTGGTATCAATGAGCTCCCATAGCATTACTTGACACATTTCTGCTAAATAATCTCTTGGCTGAAAGTCCTCAGTGTTAGTATGTGACAGAGAGCATTGATCATAATGGCACTCAGTTTTGTCTTCATTCTGTCCTTCACTACAACCTCCAACTTGTAAAGAGAATGTCGCATAACTGAGGTTGTCCGTTTAATTAGCTTGTTAAATTTGTGGGCCTCCCTTAAAGTGATATTATGGGCTGAGTACACCACAGTATAGAAACTTGCACTGGCCATCACAGAGTTGTAGAAGATATAAAGGATGTTATTACCTGCATTAAATGAATGGAGTCCTCCAAGGAAAACATTCTGCTCTGTCCTTTTTTTATACATTTACTCTAGTCCAGCTGAACATTGATAGTGCAAGGCATTCTTGCTCATGAGATAAATTAGACCCTCCAGTTAAACTTGCGTGCATGTTTTTGGGAAGTAGACAAAAAGAGGAATATTCAGAGAAGATTCAAACAAACATGAGGAGACCATTAAAAACTAAACCTGGACTGTAACCCGGATGGGAAGTGAGCTGAGGTCACTAAAGCTGTGAAGTGGCATGTTTACTCACTGCTGCTCAAATGTCTTTCCAACTTGCCACCTTCATTTCCATGTTTAAGTCCCAGTCTTTAAATGACATATAGTGCATCCAGAAAGTATTCACAGCGCATCACTTTTTCCACATTTTATGTTACAGCCTTATT
>JANRMT010062806.1:87283550-87398023 GCA_026402145.1 Polypterus bichir lapradei
GCATGTTTTGTTCAGCGTATTTTGGAGCTCTTCCTGGTTTTCTACATAGTGCGTTGACAGTCAGTTCACGTGATTACGTGGGCGGCGTAATGATGTCACACGAAACTCCGCCCCCACGGCGGTCAAGCTCAACTCCATTACAGTAAATGGAGAAAAATACCTTCCAGTTATGACCATTACGCGTAGAATTTCGAAATGAAACCTGCCCAGCTTTTGTAAGGAAGCTGTAAGGAATAAGCCTGCCAAATTTCAGCCTTCTACCTACACGGGAAGTTGGAGAATTAGTGATGAGTCAGTCAGTCAGTCAGTCAGTGAGTGAGTGAGGGCTTTGCCGTTTATTAGTATAGATTTCTTGTACACAAATCAAAAGCAAAGTATCTTGAACCTATATATATATATATATATATATATACTAGCCGTCCCCCGCGGCTTCACCTGTGTATTAGTGAAACAGGACAGCAAGGAGGGGCCTGGCCAGCTCTCTACTCCTGACTTCACTCTTGACCTGCCCTTGGCCCGCAGCCTTTGTCTCGGATTAGCACAAATATCGCTCCTGCAAGCGAACTATGATTCTTAATGCAGTGAAAGAAGTCGCAAAATCAACTGGAATGTTCAAGCAAATTATAGAAGAAAAAAAAAAAATCTAAATCCATTAAGTAGTTCTGTCATTTGCTAACTAAGCGGAGGTAAGGTTACATCCCGAGGCAGATGCGTGAGTGAGGAGGCCCTCGCAGCCCGATGAGTCTTTCTCGGATTTGCGCTAATAAATTAGTACCGCAAGCGAACTATGATACTTAGCGCGATGAGAAAGTCACAAAATCAATGGAATGTTCAAGCAAATTATAGAAAAAAAACTTGATCTAAATCTGTTAAGTAGTTCTCTTGTGAAAAGTGGACAGACATACAAACGGGTCTAAAAAACTTAAATTTTGTGCTTGGACCATGAAATTTTTAAAAGCGAGCGAGCATCTATTTACCTACATTCCAAATTTCAAGTCCCAAGTCCTCCTGGTTTGGGAGATTTTGTGATGAGTGAGTGAGTGGTATATACTAGGGGGCTTCGCTCACCCACCCCTGGGTTTGGTTTACCGAATATACAATTTATAGAGATTGTTACTTTCATTGTTACATATGCCTTATTTTTACTTTTACTTTGAAACTTTTGTAAAAACAATACTTGTCCTTTATTTCCTGCCCCGGGCGTGGTTAAATCATTTCTTGCAGGACGTATAACGTATAATGCTCGTGTTCTGAAGTGGGGGGTGTTGGGGGGGGGGGGGGATGGCTGAACGTACGCTAAGGAGAAGTGGTCGGATCATCTGCTGGTGAGCTGCATGTTCTGCTTGTTGCTTGTCATTGTTTTAAGAGCTGGGAACAACAACTGCTAGGTTGTTAGATGTCCATGAACTTGTTTTAAATGTTGTCTTAATGCTCGTCTCATGTGACGTTAGTGTCTCTCGCTGGACACCAAATTATCTTCCGAGAAGATCACGTGTCGTTTCCCTAGTCTCTCTCCCAAGATTTTTTTTATAATAGATATATATATATATAAACACACACACACACACACACACACATCTATTATAAAAATAATGTTCTCAATTTGAAGAAACAACATACCTCTCTCCTTAATTGGAAATTGTTGTAGTCTCCACCACTGGGCTGTTATTTAACAATTTCAGTAACAGAGTGCCTAGTTTTTCTTCAGGGTGTATTTTATCATTAAGGTTTTTAGATGCTGGGTGCTTTTTATTGAGGCAGAAGTCCTCTTGGCTAAGAAAGACCCAGTACAGTATAAAGACCGAACTTGCCATGTTGTGACCACTAATTTCCAGTGCCCTGCTCTTTCTAGTCATTTTAGAGTTGTTAATAGAATTGAGGTCCAGGTCATCTGATGGCTCCTGATAAATGTACGATAGCCACCTTAAATATGCTGAAAAATATCCTTTATAAAGTAGGCTTCAAATCTATAGCCACTCTGTTGTGTTCTAGCCGCTCATTGCCTTCCTCTGCTCTTTCCACTTACTGGCAATTAAAAAGATTCATAACTCCATGAGTTGTTAGCCTGTGGTTTAGGGTGGTTCTTCTCTTTAGATAGTGGAAATCATTGAAAGAGGAGCTGTGACAGCATGTTTAACTAATCTTTTTCGAAGGCCATAAGTGCATTCCTGTAAACATTGCTGCCAGCATATTATCAATTTGGGTGTTCACTGCTATACGGATTTAAACCCAGCCACAGGGGATGCACAAACTAGTGTGTTTCTTTGTGCTGGTCCCCAGCCTGGATAAATGGGGAAGGTTTCTTCAGGAAGGGCATCCAGTGTAAAATTTTGCCATATCAATATTCGGAAAACAATACAAATTTCCATACCAACAGGGTGCTGGTGGAAATTGGGCTACTGTTGGCCGAAGAAGGAGGAGAAGAAGAGGGGGGAGACGTGTCCGGAGGCAGGAGGAGAGGAGGAAAGTAAAGAGTGGAACTGAGGGTAGGAACTTTGAATGTTGGCAGTATGACTGGTAAGGGGAGAGATTTAGCAGATATGATGGAGAGAAGAAAGGTTGATATATTGTGCGTTCAAGAGACTAAATGGAAGGGAAGTAAGGTCAGGTGGATTCAAATTGTTCTATCATGGTATGGATAGGAGGAGAAATGGAGTAGGGGTTATTCTGAAGGAACAGTATGTCAAGAGTGTTTTGGAGGTGAAAAGAGTGTCAGGCAGAGTAATGATTATGAAGCTGGAAATTGGAGGTGTGATGATGAATATTGTTAGTGTGTATGCACCGCAAGTTAGGTGTGCAATGGGTGAGAGAGAAGATTTTTGGAGTGAGTTGGATGAAGTGATGAACAGTGTACCCAAGGGACAGAAAGTGGTGATTGGAGCAGATTTCAATGGACATGATGGTGAAGGGAACAGTGAAGATGAGGAGGTGATGGGTAGGTATGGTGTCAAGGAGAGGAATGAAGAAGGTCGGAGGATAGTGGATTTTGCCAAAAGGATGAACATGGCTGTGGTGAATACATATTTTAAGAGTAGGGGGGATCATAGGTTTACGTACAAGAGTGGAGGAAGATGCACACAGGTAGATTACATCCTATGCAGAAGAGTTGATCTGGAGGAGATTGAAGACTGCAAAGCGGTGGTAGGGAAAAGTGTAGTTAAGCAGCATAGGATGCTGGTCTGTAGGATGACGATGGAGATCAAGAAGAGGAAGAGTGTGAGGGCAGAGCCAAGGATCAAATGGTGGAAGTTGAAAAAGGAAGACTGCAAGGTTGAGTTTAGGGAGGAGGTGAGACAGGCACTGGGTGGCAGTGTAGAGTTACCAGACAGTTGGGAAACTACAGCAGATGTAGTAAGGGTGACAGCAAGAAGGGTGCTTGGCTTGACGTCTGGAAAGAGGAAGGAGGAAAAGGAAACCTGGTGGTGGAATGAGGAAATATAGGAGATTATACAGAGGAAGAGGATGACAAAGAAGTGGGATAATCAGAGAGATGCAGAAAGAAGACAAGAGTACAAGGAGATAAGGCACAAGGTGAAGAGAGAGGTGGCGAAGGCTAAGGAAAAGGTGTATGATGAGCTGTATGAGTGGCTGGACACTAAGGAGGGAGAAAAGGACCTGTACTGATTGGTTAGACAGAGGGACTGAGCTGGGAAAGATGTGCAGCAGGTTAGGGTGATAAAGGATAAAGATGGAAACGTACTCACAAGCAAGGAGAGTGTGTTGAGCTGATGGAAAGATTACTTTGAGAGGCTGATGAATAAAGAGAACAAGAGAGAGAAGAGGTTGGATGATGTGAAGATAGTGAATCAGGAAGTGCAATGGATTAGCAAGGAGGAAGTAAGGACAGCTATGTAGAGAATGAAAAATGGAAAGGCTGTTGGTCCAGATGACATACCTATGGTAGCATGGAGGTGTTTAGGAGAGATGGCAGTGGAGTTTTTAACCAGATTTCTTAATGGAATCTTGGAAAGTGAGAGGATGCCTGAGGAGTGGAGAAGAAGTGTACTGGTGCCGATATTTAAGAATAAGGGGGATATGCAGGACTGTAGTAACTACAGGGGAATAAAATTGATGAGCCACAGCATGAAGTTATGGTAAAGAGTAGTGGAAGCTAGGTTAAGAAGTGAGGTCATGATTAGTGAGTAGCAGTATGGTTTCATGCCAAGAAAGAGCACCACAGATGCAATGTTTGCACTGAGGATGTTGATGGAGAAGTTTAGAGAAGGCCAGAAGGAGTTGCATTGCGTCTTTGTGGACCTGGAGAAAGCATATGACAGGGTGCCTCAAGAGGAGCTGTGGTATTGTATGAGGAAGTTGGGAGTGGCAGAGGAGTAAGTAAAAATTGTACAGGATATGTACGAGGGAAGTGCGACTGTGGTGAGGTCTGCGGTAGGAGAGACGGATGCATTCAAGGTGGAGGTGGGATTACATCAGGGATCGGCTCTGAGCCCTTTCTTATTTGCAATGGTGATGGACAGGTTGACAGATGAGATTAGACTTGAGACCCCATGGACTATGATGTTTGCTGATGATATTGTGATCTGTAGCGATAGTAGGGAGGAGGTTGAAGAGACCCTGGAGAGGTGGAGATATGCTCTAGAGAGGAGAGGAATGAAGGTCAGTAGGAACAAGACAGAATACATGTGTGTAAATGAGAGGGAGGTCAGTGGAATAGTGAGGATGCAGGGAGTAGAGTTGGCGAAGGTGCATGAGTTTAAATACTTGAAATCAACAGTACAGAGTAATGGGGATTGTGGAAGAGAGGCGAAAAAGAGAGTGCAGGCAGGGTGGAATGGGTGGAGAAGAGTGTCAGGAGTGATTTGTGACAGATGGATATCAGCAAGAGTGAAAGGGAAGGTCTACAGGACGGTAGTGAGACTAGCTATGTTATAGGGGATGGAGACGGCAGCACTGACCAGAAAGCAGGAGACAGAGCTGGAGGTAGCAGAGTTAAAGATGCTAAGATATGCATTGGGTGTGACAAGGATGGATAGGATTAGAAATTAGTACATTAGAGGGTCGGCTGAAGTTGGATGGTTGTGAGACAAAGTCAGAGAGGTGAGATTGCGTTGGTTTGGACATGTGCAGAGGAGAGATGCTGGGTATATTGGGAGAAGGATGCTAAGGATAGATTCTGCCAGGGAAGAGAAAAAGAGGAAGGCCTAAGAGAAGGTTTATGGATGTGGTGAGAGAGGACATGCAGGTGATGGGTGTAACAGAACAAGATGCGGAGGACAGAAAGATATGGAAGAAGATGATCCGCTGTGGCGACCCCTAATGGGAGCAGCCAAAAGAGGAAGAAGAAGACTGCTGTACGGCTTTATGAAGACTAAATGTTCATGCCCTAACAAACTCAATCTCTTCATCAAACAGACTAACTGCTCACAGAGTCTTCTTGGTGTGGTACAGCAGCTATAGAAGTATCTTGAGATCGCCCTGAAAGGTATCGCCTTTTCTGTGGCTAGGCTGATAAGCCGCCCTTTAGTGGTAGGATGGACAAATAGCATTATTTGCATACCAGGCTATGCTGATCTTGACATGCTGATACTCACACAAAACAGACCACTGCAACTGCTTTTTAGATTCACTAGAGAGATATAGAAAAGCAGTAACCACTAGGGGGCACAGAGACACAGCAAAATATATGCCTCTGCATTTCCAAACAAAGTCTTCAGTCTAAACTACTGCCTCAGGCTAAATATTCTTGGTTATTTCTTCCTTTTGGAACAATTCAGTGCTTCTAGTAAAAGTAACAAACTAATTGCTGTGCATTTCTCTTTTCTTTTCATCTCTCACCTTTGGAACACTCTTAAAATAATACAGTTAAAATCAGAAATGTTGAAAGTGTCCCAGATATAAATGTATTGCAGAAAAGATATGATTTAATATATATATATATATATATATATATATATATATATATATAGTGCAGTAATATTCTGATTCAGTAAAAGTGAAATTTTGCCATTGACCTTTACCTGTTACATACACTACATGTATTTAGCTGTTATTTAATTCATGTTTTACTACTTTGGGTCTTCCTTGGATCAATTTTAAGTCTTTTTCCATTCTTCACCTTTGGTCTGGTAATACAGTTCTGTACATATATTACATGTTCAAACGAATCTTAAATGGTTATATTAATCAGCTGTTTTTCTCAGGGTTTCCGGAACACGACTAAGGATATCTTGTAAGCCTGTTTGTTTTCTATTCAATAAAATGTTGGATGTACAAGTAAGAATGTCCCTGAAATCTGTACACATTTTAATGTGGCTACTGCTGCTACTACTACTTGTGGTTCTACTTGTTTATTCAGACCTTTTGATGAAGTGAGCTGACAGATTTAAAAAGAAGCTGTTCATTTCAACGGTTTCTCCCCACAATGCATGGTTATAAGCTCAAGTCATCTGAACTCATCACAAGTAAGTATTATTTATTATTTCCTTCCATCCACATATTTACTCTTTATATATATATATATATACATTTTTTTTTTTTTTTTATTCCCCGTGTGATTTTTTTTTTTTTTTTTTTTTTTTTTTTTTATTATATATATCTATTTTTAAACCCTCCATGACTGGTGTCTGCCAGTGAAAGTTCAAGGTCAGTTCAATAAAGTTCAAGTTTAAAGGCCTCCCTTCACAATCATACAACTTCACATTTCTTTTGGCATTACATTCATACACATAACAATGTAAATGCAATTAAACGACACAGTATACATCACAACATTATATACAGTAGTAGTGAAAAATCTATTGCACACATAAAATCGCTGTCCCACCCAGTAATATATCAAGCAAATCCTTATAAACACAAAGCAAACATGGAATGGATGGGTTTAGAAACCAGGAATAGACAGATTTAATTGGAGACTGTGTTTAACTATAGTGACTGCTGTATTAAAGAAACTCTTTATGTGTCCAGTAATGTTTTCTGAGTGGTAGTAACTGAAAGAGAATAGTTGCCCAGGTGAGTGTAGTTTATGTTTGAAGTGAGCAAATGCATTGCCATACCAGATAGTTATGGAGAAAGTGAGGATACTTTCAAGAACAGCTCTATAAAACTGCACCAGCAGTGTCTTTTAAGTTGATGGGGGGGGGGGAACATGCTACCTAACCTTTTTGATAAGAGCAGTTGTGTTTCCATCCCATTTCAGACTGTAAGTGATAGTTGTGCCTAGACATTTAAATGATTTCATCCTGTTCAAAGTGATGTAATTTATAACTAGGGGTGAGGGGTGAGGAGTTTCTTCTAAAATCTGTAGCCATTTGTACTGTTTCAAAGTATTCAAGTTAAGATTGTTGAGAGTGCAACGACTGGCCAGCAGATGCACCTCCGTCCAAAATTGCACCTTGTATCCGTCTGTAATCAGGCCAGGCAGGGTGGTGTCATCACCAACCTTTAGCAGCTTAATAGATGGGTCACAGGGCATGCAGTTATTGGTGTAGAAAGAAAGAGAGACTGAACACAGCATTGAGGGAACCCAGATTGGGGCTCTGATTGACATTCTCTCATCTTCACTGCTTGATGTCTATTCCTTAGAAAGTCAGATATCCAGAGATGTGTTTGCTATGGAGAGAAGCTCTAGTATGACCGTGTTAAATGCATGTTCACTGCAACCTTGACTGACATGCAAATATCTTCATTACAGAGGCTGGCACTACTGGCTTGTAATTATTTAGAAAGAAAAATATGTTGCTTCTTAGGCACAGGGAAGATATTGGGGTCTTACAGTACATCCTGACAGAACACCTTCAGAATGTTCTTGTTTGGAACAGTGTTACATATAGGCAGGAGTAATGGTAAATTTAGAGTGTAGGTTTAGAACTAGGTTGAATAAAAAGTAAAAAGATTTTTTTTTGATGTGTAGTTTATTTTTACGGTTATTGTGGTGATCATCGCTCAGTATTTTCCATTGACCACCGCCATATAGTGTCCTGGCTTTAGGATAGTTACCTTCATGTGATGATGCCGCTGTGATGTGATACATGACTTCATTGATTTCTGAATATATAAGCTGGGGTTGTCGTCCTTTTTGTATTCTAGTCTTGTGATAGTTCAAAAGAAAAAGAAACTCTCACTCTTCATAGTAAATACTTTAGTTAGGGCCTTTTTGGACTGTTTGGTCCTTGAAATGTGTTTCATTGCTCCTACACATGACATTAATTTTACTCCCAAGTTAGTTGCTGTGTTTCTCCTTTTCTGGTTAATTACTTTTTCCTGTTCTCAGACCTCAGTTCTCCCTCTCCTTTTGAAAGCAAAAATAATGTATTTCCTCTTAGGGTGGCCTTTGGTTTGAACACAACAGAATGCACTCAGTTTTGAGTATGTGAGCAGAGGAGACACAATTCCTCTTTCCTATCCCAAAGGTAGGCTAATGTGCATAAATGTTCCTTCATGTTTCTTAAGGTAATTCATAAATGAACTGTCTTATATCATAGACAAATCAAAAGGTTGATGGTTATGTTTTTATACTAAAATGCTGTACTACATTTAGCTCTAAAACTACAAGGCAGCTGATATTGATAGTTTAGCCTTTAAAACATGCAGATGATGCATCAGAACTTTTAAGGGAGACACCCTATTGAAAGTTTATTTGACATGGAATATACAGGTATGTCGTGCAGTCAGTTCCTTTGTAAACATGAGTGATGAGCACTATTGGATTTAATGGCCTGTCTTTGTCAAAATTGTTCAAAGCTATAAAAATAAAATTATAATCTGTTTGTCTATCGGTTTGCCAAACATGCAAAAATGGCTCAATAGATTTGCACAAAAAACATTTCCATACAGATTGCCATAAGTCCAACTTAAAGTATAGCTATATATCATATCGTGGAGAGGGGCAACCCAAAACCCATTGCTGATGTGGGGGCTAAAATTTCCATCAGGCAGCAAGAGTGCAAGAAGGCTGATGGAAGGACATTTTGAGTATGCACAAAGTTTTGTATTGGCCAAAATAGAATCTCAAGGTATGTGCTGCATTTTCCTCTCAACTAATCTGGATAACAGTTTCATTATCTTGCTGGATTACTGCTTTTGTCTAAAAGTAACATATTTTTCTTTCATCCTGGGATGCGTTTATCCATGTTGAATATCCAAAAGACAGTTTTTCCTCATCTATACCTGGGTACTTTGATTAATGTTGTTGTTATATAAATGTTGTGAATGTTTCAAGGATCCATGGAGTAAATGGTCAGGGGCTTTCTGATGGGTGGTGAACACATTATTATTATTATTATTATTATTATTATTATTATTATTATTATTATTATTATTCCAATTTATAAATAATGGGAAATAGTGTTTCAATACCTCATTTTTTCAGGAATAAGTTAAATTGGATAATAAGGATTGACTATGTTGTGTTCCTGCTGAGTTGTTCATTAACAATCCCCCGAATACAAAGAACTAGAAATCCAGCCCTGTAAATGGAAGGAAGAGGATTTATTAACAGTATTATTAATTTATCAAGGAAGGTAATAGTGAATGAAACAAGAAAGGAAGCACACTAACAAGTTATGTGTATATCTTGTTTTTATGTTTCTGCTGCTGTATGCAATTGATTTTTTTCCTTGGGATGAATAATGTTTATGTAATGTAATAAATTCCTTGAAAAGGAGGTTTTCATAAAACGGATAACCACAATATAACAAGGTCAAAGGCACTGACCAGTGTTAATCAAGGATCAAGCAAAGGTCAAAAAACCTTGTAGTCAGAAAAGTACAAGCAACAAAACCAAAAAGAAAGGTAAAAAAAAAAGTTACAGGAGGTTTGAGCCAAACTTGGAGGGGAAAAAATGGAACTAACCAAAGATTTTAAAACACAAAACTTAAACAAAAGACCTTCTTAGAAGTGTTAAAGCTAAGATTCCAGATGCTGCATGTTCCATCTTAAACAGGCGGCGGATAATGATACCTTCTGTGTCATGTGAACAGCAAAGGGCATAGTAACAATTAAACAACATGGCCACTGCCATGAGATAAAGGCATAAAATGGCAATACTGAGTCAACGATGCCATGAAACAAAAAAAAACTGAAAAATAAAAAATAACAAACAAATGGGAAAAATAAGTTTAACTTTCAGAACTAAAGATTATGACAGTCCCCAATGGGCCTTACTAAAAAAACATCAGGCTAACTGATGAAACTCCTTCTTACTTACCACCCTTTTGTTGCCGTGCTTTTCTTCCATGCCAGGTGAGCCCTTCCTGTCCCGCCTCCAAACCTATCTGACTGAGCAGGTAGAGATTCTTTATAAGATTTAGCCTTTGGAGTAATGCCCAGTCTACCAAGAAGCACCTCCAGGTCATTGTGATTTGTGCAGAGACTTCTGTAGACACTACACCTCCTAAGAGCCCTTGTGGACATTTCAACCAGTGTAGCAGCCGGTTTTGCTGTCCACTAGCAGGCTGGAGTTTTCCTACTCCTTTATAGTACCTTCCTAGCTAAGAACTTCTTCATTTGCTTAAGGGCATCCAGTCAATACTGTACCCATTTATAGGGAGAAGGGCAATAGTCCAGATTGTGGAAAATATAGAGGAATATAGCTGATATCACACATAATGACAATTTGGAAAAGAGTTATAGAGAGAAGAGATCACCATAGGGAAGGGGCAGTTTGGTTTTATGCCATGGAGAGAGACAACTGATGCAATCTGGGCATTGTGGCAGCTGATAGAGAATTATTGAGAAAAACAGAAAGGTTTGTATATGTGTTTATTGATTTGGTCTGCATCATGGATCTTCTTTAAGTCCTTACCTCTTTGATTTGGTTGTGGCTGTGTAGAGTCATGGGATAACCGATCAGTCTCTCTGGTACATGTTCTTTGCTGATGACTTTGTGTTGTGTAGCACCAAAAAAGAGGAATTGGAGAGGAAGTTAGAAGAATGGAGAAGGACTTTGGAAGATAGAGGATTGAAGATAAACCTCATATATTCTGTATTCTTTCTATTTAATTATGATTAGGATTCAAAAGTTAACCTGCATGAAGAGCTATTGAAAAGAGTAGATACTGTACATTTTAAATATGTAGAATCAGTGGTAGCCCAAATTTGAAACTTAAATACAGAGATACCCCATAGAATGCAGTGTGTAAGAAGGTGTCAGAAGTATTGTGTGATTGAAGAATTATGGCAAAGGTTAAAGGTAAGGCTTTTAAGACTGTGATAAGACCAGCAATTATGTGTGGAGCTGAGACATGGGCAGTAAAGGGAGTGCAGGAGAAGTTAGATTTGACAGAAATGAGGATATTGAGATGGATGTATGGAGTTGCAAAAAAGGACAGAATAAGAAATGACACAATCAGAGATGTACAACAAAGTGGGAGAGATAACTAAGAAAGTACTGAAAAGAAGGTTGAAGTGGTATGGACAAGTGATGAAGAGAAACAATGAATGTGTGAGCAAGAGCGATGGAAATGGAAGTACTGGGGAAGAGAAAGCAAGGGAGGCCAAAGCGGAGGTGGGCAGATAAAGTAAAGGAAGATTTAAAGGGTCTGACTTGGGAGGAGGTGCAAGACCGAGCTCAATGTATAGAAGGTTGATTAATCAAGATGAAAAAGAAAAGATGAAGAGGAAGAAGAAGTTAGTAATGTTTATTGTTAGGGTCAGACTTAGGAGGGAGGGGCTTGAACCTTTACTTGGGCCACCTAGGTGGTCTAAGGGAACACAGAAAAACTAGTATGTAATGTCAGAGCCTAGACATTCTCTAAACTTGAACAGGCACTACACAAGAACAGCAAGTGATGCAAGAGCATGCACCAGTTGTATGGATTGCAGCAGAAACCACAGAAAAAGCATCTGAGATTATGAGTGATAGAGACGGAAGGACAGAAATGCCAAAGCTTAGAAGTATTCTCCATAGCCATCACGGTGGGCCATGTCAAATAAGCTCCCAGTAAACTTTACTTTGCTGTGCAAAGTGTCAGGTAACTGGTTAGCAAAATACAAACACCTGATGAGTAAGCTGAAACATTTTTGCCTTGTGATCTGCTGGCCATACTGTGTTTCCAATAAAGGTTTTCTTAATAATAATAATACATTTTATTTATATAGCGCCTTTCCCATGCTCAAGGCACTTACAGAATATAAGAGAGAATGGTATGGAATACAGTATATAGCATTTTACAAACCAAATAAATAAATAAAGAAGATTAAGACAGTAAATTCAGAGAAAGCCTAACAGACAACATAATTGATGGTGTCACACACACATACAGGTTACATGAGCATCTTGACAGAGAGGTAAACTGAGAGAAGGGAAATGAAGTCAAGTAGAGTTAAAAGCCTTCCTGAACAGATGAGTTTTGAGTTGTTTTTAAAAGAATTCATGGAGTCAGCTGACCTGATTAATTTCGGTAGGTCATTCCAGAGTCTGGGCTCTATACAGCTGAAGACCCTGCTGTCGCCCATGGAGTGTAGATTAGTGTGGGGCACAACAAGATTGCCAGAATCAGAGGACCTTAGTGAGCGGGCAGGCACATAGTGATGGAGAAGGTCACTGATGTAGTTTGGCACGAGGTTATTTAAGGCTTTGTAGGTTATTAGTAGGATTTTATATTCGGTTCTGTAAGACACAGGGAGCCAGTGAAGACGGAGCAGGATGGGTGTGATGTGCTCGCTGCTGCTGGTTCGAGTAAGGACTCTTGCTGCTGACTTTTGAATAAGCTGGAGCTGTGATATAAGAATAGAAGGGGCACCTGCCAGTACGGAATTACAATAATTGATGCGGTATGTGATAAATGCATGAACAAGTTTCTGAGCGTTAGAAAAGGAGAGGAAGGAGCGAACGCGGGATATGGAGTTGAAAGTAAGAAAGTTTTTTAATGTGATTTATGTGGGCGGAGTAAGAAAGGGAGGAACCAAAAATGACACCAAGATTCTTTGCAGTAGAGGCAGGTCTGATGAGATCACCACCAAGATGGACTGGGAAGGAGCTCATTTTATTAAGTTGCACTTTAATCCCAATTTGCAGGAGTTCAGTTTTGTTGCAATTTAATTTTAAAGAGTTCTGCTCCATCCAGGTTTTAATTTCACTGAGGCAAGTTGTGAGCTGAGAAAGCTCTGATGAAGTTCCACTTTTAACATTGAAGTAGAGCTGAGCATCATTTGCATAAAAATGATAACCCAGTCCAAAGCTACAAATAATATGGCCAAGGGGAAGCATATAAATACAGAAAAGCAGAGGACCGAGGACAGAGCCCTGAGGAACTCCTTGTATGACTGGCGCCGAGCTGGATCTGCTGTTGCCAAGACTAACAAACTCTTGCCTATCAATCAGATAGGACTTGAACCACTGGAGGGCAGTGCCAGAGATACCCAGCATGTTCTCCATTCTGGACAGTAGAATGTCATGTCTGACCTGAGTGTCAAATGCTGCACTGAGGTCTAATAGAATTAATATGCTGGTTTGTCCAGAGTCTGCAGCCATAAGCAAATCATTGATTACCAGTAGCAGAGCAGTTTCACAGCTGTGCCACACCCTGAAACCAGACTGAAAGGGTTCCATCAAGATATTTGTGGTTAAGTAATTGGTGAGCTGGGAGGCTACAACATGCTCAAGAACTTTTGACAGAAAAGGTAAGTGGGAAATAGGCCGGAAATTGGTAAGATTGTCGGCATCAAGACCAGACTTTTTTAACATTGGGGTTACAGAAGTGATTTTAAAAGTGAGCGGCACAGAGCCAATGTCAAGGGATGAGTTTATTATTGTTGTAGCAGTTGGTATTATGGCATGAAGGCAGGATTTAAGTAGTGTGCTGGGGATGGGGTCCAGTACACAAGTAGTCGGCCTCATCTTACAAAGCAGGTCATTAACAAAAGCAGATGTGACTGGTGAGAACTTAGAGAAGGAGCTGGATGGAGTGGGAATACAGGGAAGGATATAAACATATGATGTATTTATGTTAGTTGAATTATTTAGATATTTAATTTTGTTACGGAAAAAGTGGAGGAATTCCTCACAGACTTCAGTAGAAGAGGTAGTTGGGCCAGATGCGGGTTCGATTAGTTTATTAACTACAGAAAACAAAACCCTTGGGTTATTGTGGCCACTTTCTATTATTCTGCCATAGTGGGTGTTCTTAGCAGCAGTTAGTGCTTCTCTGTAAGCGCTTTGGTGGTCAAAGAAAGCCTGGGTGTGCACGGTGAGGCCAGTCTTACGTGACATTCTCTCAAGGCGTCGGCCAGCTGCTTTCATAGATCATAATTCTGGACTACTGTATACCAAGGAGCTGAACGTTTAAAGGAAACCTCCTTATGTTTTAAAGGAGCTGTTTTATCTAATGCTGAATGAAGGGTTGAGTTATAGTGGTCAACAAGACTATCTAGTGTTGACAGAATAGGTGAAGACAGTAAAAGATCAGAAATGGATCCAGAAAGGATAGAGGGACAGATATTTTAAAGGTTTCTGTAAGAGATTTGTTGTTCACAGGTAAGAGGAGGGAGAGGTAATGAGACAGTGAAAAATACTGCTTTATGGTCAGAGAGTCCCAAATCAGTGCTGTTTAATGTTGGCAACAGATAGTCCAGAAGTGCAGATCAGATCCAGTATATGACCACCAGAGTGGGTGGAAAAATCAACATGTGTCAAGTCAAAACAGTCCAGTAAGGATAGGAATTCATTTCTCAGTTTAGATGTGGGGATGTCAATATGGATGTTGAAATCACCAAGAAGAATGACTCTCTGGGAAAAAGAACTTAAGTGGGTTAATAGTTCAGTCAGATCAGATAAGAAGGGTGCATTATATTTTGGAGGACAATAAAGAACAATGAGTAAGACAGGACCTGATTCCGTTATTAGTTTAAGACACTTGAAAGACAATGGACAATCAATTGGGATTCTTTTGATGTTTAAATCCACTCTGACAATTACCGCAAGTCCTCCGCCTTGTCTTGAGGTACAAGGCACTGTGAGGAAAGTGTATCCAGGTGGTGTTGCCTCCGTGAGAGACGTAAATTCATTTGGTTTTTGCCAAGTCTCCGTTAAACACAGCATATCAAGTTTGGTGTCAATGATGAATTCTGACAGCACCAATGCTTTGCTATTAAGAGTTGTTTAATTCAACAATGCAATATTAGTTAATGAGGCTTCTTTTTGCACAGAGCCGTAACCGGAGTTTATTTTCACATACTGTAAATTTGGCACACTGACACTTCTATTTCCAGGGCCATGAGTAGGACGGCGTATTCCTGAGAAGATGCTGCCTGTGATCTTTTCATTCGCATCCCGGCGGTGGCAGTGACCTGACCCGTGATGTACATATTCCAGGTGCCGCAAAATACCGGTGTCTTTTAGGATATTCCACTCAGACCATTTGCTCTGGATAAACTGTTTAATATGAAGGAGTTTGTTGCGAGAGTATTTTAGCATGATACCAAGCAATACTTATCTGATTGCAGTGGAGAAGCAGCACAGCACAGCGGGTTTAGAAATCTACAGTTGTGCTTGAATGTTTGTGAACCCTTTAGAATTTTCTCTATTTCTGCATAAATATGACCTAAACCATCATCAGATTTTCACTCAAGTCCTAAAAGTAGATAAAGAAAAAACCAGTTAAACAAATGAGACAAAAATATACTTGGTCATTTATTTATTGAGGAAAATGATCGAATATTACATATTTTACCCTGACCAGCTCTTTTCAGCCAAAAGTGATCCTTATTATTTAAGTGGGTCTTCTTCAAAGGAGGAAAGGTGCAACAGCATTTTTTTTCTTTTAAGATTGTGATGGAAAAACTTGACATTCCATCTAATAAAATGATCCATTGATCTGTATTTTGTTTTTGTATTTTACAGTAAGTGTCATTTTCCTGGCTTAACACTGAAAGAAGGCACCATTTCACTGTATTACTTTAGTCACCAATGTTGTGTTCATTAAGAATTACCAATGAATGCCTTGAAATCACTTCAGGGTTTTCTTTTTTTTTGTTTTTTTTTTTTTTTGCAGCGCCTCCTGACTTACCAGTATGAGAAAAACCACCTCCTATGATATACTGTTTAACTCGTCTTGATGTCTGCTTATACAAAATGTCGATTTTTGGGGTTCCCACCTATTTTTAGCACTGCAGATTCAAAAACCCTTAGTTTTAGGTCATGTTTGGATCGTACTTTGTGCAGGAAGTCGCACACTTATGATAAGAAGTAAACCAATAGGTGTCTTCAGCAAAAATGTTCAGAAAGACTTTATGTATGCCACCTCAGCCGACCACAGCGGTTCTTCCCCTAATGGGGATACAAGGGGTCAGTTATTCCCTTTGCCAAAACTTTGAAAAAATTGGAGTGAATATTATAGGCACATAGAGCGTTGCTTCATGCTATTTTGAGGTTGCTGGTCATCAATATGATAATATTTTTTACGTTTGATTTGTACTGGTGGTCCCCGCCCTCTAGTCCTTTTTAACCTTCTCAGAGTGGTTCTTTCTTTTTTTCAAACCTAAACATGTGAGTGTTGTTTTAGACCAGTGGTGAGCAACATCAGGTTGCAGTGGCTGCAGGTTTATTTTTCCCCCCACCCTATTTGCTTAATTAGAAACCTGTCTTTACCAGTAGAAGATCTTGTTTAATTTCATGGTGTTTTAGTGTTTAACCTCTGCCTTGTCAGCTCATTCTTATGTTGTGGATTTTTTTCCTTTCCAAAGATATTATCCAAATGGTTTGAAGTATTCAACAGATGAGTAATTCTCACTCCTTCTCCTTTTTCTCTTCAGTTTCTTTCCAAATGTTTTATTAAACAAGATAGTTTGTGATGAATACACACGGGTGCAAATGGCACTGATGGTTTCTTTGTCATTTGCATCTTATTTCTAAGAAGAAGTCATTAAAAAGTGAATGGAGCTGTTTAAGACTAAAATAATCAGTGCAGGGAAAGGTAACGAGCGAGACAACTGAAATAAAAAATTAAAATGTTGCTTGAGCAACAAGTGCTTTATCAGCAGTAATTTACTTCTCAATAATCAAATGGGTTTGAACCAAAACCTGCAGCCACTGTGGCCCTTGTGGGCTGATGTTGGTCACTCCTGTTTTAGACGATTTCAAAGTCTGTGATTACGAATATCATGTTATTTTTGATCTTTACTAGCTATTCTACTCCTCCATGGACTTCTGTCAGAGGGTGGAAAATTACATTTCTATTACAATTGAGAATATTTAGACTTTAAATTGAAACACACATTTTAATATTTCAAATTTCTGATACCACTATTGTTTATTATGTACTTGTACCTCATGAAATAAATCATATTTCTTATGAACACCCTGTACTTGGGCAGCTTAACACTAATTCAGACTTTTTTTTTTTTTTTTTAATTTTCATTCCTTGGGCCTGGCTACCAGTAAGACAGTCAATATGATTTTAGAATATAGAAATGTACATAAAATGAGAAAATACGTAAATAAAATATTGGCCCTGTATCTCACCTGTGTTCCCTTATTCCCTACCCTTCTTGTACAATGCAACCTTTCAAAGTCCTACTCCTCCGACATATTAAGAATCCCTCCACTAAATGAATAGACTGCTGAGATATTAACAAAAAATAAAAGCATTTTACAATCATTTACACGCTTATTTCTTTTAGAAATTGAGGAAATACAGTCGTCTGGCAAGTGCTGTTGTTGATTAATATAGCAAGATAAACGGCTTTAAACAGATCATTGAAAAAGGTTCTACCGTAGTGCTTAGAGGTGTATGTATTGTCCTTTGTATCTCACACTGCCCATTACGCAATATCAGCATCGTGTCCTTCACATTATTTCCAAAAGAGTCCGATTGTGAAGGACTTCGTTATTGAAGTGGTGCAGTAAGAAAATGACAGGCCGAACGAGGCGCCACGCTAGCAAATGTGCGCGGCTTTCGGTGATCTGCCGCTTTAGACTTCGCGCACAACTCATCGGAAACGATCCTCGTTCGGCGTGTGCACAACGTCAAACCGGCACGCTTGCGTTCACGTACTTAAACCGATTGTCGCCGTAGCATGCGAGTCGTATTTTCATGAGAATGTATTATGAATAATTGTTTCAAATGTAATAACAAAGACAATTTCTCGTGGTCATCCCCTTATCTTTTTATAAAGTAGCAATTGGCGCTGTCACCCCCAGATCTCAGTTTATGGAGTTTTCATGTTTCTTTGTCTCTTTTTTCTCCCATATCACAAAAACGTCCATATTCTGTAAATCAGGGGCTCGCTATTGTGGCGACGAATGACAACGTATGTCGGCTGATGACTGTACGGCGTGATTCTTTCCCTTGCATCCGTTGATGGACACGGCTGGCCACCGGCACACAAGTGCATTTATAAAAGGCACGAGAGGGTTATGACAATGCGACAAAATTGCATCACAACGAAAAACTGCCTGTGGTTAACACAGGAACCTGACTCCGTTTCTTTTCTGAAGTGTTGCTACTTCTGTAGCAAGTTTAATAAAACCACCGCTGATGTGCCATGTCCAGAGGTTTAGTGCCACTACTAAGCGCGTCCTGTCACTTCCGCAAATTAAGATGGGGAATTTGAAACACTCTACGTCTTTAAATTCAAGAGGCGCATTATTCCCTTTAGAAATTGAGTCACGTGTGATGCTAGTCACACACCCCCTCCCCCCCCCCCCGATGTGGACACCGGTATAGGAAGGAGTCGCGGCCAGTTAGTCGTCGGTGCCAGTCGCTCGCACGGAGCCCCGCTGACTTGTCCCCCGGCGCCTCGTTCCCTGCTGCAGCTCTGGTCTTGCTGCTGTCTTTCCCGACGAGGAGCGGCACATCCTTCACTACTGACCTCATGGAGTCGGCAAGCTCCCCGGGGCCCACTGTCAGGCTGTATGAAACCGCCAGCCAAGTGCCTCCTGCGCAAACACCTGTTACCAGCAAAGCCCCGCCGGACTCTACATCTGTCGTGGTACATCCCGGCGTCCTGGACACAGAGCTTATGACCTTTGAGATAGTCAAGTGGGAATGGCAGTACGTGCAAGGACCCTACCTCATAGTGGTGTGGATCATGGTGGCCAGCTTGGCTAAAATCCGTGAGTACACGGGTCATTCTCGATCTTCCTGGGACAGCGCAAGCCGCAGTTTAGTGTCGCCTGATGAACATACTAGTCACGCAAACCTGCGGCTTATAATGAAATCTGCTGCCGTAATGAAGTAAAGCTTGTAATAAATGTGCATGTAACGATGAAAAGTCCCAATTCGCGCAGCAAAATCGCCTGCTTTCAATGAGCAAAGTCTGTTTGTTGTATATAGTATATTGAGACACTGACGCTGTATCAGTTAACAATGGCTATTTTGCTGTGTAGTACATTTCAAGAGTAAGCCAATGTCTTAGAATAAAACGCGTCGTTTAAAATAACAAGGGTCCCTTAGCAGTACAATATATCATCGGTATAGGATAAAAAAAGCTGCGAAACGTCAGTTTTTGCGTAGACCTCATCCATCACGTCCAATACCTTCTATAGAAAATCAACTGCCCCAATAAAACCATCGTCACATAATGCGACTGTGTATGAGTTGTCCCTCCATTCAGCGTGTCGCCCCTGCGGACCACCTCGACCTGACGGGTGCTCTTCTTGGCTCTGACTAATAATGGTAATGAAACATTTAGGCTACAGCAGGCTCAGTGGTGTGCCGAGTGCCCGTCCTCTGGACCCAAGTTCTACTGAGAGTACGGCCACCATCTGTGAGCGGTGTGCTCCTGCTCTTTATATTCGGGTCGGTTTACTACGCCTGCTTTATCCAAAAAAAAACCAAGGGAACATTAGTTTGTGAACCGGAGAGCCCCGAATCCTGACGTGCGCTTTGTGTCGTTATGATTAGCATCTGCTCCTTGCGACCCTGTAACAGACGTACAACCAAGACAAGTACTCTCGCCAGAGATAATTCTTGACTTGAGCCCGATGCACAAGTAAGGTTAAAAAAATGTATGGCCGACTTCGATACGTTAAGTTTACTCTTACTAGGCACCATTCAAGGTGAGCACACACGCAAAACGTCGTCAAGATAATGCAATAACGGTAAAACGAAATGACACTCGGCTTACACACACATACATGTAGTAAAGAGAAAAGCGGACAAAAGAAAATTAAATGCATATACAGTACCTGCCGGCGATAATAAAGTGCGCTGCGCTGGCGCCCCGTCCAGGGTCGGTGCGGTGCTTGATTTACGCTTGCTACTTACTTAGATCCTTTCCATCAGGTCAATGGAGAACTGAAATTTCTTCAGAGCATCTACTTACTGCCCCGTTTTCGTTTGCCACCCCAAGCTGTGCCATTTACTGCCGGTTAAAACTTTTTTCAAAAGAGAACATGAAGGTGCCGCATTCGAGTGTGTTTTCTGTCGGCTGCAGACTAACGCGCAGTTGTCTTCCTTGACGGGACTCGGAGGTGAAACTGCAGTAGTTAGTTTGGACGGGCATTCTGCAGTCCTGTGCGGTGGGATGATCAGGTCCACTCTTTAAAATAATGTGGCAATAATGGCATTTTACTAAGCTGTGTGGTTCCTCTTAGAGCCAGTACAGTACTTGAGAAAGAACCCGTTCATTCTGTACAGATTTTTTGCATATGTAATTATTTTTTCCTTTTGGTTTTAAAGCTTCCAGATATGTAGAAATTTTCAATGTATAAGCTTTCTAGGAGGAACCTGACAGATCAAGAAAACCTGAACTTAGCCTGTGTAATTGTCAGCAGCAATCGGGAATCCACAGGTAATTCATAGATCTGTTATCATGGCGATTTTTGGAGCCTGTTATGCATCTAAATAAATAAAGGCTCTTTATGGAACATTTCATGTGGATGGTTCTTTTGGGAACTAAAAATGGTTCCCCATGTCGTCGCTCTGAAGAACCACTCCAGCACCTTTTATTTTTTAAGATGTTGTAATGGTATAGGGACAGTTCTTTCCCCCATTGTGCCTGATGGACCAGCTCACTTTTAGGACGTTGGCTCCAGAGTGGCCAGGCAGAAAGCAACTAGATTTACGTTGGCTTTTTATCACATTTATTTGGCTGACACCTTTATCCAATATGAATTACATAATTTGAGATACAATTGCTTACAGTTGTTTTGTTTTTCCATTTGTGAAATGGCTTGCTTGTGGTCATGCGGTGTCAGTAGTGGGATTTAAACCCAAAACCTCAGGATTTGAAGTCCAAAGCAGGCTCAGGCTTGACCGATGATCAACTAGACAAATTTTACCCCGAATTTATCACACACGTTTACCAGACCCCAATCACTGCACCCTCCGGTTCCTCATACCCAATGAGAAGTTGGGAAGGCTCTTTATTATCAAGTAGAAACTCTGATGTGGTATAATATGCACATTTTCTCTGTCTATATTATATAAGATACATTTCTGTGAATGTAGGTCACATATTTCTGCAGCACTTCTTAACCAAATGCTTTGACTGAATTGTCTGTAGTTATATAAACCCAGCAGCACAAAAAGACAAAGAAGCTACTGATGTTTTTGTATTCAAAGATGTGAACAATGTGTGCACTTTACAAGTGCAGAATATTATATTCACCCCTGATTATTGTTCCTTATTTTATTTATATTCAAGGGAGTTTCATTCTTTGTGCTTTTTGCAACCAGGCTACTTGTTGGATTTACTTGTACTTTAATTTTGTTTGCAAAAATTGTACTCAACTATCAGGCCAGTACTCAGGCCACTTATTGTCCAGTACTAAAGCTGCTTACCAGGTCAGGTCAGGTTGTGGAGAATTGCCACCCCACCACATGACAAACATCTAAGGGTTCTGGTTGGCAACCCCCCAGGCAAACGCATGGTCCTGTCTCTCCCTCCAGAAATGACCATCTATCTGCCACTGCCACGTGTTATGTGGGCATCCCCTTGGCCTGGTCCAGCTGCTCGGGTCTTCAGCAATAAGGATCCTACGGGCCAGATCACCCTCAGGTCATCGTGCCACATGGCCGTAGTGCCGTAACTGACGATCCCTCACAGTACTGGTACTGAGCCTCATTTGGGACTCCATGAGCAACCGCTCATTCGGCACAAAGTCCAACCAGTGGCAACCAAGGATTCTCTGAAGAGACACAGGAGTCCAGTCTTCGTCTCTGGTCACTGGATAGCGTTCATGTCTCGCAACCATATAGCAAAACAGGAAGCACCAGGACTCTAAAGATTTGGACCTTCGTCCTTTTCATAGATATCAGGAGCGCCACATACCCCTTTCCAGCGACCTCATGACCTCCTATGCTCTTCCAATCCGTCTACTGACTTCATAGGTAGAGTCACCAGAGACATGAATGTTGCTGCTGAGCTAAGTAAACCTCTCGACAAGGTCAACACTCTCTCTGGAGACAGACACATTGCTGATGGCCGAGTCCAAGAGGTCATTAATGGCCTGGATCTTGGTGTTTTCATCCAGGACACTCGCAAGCCCAGACACTCAGACTGCTCGCTCAATCTCTTGAGATCCTCCATTGACTCTGCGAAGATCACAGCATCGTTGGCAAAGTCAAGATCAGTGAACTTTTCTTCACCAACAGGTGCCCCACAGCTGCTGGACACACGGCCTTGCCCAACACCCAGTCCATACAAGCACTGAACAGAGTAGGAGAAAACACACCCCTGACGAACCTCAGAATCAACTGGGAAAAACGCAGAGGTCCTGCCTCCACTCTGCACAGCACTCACAGTACCAGTGTACAGGCCGGCCATGATATCCAGCATCATCAGGGGGATCCTGTGAAATCTCAGGAAGTACCACAGTGCACCTTGATCAACTGAGTCGAACACTTTATGAAAATCAACAAAGGCTGCGAAGAAAGTCTGCCGATATTCATGTTTGTGCTCCATGTGAACTCTCCATTCAATGGTAGACTTCTTAGGTGTAACACCAGACTGCTGTGGTTGCTGGTAGGTAAGCAAGTGATCACGGATCCTACTGAGGATGACCCTAGCAAGGACCTTACCCGGCACCGAGAGCAGTGCTGTCCCCCTGTAGTTACCACAATCTGGATGATCGCCCTTCCCTTTCCAGATAGGGATAACAAATCCTATTTTCTAGTCAGTTGGGATGATTGCAGTCTCCCAAATGGAAGCAAAGATTGGTTGCAATGCTAGGAGGACAGCCTTACCACCAGCCTGGAGAAGTTCACCCGGATACCACAGATCCCTGCAGCCTTCCCTACCCTCAGCTGGTTCACTACCTGTGCAGTCACAGAGATTGGATGATTTACAGTTAATTGGAGGATCAGCCTCAAGAACCGTGAACCGAGAGATATCCAACATCCGCTTACCATGCCTATAAAAAGTATTCTACCCTTTGGATGTTTTCACATGTATTTGTGATATAAAACTGAATCGCAGTAAATTGAATTTGGCTTTTTGACATTGACCAACAGAAATGAATTAAAACAGACATCTACAAAGTGTTCTAAATTAACGTCAAGCACACACTCGACTACTTTTGTGTTTTATAAAGTGTTCACCCTGTTTAACATGGCACTCCCATATCATTAGTAGTGCAGCAATTAGTTTTAGAAATTACAGAATTAATTCAGTGTATGTGGAAGGGCCAACGTGTGCTGAATCAGTATAGTGGCCTAACCTATCCCAAGGCAAGAATTAGTAGATGTGCCTTTGGCGGCCATGACAGCCTTATATCAATGTGCAAAGGCCTCTATCAACTTTGCATACCTGGACTGTTCTTGGTAAAGCTGCTCAAGCTCTGTCAGGATGCATGGGGGTCACGAATGAACAGCCTTTTTCAGTTCCATCCACAGATTCTTAGACTGAGATCTGGACTCTGACTTGGCTACTCCAGGATATTAACGTTGTTGTATTTAAGTCATTCTTGTGTATCCTTGGCTTGTCGTCTTGCTGGAAAGCAAATCTCCTCCTAATCAGCTAGTTTTTTTGCAGTCTGCTTCAGGTTTTCCTCCCAGAGTTGTCTGTATTTTGCCAAGTGTATTTTACCCTCACAAGTCTTTCATGGACTTCTGCAGAGACGCATCTTCACAGTATGATGCTGCCGTGCCTCACGGTGAGGATGGCGTGTTTCTGATATTTTGTTTAGCATTTAAACGTGGCATTTAGTCTGATGGTCAAAAAGCTCAATTTTGGTCTCGTCAGACCATAGGACCTTCTTCCAGCTGATCCCAGAGTGCCTTCTGGCAAACTCTCCGCAATTTTTTCACAGTGGCTTTCTTTGTCACTCACCCATAAAGCACTTGGGCCTCAGCTGTTGTCTGTTGTTTGCGCAGTCTCTCCAAACTCGGTTCTTGTAGATTGTAACTTCTTAATATTTCTCATTGTGCTCTTGGTGGCCTGCCTCACTTGTTGTCTTCTTGCACTGTTACTCAGTTTTTCTAGACGGCCTGCAGATTTACATGCCTGCCATACTCGTTACATTTGTTAATGACTGATTTATTTGCACGTCAAGGGATATTCAGTGACTTCGATATTTTTTTGTCTCCATCCTCAGACTTGTGATTTTCAGTTATCTTTTCATGAAGTTTCTTGAAGTGTTCTGTTGTCTTCATTGTGCAGGTTAGGCAACCATACTGACTCGCCACAAATTGGACCTTCCAGATAAGTTACAAGTAGACTGTAATCGGCTGAAACCCCAGACTGATGATCTGCATTAAAGTAATCTTGGAACTTGTAAAACCAGTTGGCTGCACCAGGTGTCGTATTAAAGGGGTGAATGCTTATGCGATGAATTATTTTGTATTTTTTTATTTGTAATTAGTTTAGACCACTTTGCAGAGATCTGGTTTTTCATATTTAACAAGGTTTTTGTATTACTCCTAAGAATTACACTAGATGTCTGACTAGATTTGTCCTATCTCAAGTAGGACATGAAGTAGTTTTGAAGTGTCCACGTCCCAGTCCCAGCCAGGACCTTCTTCATTCTCCCATCTGAAAATGCATGATGTCATAATTTTGCAGCATGCCTTTCTGCAAATTGGCACACATGAAGGCGTTTGTAGTTTTCTGATACTAATGCTGAGGCCTCACCACAAAGATGATAATAATAATAATAACAGCCATCTTCTTTCTGCTGCTCCCATTAAGGGTTGCCACAGCAGATCACCTTCTTCCATTTCTTTCTGTCCTCTGCATCTTGTTCTGTTACACCCATCACCTGCATGTCCTCTCTCACCACATCCATAAACCTTCGCTTAGGCATTCCTCTTTTCTTCTTCCCTGGCAGCTCTATCCTTAGCGTCCTTCTCCCAATATACTCAGCACCTCTCCTCTGCACATGTCCAAACCAATACAATCTCGCCTCTCTGACTTTGTCTCCCAACTATCCAACCTGAGCTGACCCTCTAATGTACTCATTTCTAATCCTATCCATCCTCAGCACACCCAGTGCAAATCCTAGCATCTTTAACTCTGCTACCTCCAGCTCTGTCTCCTGCTTTCTGGTCAGTGCCACCATCTCCATCCCATATAACATAGCTGGTCTCACTACCGTCCTGTAGACCTTCCCTTTCACTCTTGCTGATATCCGTATATCACAAATCACTCCTGACACTCTTCTCCGCCCATTCCACCCTGCCTGCACTCTCTTTTTCGCTTCTCTTCCACAATCCTCATTACTCTGTACTGTTGATCCCAATTATTTAAACTCCTCCACCTTTGTCAACTCTTCTCCTTGCATCCTCACCATTCCACTGACCTCCCTCTCATTTACACACATGTATTCTGTCTTGTTCCTGCTGACCTTCATTCCTCTCCTCTCTAGAGCATATCTCCACCTCTCCAGGGTCTCTTCAACCTCCTCCCTACTATCGCTACAGATCACAATATCATCAGCAAACATCATAGTCCACGGGGACTCTTGTCTAATCTCATCTGTCAACCTGTCCATCACCATTGCAAATAAGAAAGGGCTC
The DNA here is from genome assembly GCA_026402145.1 of Polypterus bichir lapradei. Taxonomy (NCBI): domain Eukaryota; kingdom Metazoa; phylum Chordata; class Cladistia; order Polypteriformes; family Polypteridae; genus Polypterus; species Polypterus bichir. Next base: position 87,309,410 of record JANRMT010062806.1, read on the forward strand.
AGAGCCGATCCTTGATGTAATCCCACCTCCAAATTGAATGCATCCGTCATCTCTCACCACAGTCACACTTCCCTCGTACATATCCTGTACAACTCTTATGTACTTCTCTGCCACTCCCGACTTCCTCATACAATACCACAGCTCCTCAATGAGTGATCCACAGCCATGCTCCCAGGAAAATCACCTTCCTGCTGTTTTGGCACATAGGAAATGCCTCCTAAAATAACAGTTCTACTGAAACTAGCCATGACTATTCTTACACTGTTACTGAAGTCACATTCAGTGTTTTCAATCCTCTTCCAGAGTCACCTGACGCGTTGTGCCTCCCTCTGTGAATCCTCCCTTATCTTCAGTGAGACTCTCTTTATCCAATGTCCCGGGAGTTTCTGCCTGCCTTCTTGAACCTTCCTAGGCTTGTAAGACATAAATGCCAATGTTCCCAGGGTTTGTGGATTGATAAGCTCAGCATGCATGGGTGACATTTCACTGTCAATCACCTATCCAGTCCCACTTATCTTTAAGGTAACATGCTAAACAGTACAATACGGTTTACATCCATGACCACCTGTGTGTGGACAATGTGATGTTTCCTGCTGGCCTTCGACTTTGTATACGTGGAGTGGAGTGGAGTTGAGATCAGGTACCAGCAAATCCTAGAAACACTCCTGCTCCAAGTCGCTCATTTTTAGAAGTCGGAATGCAATTCATCAGAACATGTTTATGGGCTAAAAAATTCTTTTGGTTATGACAATGGATATGAAATCCTCGTAGTCCACAGTGGGCTAGTTGTAGTTGTTTAATTTTTTTTTAATATTTTCCTTTATTACACTCAGGGTCCAGATTTTTCCACCAAGTAATAAGATTTTGTACACAGTGACTGTTCTCAAGTGGGATAATGTGTGGGAGAAATAACAATACTGTACTTTGGCAAAATTTCTGTACATCTAAGGGACAGGACAAAGGTAGAAGGGAAGGTTTTAGTAAAGACTCTTGAGTTCAAGGGCCTTCGGTAATGCATTTCAAGAAGACTTTACTTCATGTAGGTATGCCAGCTCAGTTATTCATGAGTTGTCTTCCTTCTCTCGATCCTTACTCGCAAAACATCCACTGAAAATTCAACCTAAACATGTACTACATGATGTCATCGTGTCCTGAGACTGCTGCTTTTCCATAGCCTCAGCCTGGCATTTGGAAAGAGTTACAGTGACACACCTTTGCGTGACGTTTAGGCACCCCCATGACTTTTGTATTACTGTAATCTTATAAGCAGATTGTGTGATGGAGCCGGATGGACCTCTGCTCATTTTGGGTGGTCAATTTCTAGTTGATTAACTCTTTTCACTGCCCATATGGAAATGAGTGGGAAGTGTCGTGTGCCGCTGCAGGTCTGTTGATTACTCAGTGGTCCTCTTTGAGATTTGAATGTCCCTAATGTCCTACTCTTTACCTCACTACTTGGTCATTTATTCCATGTATCTGTGGTTCTTTGCATGAGGAAAAAAAAAAATCTAATTTGCCCTTAAGTTTCCAACCGTATCTCCATGTTCTTGTTGAATAATTTATTTTAAAGTAACAGCTGGGATCTTCCATACGAAATCCTGTATAATTTAAAACCCTTTTGATCATGGCATCTCTTAAACTGAAAAGGTTCAGATTCTTCAGTCTCTCTTCACATCTCTTACCTCTTAGTCCCGTTCCAAAATTCTGTAGTAAGAACATGGGAACACACATGGAGACTCATTAAGGGCAGAATTTGCACAAATGTTAGAATGTTTTCCTTCACACAGAGAACCAGAGCCATTTGCAATAAATTACCAAGTAGTGTGGAGGACTGCAGGACTTGAGACCTTCAGATGTCGACTTGATGCTATTTTGGGTGATGTCGGTGAACAGAATAGACAAGCTTGTTGGGCTCAATGGCCTGTTCTCATCACTATTTCTCTAATGTTCAATGCCACCCATATGGTTGTTCTTTCGCAGCCACAGGGCACTTTGCATTTATCTGCGTTAAACTGTATTTCCTACTGTTTGTCCAACTTTAAAGATCGTCCTCATCTTTCTGAATAATTTTTCCTGCCTCTTGAGAATTTTTCTATACGTTAGTTAAGATGTCAGACCCCCAAGGAACTGAAGTGCTCACCCCCCCAACCTCTGATTTGTTCGGTTTACCTCGGGCTAAATAATACAATTTAATTAGTTTTGGTGACGGTGACGTCAAGACTCAGGATTAAAAAATGAGTGATAAATTATAAATGAATTTTGTCATACTGTGCGTTGCTTTTTCTCCTCTACTTCATTTGCCTATCATGATAACTGATATTTTGAATATACAGTAGGTTTGATGCACTTAGTCTTTATTTCCTATTTGAGGTTCAATTATTTTAAAAGGTTTAGGGTTAAAGTTATATTGGAGCAGTGATTATTGTAGTCATATTTTCAGTTATTCAGTATTTCTCTTTTGAATGACTCCTGGAATATTTCCACCCACTCTTTGTACCTAATGTCGTGTATCTCATCTCATATACTTCGGTTCAAATCCCATCAGGCTCTTTGATTTTTTTTTTGCTACTTTTTGAACACTGTGTGCTTTAGGCATCTCTTACTCTTGTGTATTAAAATCCTTAAACCAAGTATTCATTTTTACTTCATCCTAAGACAATCAGTTTATTTCCTCTCTTGTAAAAACAGGAGTGAAACATTTATTTAGATCATTTTCCTTTTCCTAGTAATTTTCAATGATTTTTATTTGTCTGGGGCTTTTAAAATAGTTTTTCTCTGTTGTACTGGAGCAGTGGTGAAAGAATTATTTGCTATTTGTGTTGGTTTCCTTTTCTGAGCCTCTCCTAACCTTTTGAACCTTCACTTGTTTGATCCTTGAAATTTTAAATCATTTTTAAAATTAGCACATTTTAAACAGCAAAAATATTGTCCAACCCATGTGGGTTTTCTGATCTCATAGAATCAGGAGGGCATGCAACGTATCCTTAAGGCAGTGAAAAGCCAAGCCGCGGGACTAAAGCACAGTCTGCCACCATGCCCAGCACGTCTGGTACTGCACACCTACAATGATGTGCTAACCGAGGCAAGCGGACTCCAGTAGAGGCCTAATGAAAACAGTAAGACTGTGGTTGTTAATATTCAGGTCCTTAATTCAAAGCATTGGTGTCGAACAGGAGTACAGTCATTTATAAAAGGGGAAAAAAGAAAATGACAAATGTATAGAAGGAGCATAAGACAAAATTGTAATTCACAAAGAGATCATAAGTATTAGTGATTAGTGAAATCGGAGAAATATTCATGAACTGCACCAAATATGGTGAAATGCTTTAAAGTTTATGGGGAAGGTGGAACTGAACTAGCTTTGAAAGGGTTTTATGGTCTTTGAAGTGTCCCTGAATGCCAGGGAAGCCAACTATGCTGGACCGAGTATTGTGGCCAAAAATGTGACCTTAGCTGTGAGGTAGCACTACTAACCACTGGGCCTCAAACAAAAAAAAACACAAACAGAACAATAGCCATCTATCCATTATCCAACCCGCTATATCCTAACTACAGGGTCACTGGGGTCTGCTGGAGCCAATCCCAGCTAACACAGGGCGCAAGGCAGGAAACAAACCCTGGGCAGGGTGCCAGCCCACCGCAGGGCGCACACACACACACACACACCAAGCACACACTAGGGACAATTTAGAATCGCCAGTGCACCTAACCTGCATGTCTTTGGACTGTGGGAGGAAACCGACGCAGACACGGGGAGAACATGCAAACTCCACGCAGGGAGGACCCGGGAAGAGCGGAACAATAGCCATAAACAAAATGCTACAAATGGCCAAAACAAGCAATAAGTAAAAAAAAAAGACACATAAATCGCTGCACTTACAAAGTTCCACTCTTCAGGGCACTAATGGTCAGTTTAGTCAGCATTTTTAGATGTTCATCTTTGGCTGGCATTAGCCATGTGGCACAGTTCTTTCATAATCTGTTTTGTTTCCAATATATTTTTGCTTCACACTTTTTTTTCTTCCAACGAGAAGTCAGAAATGCTTTGTAAATCGTAATAATTCTGTTTAGTAATTAACAGTAGTAAAATAGTAATAAACATTTGTTTTGCCTGCAGCATGGCTAATTGTGCGTGCATTCAGGATTAGCTAGGTGCTGTGCCAGGTGCAGTATTTCGTATTTGTGTGGTATTACTCCTAATGTTCTGAAAGTCTGAGATGGTTCCAGCTGCAGACCTCCACAATTCAGTAACTCTGCTGGACAGCGAGTTGGACTGCAGGTTTTTGTCACTTGGTTTACTTGACTCGAGTCAGATAACCCTCCCTGAACCGTAATCCTAACCATAGTGTAACAAGGAGTAATCAGTGACATATAAAGCGACAACCTCCTCAGTGGAGTCGAGCTCTGATGGTCCGCAGCTAGAGTCTATTGGAAAGTCTGAGTACGGTGACTTATCTTGATCATCCATTATCCAACCCGCTATATCCTAACTACAACACTAATCAAATACAACCAAACCACAAGAATGGCTTTATCCACCTGTGAACCTGCTCAGGATTAGGCAACCATAGGAACCGGAATTGTGTGGGGCAGTGATGGGCAGTTTAGAGTGAGGAGCGTCTGTCGGGCTGAACTTCAGACGCCAATGAGAAAGGCGTATTGCTGGTGCAGGTACTGGCCAGATGAGAGCTCTGCACTAAGCCTAACTCCTGTAGAGGGATCTTTTGGTCTTAGGTTTTAATGATGGATCTGTTTATTAATTTAGACTATTTGTAATAAGCTAGCTTTTACTCCTTATTTGAAACAGATTCATGTTGCCTCCTGAAATGACATTGTTGTATTATGTCACACTGTGTCACTTCCAGGTTTGTCTCACTTTTTCTAGCTTATCTTGCACGCTTTCTCCTACGCATGCACAATCCCAGCCAGCAACGTCTTTCCCACTTTCATGCCATTATCATGTGCAAACACCCACTCACGCCTACCCGCACGAGTGTCTGATGGGATACACAGATGCTCCACATCAGAAGAGTGCAGCTGTATTCCAATACTGTATCTGAAAACAAATGGCCGCGTGTGAGTGTACTGGATAATTTAAACAAAACGGTCTCCTGCTCACGGATGTGGAGAACTGCTTTTCCTCTGAGAGTCAACTGTTCAGGTTTTTGCAGTGACCTACAGTTAAGTCCATAAGTATTTGGACAGTGACGTCATTTTCATGATTTTGGCTCTGTACACCACAACAATGGATTTGAAACAAAGCAATCAAGTTGCGATTGAAGTATAGACTTTCTGCTTTAATTCGGGTGGTTTACCAAAAATATCGTACGGGCCGTTTAAGAATGACAGACATTTTTCTGCATAGCCCCCTTTTCCAGGGGCTCCAAAGTATTTGGACAGACTAACATAATCATAAATAATAATGATGACTTTCAATATTTGTTTGAAAATCCTTCAGCTGTCTTAAGTTGCTGCTTGTTCGTTGGACTTTCTGCTGTCAGTTTTGTCTTCAGAAAGTGAAATGCGTGTCCAGTTGGGTTCAAGTGAGTTGATTGACTTGCCCATTGAAGAATATTCCACTTCTTTGCGTTGGAAAAACTGCTGTCCCAGTATGTTTGGGTTCATTGTTCATTTGTACTGTGAACAGTCGTCCTGTCGGTTTTGCAGCATTTGTCTGAATCTGAGCAGATAGCATAGCCCTGTACAGTTCAGAAATCGTCCTGCTACTTCTGCCAGCAGTCGTATCAACAGTAGACACCAGAGATGGACTTCCATTTGCAGCCATACCACTGCCTCCACCATGTTTCACAGATGATGTGGTATTCATTGGACCATGAGCCTTTTCTTCTCTTCTCCATACTTTTCTCTGTCCAACATCATGGTGTTGTTTCCTTTGTTCAAAGAAATTTGTTCCAGAACTGGACACACTTTTTAAAAAATGTGTCCTGGCAAAGTCTAATCTGTGCTGCCTATGCTTGATGTTTACCAGTGGTTTGCACCTTGTGGTAAACCCTCAGTCTCTACATTTATCAAGTCTTCTCTTGAGGACTTTGGCAATGATAGGTCTACCTCTCAGAGAATGTTCTTGGTTTGGCTAAATGTTGTAAAAGTTTCTTCTTCACCAAGGACAGAATTCTGTAATCATCCAGCACAGTTGTCTTCTGTTGTTTTCCAGACCTTCTGGTGTGGCCGAATTCACCAGTGTGTTCCTTCTTTTTAAGAATGTACCAAATGGTTGATTTGAGCACTCCTCGTGCTTCTCTTATCTCTCTAAAGGCTTTGTTCTGTTTTCTCACAGTTTCTACTTGCATGGACAGCTCTATGGACCTCACATTGAGAGTTCACAATGACAGCTTCCAAATGCAAATTCCACACTTACAATCAACTCCAGACCTTTTACCTGCTTAATAGTTAATGAAATAATCAGGGAACTGCTCCGACCTGGCCATGGAACAGCTTGGCAGTCAAATGTTCCTATACATTTTAGTCCCTGGAAATGGGTGGGCTAGGCAGAAAAATGACGGTCATTCCCAAACGACTCATACTGTATTTTTTGTAAACCCCTTAGAGCTTAAAGTCTACAACTCAATCACATAATGATTGCTTTATTTCAAATCCATTGTGGTGGCATACAGATTCAACATTATGAAAATTGTGTCACTGTGCAATTACTTATGAACCTAACTGTGAATAAGTCGTGAGGTGAAGTATTCACACAGCCTGCCTCCTGGTTTAATAGCTTAGAGTTCAGTGTGGCCTAAGGGCAAATATGTTGGACAGTAAAGCCGATGGTCAGCAATTAATAGCCGTGACTGATGGACAGTGTGACGCTAAGGACTTCCCTTATTCTACCTGCACTCCTATCACTGATATTGGAAACAACTGTGGTTCCTCCGTTGCTTTGCACAATCCAATATATGCAGTCTGTGCCACTGTGCTGGTGTTTTTAAACGGGCTTCTGCCCTTCATGCCCTTCAGAGGTGTCATTGTTCTTGAAATTTCAAGCCATGCTATTTAGGCTATTAGGCTATTTACCTAATTATTTTGCTTATTTGCAGCTTATTTGAGTTTTGACTACGTCGGGTAGTCTTTTGAAATGAAATTTTTCTCCAATCAGTCGTAGCAACGCGCTTTTTTCCGACTGTTACATTTTTGTAGCTCTGATGTGTGCATCAATGTAATCGGTGTACCACGAAATCATGCATTGACAGAAGTTTCCCTTTGCTTGGAATGGAAAGTGTGATTAAATTCATTATTTTTTAACGCGTTATGGAGCACATGCATCGAAGTTTCTCAGCTGTGCTTGTGCTAAGAAAAGGAAAGATTTTAAAAATAACGTAACACGATTGTCAATGTAACCTTTTGTAAGTAGTGCCTGGAGGATTCAGTGTGGAGAAACTCTAGAGACAGCGTGTGTATTAACTTGTGGATTTTTCTGTGAGTATTTGGTGGCAGCATCACAAAGTCGCTTCCGCAAGACTGCGTTAGCCGCGGAGCTCCGCTCAGAGCGAAATGAGGTGAATGGGAGGGGAGATGATGACGTGACTCCCCCACCCGCCTTAACTGTCAATCCCCCACAAACACAGTCTCTCGGAATTTGCATAAGCACACCCCTTCACCTGCAATTTTAACTTAGTTACAAAGTGATCAAAACTCTCGTTTATATCCTGCGTCCTCTCATTAAACTTGTATCCCGCATTAGCCGTGGGCATGAGAAACGCCAGCGGCAGCCTGTCTATGAACTTAATTTAAACTTAAGTTTTTCACCGTGCTTTGTTTCCGAAGTAGCAACACTCATGAATATGGTTGTATATGTCACTTGCTCGCTTCTTATTGTTTCGCTGCCTTCTCAATTATATAATGCATGTTTTCTTCAGCGCTTTTTGGAGCTCTTCCTTGTTTTCTACGTACTGCGTTGACAGTCAGTTCACGTGATTACGTGGGTGGCGTAATGATGTCACACGAAACTCCGCCCCCCACGGCCATCAAGCTCAACTCCATTACAGTATATGGAGAAAAATAGCTTCCAGTTATGACCATTACACGTAGAATTTCGAAATGAAACCTGCCCAACTTTTGTAAGGAAGCTGTAAGGAATGAGCCTGCCAAATTTCAGCCTTCTACCTACACGGGAAGTTGGAGAATTAGTGATGAGTCAGTCAGTCAGTCAGTCAGTCAGTGAGTGAGTGAGTGATGAGTGAGTGAGTGAGTGAGGGCTTTGCCTTTTATTAGTATAGATAAATGTTGTTGTAAAACAGTGCTGCACACATTGTTGAAAACCCTTAAAACAGGTCCTTAACAACAACTTTAACAATAAGTGAGGACAATGCTTGGATTCCAGACTTATTAATAAGGCAGCAAATACCTTCATTACCTTATAGTTTTATAAATGAGACCCCGGACCTCTGCAACCACAAGTGAGTGCCTGCCTAATGTAACTAGCGCTTTATAAATACACATCAATATCACAAATGCAACAACATTTAATTGCAAAAAGTACATTCCAAGATGCAGAAAAAGCACAAAGAAGAAACAAACACTATAAAAAATGTGCCAAAATGACATGTGTATCCAGCAGGGGGCACTGGCTCCCTTGTTGGAAGGAGTTCTTTTGTAATTGCGGTGTGTGACATAACCCGAAACTATACAGATATAATATAAAAAGGCAATACCCCTCCCTTAGTGATACGACGGTAACAAATCAGGTAGGAGAAATAACTTTGGCTGCGTAAACCATCATTAAAGAAAGCTAACAGATGAAGGAAGCCATGACAAGACCTTCGGGAGTGGGGGCTCGATGTGTAGAGTCTGCCATTTTCGACGCTGCGTTGGAAGGATTTTCCGGATCAGATGACGTTATCTCCTGTCTGTCCATCAGCTTCAAAGGTGTGCCGGGCAATGTTCCAAGGCTTTATACTCTTTCTTCATGTGCAGGCCCCCACTTTGGTGAATCATGCCATTCCAAATGAGGAAAAGGGGATACAGTTTCATGCCGACTTTGACACACAAAAATAGTATACAATACCTATTTCGCAGTTGTCCCTGTCTTGTCTTCTAATGCTTGTCTAGCAGTTCTAAATGATGAGCCCCTGTGCTAATTCTGTGTCCACTGTGTATGTGAGTAGAAAGAATAGTAGATTTATAAAATATTTTTGTACAGAGGACAGTGACATATTAAACTTATGTTACAATGTGAGACTTCTGTTCTGAAGTGATACAGATGTGCTGATACCAAGTTTCTCATAAATCATCCGCTTTCTGCTGCTTATCCATGTTTGGGTTGCGGGGGCACCAGTCTAACCAAAGATGTCCAGACATCCCTGTTCCACTATCACTCCTCAAGGGAGATAATGAGGCCAGCTCAGGCAGTCCCAGGCATCAACTGGCTCCTTTCGATGTGGAGAATCGGCGGCTCTACTTGCAGCTGTTCAGATCCAATCTTAAGGCTGAGCTTAGACACCCCGCAAAAGAATCTCCTTCCTGCTGCTTGTATTTGCTATCTAGTTCTTTTGGTGACTACCCAAAGCTTGTGAGCAACCTATGGTGAGTGTAGGAACATAGATTGCCTGGTAAATCTCTTCACCAAGACTGACCGCTACAACATCTGCATAACTGCTGATGCCACTCTGATGCCCATGTTGATCTCCCACTAACTTCTTCCCTTACTTGTGAGCAAGATCCTGAAATACTTAAACTCCTCCACTTGAGGCAGCAGCTCATCCCCATGCCGAAGAAGGCACTACACCATTTTCTGGCTAAGGACCACAACCTCGAACTACTCGGCTGAATACCAGTGTGTATCTAGTATCACAACCTGATGAAGCCAGCAGGACCACATTGTCTGCAAATAGCAGAGATGCCATTGTGAGGTCACCAAACTGGACAGCCTGTGCCCCTTGGCTGTTCCCAGAAACCAAGTTTCCTAACCTGCTTTTATTTTCGGGAAAAAAGGCCACCATGATGCGGCACACTGACTCACTGGACCATGTCAGCTACATAACATAATCACACTCCTGTGAAATCACCTTATGGATCCTTAGGGAAAACAGAAGATAGCAAGAAAACAAAGCAATATAACAAACAAAGGAAAGAAGCTGCATAAGTACACACAGCATTGTAAAAAGAGCTTTAACCATGTCATACATCTAACACTTATTTATTTCAATTAACCAGCTGTCCGCTGACCCCTGGTCTCTTTTAATATGAATCCAACCTGTGTTAGCATTTCTCTGGCCCTCTCTAGCATGGCAAAGTCATTTGTCCTAAGGGATGGACCCAGTCTCCAAGGGTTAATCATCATAACTGTGACTAATTAAAAAAGGAAGCTCCATTTTGGGGTAGCAACAAGACATCGGTGTCTGCCAAGTATTAGATTGCATGGTGTTTCTCTGATGTTAGCCGGGGTGACAGATTATGTTGGGATCTACAGCAAAAAAACCAGTTGAAATATCTGCAAGCAGCAGGAGTCGTCAGTACAATGCCAGTGGTTTATGGAGAGGGACAGGGGACAAGATGGTGTCTGGATGAGGAGCAAACGTCTCGGTACGTAATGCCTGATATGCCATCATTCCCTCCAGCTCTGCATAAGATGAAATGTATACTGCAATACACCTTTGGTCTCGTGCAGGATGGTCCTCAGGTCTGTTACGGCTTAAAGTGTGTAATCCATGGACATCCTCGCAGGTGTGGGGAAAATTGCTGGGAATTAACTTTGGTCAATTGGAGGATTGTTGGCTGCTTATATGAGGTCGTTAGTTTAAATCCCAAGTGGACGGACTCTCCAAACAATTTGTGTGACTAGCTGCTAAGAACAAAGGTCCTGTATGTGAGTGAAATTTTTTAAGAGGTCTCCAGGGTCCCCTCCTATGAAAACTGTCCCCTCAATTTGGTGGGTGATGCCACTTTTAAAAAGAAAGGAAAGGTTGGCAGAGTTCACACATCTGGTGTCTAAATACCTAGCAGAGCAGCTGTGCGTTGAGTCAGTGCCTCCCATTCCAGACTGCATGCCTGCGTTCAGGTTCACATTTATATTCTCAACGTGGTGCTTCGACGCCATAAATCCAAACCTTGTCTGTAGATGATAATTATGAGTGGTGAATTGGTCTGAGGTGTCTCCTTCATGTCTTTCTTGGTGTTGAAAAGATGACTGTACCATAGCGAAGAAGGCGACCCCTTACGTGGTATACACTGATAATCCAGTTACTAGTCTCACCTTGAACATCTCGCAGTCATCGCTCAAATGCCAGTCCTTAATTAAGAAGAACACGGAGAAGCAGTGCATATACAGTCGCTTCAACTGTAAATGTAGACTGTTGTCAGCAATTGTCTTGAAATAATAAAGCACTTCATTTTTTGACACCCATTTGCTTACATTTCTTGTCAACCCATTTATTCCAATTTCGAGTTTGCAGGAAACTAGAGCTGATGCTGGTAGCTGTGGGCAAGTGGCAGGAGCCATTCCTGGACTGGCAGCCAGTGATCATTAAATTATTAAACTTCACAACACAATTAGATGTTCAGTTTATGTTTTGCATACGGATTATTTAATGTTGTCAGATGTGGGTACCGTGACGTTTTAAAAGAAAGGTGGTCAACAGTACCCACGCATCTCGATACTAAAACCTTTTCCTTGCTGCTTCATGTTTAGCTAAAGTGTGCAGAATTGCACGTTGGTGATTTGATTCTGACGTCATCTCTCCCTCCTCAACTTAAAATGGGGGTCTGGTTGAATGGCAGGCAAAGGGAAAGCCTCAGGTGAGGGCAGACCAATGAACATTCAGCATGCAGAAGGTGTGACAGGATGTGCATTAATGGGAGTGGCCGAGGGTGTGGCCTGATGTTCATTCTCACCCCTTGTGTTTCAAAGCCTTTGCTTGGTTACTGTTTTCTAATCTTTCACTTGTCCATAACTAGCATGTTCATTACACAGCATTGTGATTATCTACTCTTTATGTTTTATTATTTATTTATTTTTTTACAGTTTCTCCTAGGGCTTTAAAATGGTGGTATAGCTTGTTTTTAGGGTTTGGAGGTCAAAAAATCTGGTTGTCACATTATTTTTTTATTATTACTTTTTTTTAATTGGATGCATTTTTAATGGTGCTGAAAATGAACTTTATTGTCTCACAGCTCCATCTGTCAGACGTCATTTTATGAAAGCCATACCAAGTGATATCTTCAGTGTGACGACTTATAAGCTGGCTGAACAGAACATTCATTGTCCAGGTTTATGGATGCGAACTCGTGCCTAGTATTTATTGTTTGAGCTTTTAAAAGAATTTCAGATTTTGAACTCATTGTGACTAACATGAAATGCTATATTATAATAGAGCAGATTAAAGTGGATCAATAGTGACTGCCATAAGGTTTGGTTCTTAAGGTGGCCCCTACCCAGTGACCCACTGTAGGCAGCAGTAGCTCAGCTGTACTCTGTGTATGTAAGTAGAGATACTTACTTGTGAAATGCCTTGGAAAGGTACGCGGTGTATAAAGTGACAATATAAAATGAAGTCTGATTGGTCTTTATACACCTTGAAAGTAACATTAAAGCTCCATCATTCTGAGGAGTTCTTAACCAGTAAGACTTTTTAGAAACAGAGAGCACACTCAAGAACATCCAGCCAATCTGAAACCTTCATGTTGGAGCGGACTTGGTCTCAAAACCGTCCCGGGCCTCCTTCAACGAGTGAGGTGACAAGGTGGACCCACTCGGCCCATTATTCATCGTAATTTTATTAAAATTTGTGACTAGTACTCTATCTAAACTGTTGCCAAACTTAATCTGCACACTGTTGTTTAGACATAACTTAAAATTTGACGACATGCTTAGAAATAAAATATAATGAAAAATAAAAATTTAGTAACACGGCTTACATGTTTATTAGAGTACATGTCAAATGTCAATGTTATGTCCAAGTGCCAGTACCCTGGTAAGGTAGTAGCTGCTCATTTACAATAGAATAAATTATAACCAAGGTTATAATGAAAACCTCACACGATTGAAATGTTTTATTAACTTAACGATAAACTATAAATGTTCCGTCCTACTATGAAAAATTCCTATCCTGTGCTTTATAACTTTATTTCATCATATTAAAAATCGCAGCTAAAAACCACTAACTATCGCTCACGCCGACGACCAGAAAACAATAAACTGCATAATACATAATCTAAACTAATTTAGCGCCGAAGAATGTAAATACTAGATATGAGCTAAAATAAATTGCAATAATAGATATGCTAACCGAAATGTAGCGGTATCGAAACAGAAATCGCCAAAAGGCAGTTTTGACCAAATTTTTCACTGCAATGTTGTGTACTTGATAACGTAATACTGTATAATATATAGGACTATATAAATCACAATACCAGACAGATAATGTTTAGTAGTTTAGAAAATTACTTTTAATGTCAAACAGTATACCAATACATAAAATTTATTTCATGAAACGTCCGGCCCATGACCAGACCAGAGTCTGCGGCCCACCGGGCATTGCCCAAATGCCCTAACGGCCAGACACTCCAACAGTCCTCTGTGTTCATGTACTGCACGATGGGCGTGAGGAAGCTGAGCGCATAATTAACTCATTTCATTAATTTGACCTCTTAAATATTTGGACATTTGAACATTCTCTGGCTTTTTTCTTTTCAAAAACCTAAATAATGCAATTGCATTATAAAGATGGTAATGGAAGTCTGTAGTGATAAGCAGCAATGGACGCAATGTAAAGAAGATCAATGTTAAATGGAAACCTAATTTTGAGCCCCGTTAGGCCAGCGTGGTGGGTTTAAATGCTAGCCTCAATTCTTCTCGTGCCCATGTCGGGATTTCTTCTCTGATCCCAGGTTAGGTTAGTGTGACTCTGTGTGCCCCATGTGATGGACTTCCATCCTGCCATACAACTTTTGTTGCTAGGCCGAGTTTCAGTTCTGGTGACCCTGAGCTGATAGCAGATGACCAGCTCTTGGAGACTACAGAACTGAAGTTAAACAACTAAGCATTAGTAGACTCCTGGAAAAAAGTCAAGTCCATCTAACCACATTGCATTCATTCATTCTTTTCAGTCCAGCGTTTCATCTATTACAAGATTACAACAGCATTGGACACAAAGTTGCAGTCCACTGTGGTGTGCACAGACGCTCTCCTGTACACACACCAACAGTCAGTAGTGCAAGGACAGCATTCGTGACCGTTCAATGGAAATGTGATGTCCAGAAAGGATAAAATCTAAAAGAGAACATGCAAACTCGACACAGGCGGGTTACTCGGCCATGGAGTGAACCCAGCAATCTGGAGCTGAGGGGCAGCAGTGCCGCCTTCAGTTTTTCCTTTGATTTATGAAATGGTGTCGGAATTGCCTGATCATTGCCGTTGGTTGTGTTTTGGCGAGTCATTCACAGGTCACTAAGCTCTGCCGGTTTATCGATGGTGGCTCCTTTGACTACATGAGAGGAGGGAGTGACCCCAGCTTCTGCATTGTTTATGGGGCTTGAAATCCACTCATTTGTGGGTGGCATGCAGACACCCACTGAAAAAGGAGGAATGGCAGGATGATAAATAGGAATCGGGTGGCGGGGAAGATCTCAGCCTGTGTGTAGAGGTCCACGGGGCTGGCAGCTTTGGCATTGTCTTAACTGACCCAGGCCAGCTTTACCAGTGGTACACCGATCTGCCTCTTTTATATCGGGCCTGGGGGCCGCCTTCTGACGCGGTGCTTGGCCACTGTTTTTTATTTTGTTCACAGCGAGTGGTTGTCATAGGAACGACCCTGAAAATAGATCTGTGCATTAAGTGGGAAGACCAGCTTCTTATCTTTGAGGAGCTGTCAAGGCTGGTGTCAGAAATTTAGAAGATAAATAATCAAGTCTTTTTTACTTCACAATATTTATTATTGGACATCTCGAGCTGCGGTACACGCTGTCAGCTCTGTCTCGGGTGACAAATTCTTACTGTTTCCATTGAATTTTATCACCAACCCAGACCACCTCAAAGCTGCATCTAAGGATACTTTTCCAGAAAATAAACCTGGTGGGGTCGTGTTAAAGGCAGAGAAAGTGGAAATCAGGAAAATGATGTTGGAGCACAGAATGGGAGGGTGAGGGTGGGATTAACAGTTAAGACTGATTGTGCTGGATAATAGATGTCTGTTGTCAAAGAGTCGGGAGAGAAAAGAATTGGAAGACAGCAGCATGCCTTGTGGGATATGCAAATATGGACAATGGACGCCCCATGTGTGGCCAGAACATGCACCAGCGTTGTCGTCTGGGTCATTTAACACATATGGGATAAAGGTTAAGAAGTAATCGATTTAAACGGTAAAGATCAATGTGATGATCACAACATGGGGATGAATTACCCAAGAGAAGACAAAGAGGAATGACATAACTGAGGGGAACAGACTTGAAATACACTGCCTTGAGTCTTACCGTCACTTACCAGCCACTGGTCAACGGTCCCAGGGAGCCATTTTGGGATAATGTTGAAGAGGACCTGGCACTTCTCAAACCATGTGGAAGAAATTAGGGGCTCCTGGTGGGGAGGCAGAGTTGGCATGATGAGACAATAGGTGAGTGAGTATGATGGTTAGGGTGGGAGTAAGAATAAGAGCGGTCAAGTCCAAATCATTGATTTAAGATCATAAGGACCACAAAATTAAGAGTCTTTAGGGTACAAGCTGAATGGATAGTCAGAGGACATTAGCGAGGACAAATGCCAGAAGAAAAATACAAATGACTAATGTCGAAATTCAAAGTCTGAAGGAGGCAGGGTAGAGGGTCCTAATGATTTATAGCCTTTTCTTATCTAACACTAATTGAAGATTTTTTTTATAATGACAGTGGGTGGCACAGTGGCGCAGTGGGTAGCGCTGATGCCTCACAGTAAGGAGACTCGGTTCGCTTCCCGGATCCTCCCAGCGTGGAGTTTGCATGTTCTCCCCGTGTCTGCGTGGGTTACCTCCCACAGTCCTTAGGTGCATTGGCGATCCTACATTATCCCAAATGTGTGCTTGGTGTGTGTGTGCCCTGCGGTGGGCTGGCGCCCTGCTCAGGGTTTGTTTCCTGCCTTGTGCCCTGTGTTGGCTGGGATTGGCTCCAGCAGACCCCCGTGACCCTGTAGTTAGGGTATAGCGGGTTGGATAATGGATGGATGGATAATGACAGTGTGATGACCCCACTGTTCTCCCCCTGTAAGGTGAGCAGCAGAGTTGAAATTAATTATCACAAGGAGAAGGAGATGACAAAATGAGAGCAGTCAATAAAGCAGCAAGGGTCAAAACCAAAAATGAATGAAGGATAAATAACCAAATGTCAAAGCTCTAACCTAAAATCGAAAACTAAACACATACCTGTCTTACTAAATTATTTCAACACGACAAATGCACAAGTTAGTCAATTTGTGAAAGCAGAGTTGTTACCAAAGGCTGCAAAATGTTCGATTTGTGAAGTTCAAAATGCAAGGCAAAGTCAAAGGTCTGAAGAAACAAAGCCATTTGAATGCTGCGAAGTGTTTCCCCTAAATAAAGACTTGCACACCAGCACTGCTTTTATCCAAAACTAAGGGATGGACCTTAATATGGCCGCTCCAGTGATGTTGCAAACTGCTCATTCCTGGTTGGTCCTGGGATAGTGGCTGAGATGTCTGCTCCAAACTGGTGGCTCCCATAGCAAAACACATATGGCATCATGGCAAAACAGTAAATATTTTTAACACTGTAAAGATACAAAACTAATCTGATTTTTGGATTCCTTGATGTTAAAGCTTCCTAAATGGATGCATACTTGTAGAAAATTAAACCAGGAAAGCCTACAGAAAATGATGAAGAACATTAATCGTAACGCAACACAGAAGTCACTGCAAACAAGGAAGGACTCTGAACATTTGAAGGGAGCTGCTGATGTCCTGCTGGCAGTGGCAACAGATACAGGCGGGCAGCCCAATGGCACTTGGCTCAGTTGCTGAAGGGAGCACACTGGCCTGACGACACTGACTAGAAAGTTTCCCAGTCCAACTCTGGCTCCAGAAATGTTCTCCGTAATTGTAGTTGGGATGAGGGCTGACTTGAATCTGGGGTCGGAGGTTGGAGGGGGTCTACAGTGTTTTTGCTGGCATAAGGCTAGGAGTGCCAGGGTGTAATAGCAGGAGAGGAAAGATGCTGGTGAATGGCAAATGTTTATGGTCCACTGGAGGTGTGAAAGTGCAGCAGCCTCCACGTAAGACCGATAGGTGGGGTGACAATGGGGTCTGGGGCAGTTACATTTATTTTGCTGCCTCTTCTTTGGTCACTTTGTGGGTTCTCATTTTGCTACCTTTTCAGATCAAGTTCAGATTTACTGTTATGTGTAAAGCGAGTTCTCACTTGCAGTTCTGACCAAAATACAACACGCTGCTGTTTTATAAGCTCAGTTCGCTAACTAAGCAGCAAAGACCCTTCCTCAATGTAAATCACATCTTAGCAGGAAGACTGTAAGCATCCTCGAGGCGTTCTGCCTTTGCTTTGCCAAGGTTACTCCCACGTAACAGATAACTAACTCGCTCATCAGTATATCTTGGCTGCCATCGTCGGCATTCTTTTTGGAAATATATTACAGTAACACTGTGGATTTGTTCAGAAATAATTAGATTTCTGGTTGAGCTGCCACTTGTCAGCTGTGAGCTTTTAATGCTGGCAGAATAATCTGTTTTAGCTTTAACTGCTGCGCTACTCGTGTTATGTATCATGGAGAGTGGTTTAGTTTTCAGTGCAGAAATTAAAATATTTTATAGAACACAGCAGGTTGTACACACACAGTCAAAGTACCCCCAGTATATAAAGAAAGGTTTGTATTTTAAATTGAAGAAGAAACGCATTACGTTACTCTAACTAGCTCGATCAGCACAGGGTTTACTTGTGAAGTTTTGCGGACCGCCAGATACAATGATTTCTGGCATCTCTTTCCTCCAAAGCTCACCGTCCTCCAGCTGAGGGTTTCTTTGGAAGCCTTTATGTAACTGAACTCTGCAACTCTCATCCGTCTCTCCTTTACATATTTAACATGCTGGTTATCACTGACACCCTCATGTTACCCGTTGTGACCACCAGGGGGCATAGCAATGCCCCAAACCCCTCAGAAACAAATTACACAACACATTCGTTGGTTCAAAATACAAGATGTTCTTATTTTATTTATATTTATAGCACCTACACCTTTATTAAAATCCTCTTCTACAATAACTCAACGCAACAATAAATCTCTTTCCAATTCCTCACCTCCCTCATCCACACTCCTCCCGACTCTGAATGCCTTTGCAGGAAACTCGGTTTCTTTTATTCCAGATACGAGAGTTTTTCTGCTGCCACAGCATTGCCCCCCACTTCTGGGTTAGGTGGGTCAGGTGGAAGTCTGTTATAACGGTCCCTGACAGCACCCAAGAGCACCAACAGGGCTATCCCATGGCACTACAGTTTGCAGATATTCCTATGGGTGTCCCACCAGAGGGGATGCTGCCACCGTGTGTACGGTGGAAAAATATGACCTTGTGCAGTAGACACTCCCTGTCCTGACATTGTGGCGTCCCTTTCTGGTCAGAAACCAACTTCCATCCTGGCCATAACACCCGGCACTCACACCGTATGTGCCAGGCTTTCAAGTGATTGTATAACAGTGATGCATGTAGGGAGGCTGGTAAATGAGACCCTGGGTGCTCGGAGCAAAACAGAACCCCTCAGCACCCTGAAAGCAGTGGTTGGTCTTTTTGATAGGTTGCTGAACATTAGAAAGAAGAAGAAAACAGCCTGACAAAACACGCAAGTCCTATCCACCTAATTTCTTTAAAATAACATCAAGTCGAGTTTTGAAAGTCTCTACTTTATACCACACTACTTGGTAGCTTATTCCAAGTGTCTATCGTTCTTTGTGTAAAGAAAAACCACCTAATGTTTGTGTGAAATTTACCCGTAACAAGTTTCCAACTGTGTGCCCACATTCTTGATGAGGTCATTTTACAATCACAGTCTCGATCCACTGGACTAATTCCCTTCATAATTTTAAACACGTCATTCATGTCTCCTCTTAATCTTCTTTTGAAAACTAAAAAGGCTCAGCTCTTTAAATCTTTCTTCATTGTTCATCCCCTGTAGCTCTGGAATCAGCCTAGTCGTTCTTGTCTGGACTATTTCTAGAGCTGCTTTGTTTTTATCTTTTTAGACTGTACCCAGTACTCCAGATGAGGCCTAACCAGTGCGTTAGAAAGCTTCAGCACAGCCTCCTTGGACTTGTACTGCACACATCAGGGCGCTATATAACCTCACGTTTTGTAGGACGTCTTGATGGCTTCTGAACACACTCTGGATTAAGATACTGATGAGTCCTGGGGCAGCTGAACAGATATGTACAATGGTGTTTTCAGGTCAGCAGTTTTTCTGTGTTTTAACCCTTTCTGTGGGATTGGGCAAGACACACTCTTCTGCGCTTTTCTTTGTAAATTTTGACCAGTTTTTCTTTTTTTTTTGAGCATTTTTAAGTTTACAGTGTACAGTTATCCCAAATAAATACCCACCCTTTTAAATAAAAATGTTTGATTTTTGTTAGCCTAATGAGTCCCTGAGCTGCTTGGGCAGATAGTATAACAAAGGAAATTCACTTGTTTGTCGAAATTCAATACATTAACAGCATGGTAACTGATACCGTTTTAGGTCATCTCAGAAAGAGTGTTATACAGATCTTACATCAGCTCTGACATTGGCTTATGAGGCCTGTTAACTGCTCAACTGAAAGGAAACTTACTATAAGCCAGAGGTTTTCAGCAGTTTCTCAGTTTTTGGTTTGCCTGGTTTCCAGATCACGGAAAGCAGAAGCTTAAGCAGAGGTTTCTTGACTACCTACGTGAAAATGGTCTCTCATCAGGTTTGCCAGGTTCCAAAAAAAATGTATAGCCCAAGCACAGCTTAAAAAGAGTGAATCTGCCCAAACGAATAGCCTAATGCCTGAGATACACAAAATGACACATCAGAAAGCAAAGGAGTTGGTGTCGGAGCGACTGGGTTAGGTGTATACCATCAAAGCCTGAGTGTTGTCCCCTTCGGAGATATTTCAGAGTGATAGAATGGGTATATATACAGTACTGCCACACACTCCAGGAGATAAAGAACATATACAAGTGCAAATAGCAATAGAAGGGGCTGTAGATGAATGACAGGCTTGGTAAAAATTCATTGGACGGTGGGTGAAAAATTGGCCAAAATACTGCCTTTACTAATGGCATTTAATTCAATCAGATCAAATTTCCCTTAAGGCTTTTTTGTCCACCATTGATTGGTCATATTTGTCTGGCATCTCCATAAATTTGAAATATACAGTATAACAGTGTACTCCAGTAGCCTGGCTTGGATTTACACTAGCTAAAGGTTAGCTTTTGAGATACTGCATTCAGAAGTAAAACTGCCAGGTGACTTGTGTCATTTGTTCTTCCCAGTTTTTTTACATATATATATATATATATACATACAGTATATACTGCATCTGTAAAGGGTTGCTTGTCTTTTGCCGATGCAACCACAGGTTTGCAGAGCAGCAGCATAGCGCTGCGGAAGCAACTCCAAGCTGATCACGCCTATAAGCACCTGTTGTCAATGGGTGATGCAAGGAACAGTATAACTTGGCCATTGACCTGACCCCGACTCTACCCGTTTGCTGTGTCTGTGTATCGGAGAGTGGTAGATCCTGCTACAATAAATAACCGTGCTGTTCCTGTTTCAAGTAGAGTAAAGCTGGTTTCACTAAAGTACTGAGACTCAGCCTCGTGTTTTGGGGTGCAAGACAGTGACTCACGTGTCACATGGTACCAATAGTGGCACCAATGGAACCCCAAGAAGCATATACAGTAATATCCCATTACCAGCGGAGCAAAATGAGGCTCCTGTGGGCACTCCGGTCTTCGTGCTCCCTAGGGATGTGCTTGTGAAGATGGCTCCCTCGGACGACCCAGAGAGTTTCCTGTTTTGCTTTGAGCGCATGGCAACATTGATGCACTGGGACAGGGGAGCCTAGGCAACTATTGTGGCACCGTTTTCAACCGGGGAAGCCCTACAGGTCATGCTAAACCTCCCGTCCGAAAGACTCAATGATTATGACTTCCTGAAGCAACAGATCCTCTTCTGTATGGCAGTGAGCCCCCGTGGTCAAGGGGCGCCAGCTTCGTCTGTGGCATATCGATCCGGACCACCTTATATGAGGACAGATCCAGGACTTGGTACTCCTTATTTACAGCTGGATTCGCAGAGACACTTTTGAGCGCATTGTGGAGTAACTTGCTATTGATGTAGTCCTGTCAGTGATGGACAAGAGCCTTTGTGATGAAATGTTACAAAATGACATCCACTCGCTGTTAGATCTGTCCCGCAGACTGGAGGACGCAGAAGCCATCTGGAAACAACGGGGCTACCCAGGCTTGACCCCAGCCAGCACAGACTTCTAGGGTCACCAGCACCATGGGTGGAAGTCGCCATTGTGGGAACACCATAATGCAGACTCAATGCAGCTGCTTTCACTGTGATTATCC
Organism: Polypterus bichir lapradei; assembly: GCA_026402145.1. Lineage (NCBI taxonomy): Eukaryota > Metazoa > Chordata > Cladistia > Polypteriformes > Polypteridae > Polypterus > Polypterus bichir. Next base: position 87,330,948 of record JANRMT010062806.1, read on the forward strand.
AGGACATCGGTCTGACCCAGGTATGAAGCTTGCAAGTGTCCAAAATGTTATAGGAGGACAATTTTAATGTCTCTGTTACGTTGGCTGGGCGGAAAGTCTCGGCACTGTTGGACCCTGGTAGTGACCACTACGTAGTCCGCCATGAATAACTCCGGCAGACCCCTTATAAGACCACAGAGCAAGTACACATCCTCTGCATCCATGGAAACATTAAAACATACAAGACTATATTACTCCCTCTGAAATTTAAAGGGAAGAACTTTAAGGTTTGGCCTGCTGTATCAGACACCTCACCCTGGCCATTCTTAATAGATAAGTGGAATGTCCTCTTCCCATGGGTCTTGACGACCTGAAGAGTGGCTCCCTCTGCAGTGGATAGAAAGGGGTTCGCCGCTGACAATGTCAGTCAAGGAACTGGCTTTGAAATTGAACCGGAGTTTGGGGATGAATCCTCAAGTGAAGACCTGGGACAGCTGGCAGACTTTCCACTCCACTGCTAACGCCAACAGCCTCCCCAGACCAAGCAAATTGTTCGGACCCAGACAAAAACAAAATAGCAGTGGGTGGTGAGCACAGTGCTGCATCGGACACAGGGAAAGCAGCGGCTGCCATTCAGACGGAGTTTGTTCGCGTGCAACGAGCTGATAGCTCCTTGGATTTCTCATTCAAACAAGCCCACGTCGCTTTTACTATCTGGAGAGGGAGGACCCGAACTTTAAAACACCACATTTTATAATTAGGGATGGTTTCACGTATCAGGTGATTTCTGATTGCATGGGTGATGGGCATATCAAGCAGCTGGTGGTGCCAAGTGGGCATAGGGAGTTTTAAAAATTGCTTAGTCATGTTTTGGGGGGTCACCTCGGCACGGAAAAGACAAGAGAACGCATTTTGAAATGCTTTTATTGGGTGAATATGGGTCGGGATATGGACCAATTCTGTAATGTCCCGACTGTCAAATAGTTTCCACTCACAGATGTGCCAGGGCACCCCTTGTACCAATGCCTATTTTAGATATCCCCTTTGAGAAGATGGGATTAGGCATTGTTGGCCTGCTTCTCAAGAGTAAAAGTGGCTTCCAGTATAAGCTTGTGTTAGTCAATTATGCCACAAGATTCCCAGAAGCGGCCGTGCTGTGGCATGCGGGTGCCATGTCTATTGAAAAAGCTCTCTCAGAAATGTTCACACATATTGGTATCCCTCGTGAGATTTTAACTGATCAAGGCATGCCCTTTACGTCTTGTGTCATGAAGCAACTATACAAAAGTTTTGCAATTAAGCAGTTACACTCCACGGTTTATTATCCGCAGACGAATGGCCTGATTAAATGATTTAATGAAAACCTTAAAACAGATGATTCAGCGGGTGGCCCATGACAACCCAACCTCATGGGATACTGCTGTTCTTTTCCTCCTTTTTGCATCCGGGAGTCCCCACAAAAATCCACCGGGTTGAGTCCTTTCATACTATTATGTGGCCACCAACCACACAGGATGTTAGACATTTTTTGGGACGAATGGACCGAGTCATTTCGCTGCAAGAACAGATTGCCAGATTTTCCTCTATTGCAGCAGAACATCAGCAGCACAAGCAGGAGGCACAAAAACGTAATTATGACAAGACTAGTAAACTCCGTAAGTTTAAGATGGGGGATCTTTTGCTGGTGTTGGTCCTGTTTTGATCCACATAAATTTTGGGTTGAATTGCAAGGGCCAGCAGTAATAGAAGACCATATGTCTGCAGTAAATTATTAAGTCAGGATTCCCAGGCGACGGAAACTGGTACAGATTTTGCATGTTAACCTTTTAAAGGAGTGGCACAACCACCACGAAGTCCTGGTCTTGTCCACAGCGGTCGTGCAGAACAAAGTTGCTATTGTGGATGATTTAACTGACATGCAGAAAACAGAATTGCATTCACTGATTGAGGGGAACTCTGTTGTCTTTTCGCCCACGCCTGGACAGAGAGAAATTTGGAACACAAAATTGTAACTCTGCCTGGTGTTATTGTACAAGAGCCTGAGTACCGCCTGCCAGAGGCAACAAGGAAGGTGATACACGATGAAGTCCGGCATATGCTCCAGTTGGGCGTAATTTGTCCAAGCAAAAGCAAGTGGCGAAATCCTATTGTACTTGTCTCAAAACCCGACGGTTTGTTTCAGTTCTGTATTGATTTTAGGTGTTTGAATAAGATTTCCAAGTTTGACACGTACCTGATGCTGCGTGTGGATGAGCTATTGGAGAAGCTCGGGCCGACCTTGTCTATTTCCATCCTAGACCTCATGAAGGGTTACTGGCAGGTGCCCTTGGAAGAGTCCAGTTGTGAGAAGACATGTACAAGGACATGTTTTATGAGACCTAAATGAATATGAAGGGAGATACTGCAGCAAGAGCTTCCTAGTGGAAGAAGGTGTGCCCATAGTTGATCAATACAGAGAAAGTGTGGTGTTTGTAGAAACAGACACATTATCTTTGGCTGCCAGGAAGTAAACCCTGAGGAGTAGGACAAAGGAATTTGTTTGCTGTTTTTTATCATCTCTTTATTTTATGGCCATGAAGGGAATATGAAAAATATTTATCTGATTTTTAAGACTCTTCCAAGATATTGACTAGCTGCTTAATGTTAAACTGCCCTCTAAAACTCCACTTTTTCTTCCACTTTCTTGTTTGGACTTGCATTGGATGCTTGGAGGCACCCAGGTGACTCGGTTCACTTTGAGTCTGAAGTGTAATATTATTTGTGCTGTAAAGTTCCTTTGGTGGTGCATTCAGTTAATGCAGTTACATAAACTTAACATCTATAGATGGGCTAGGAGATGACAGCTTGGGAGCACAACATCCATAGTGTATTTGGCTGGAATATCCCTTTGGATGGCATATATTATGGAGATATATTGTGTCTCATTAATTTTAAGATAATTGTTAAAGATTGTCAGGAGTTCAGCTCAGTAAAGTGACACTAACAGTTGACTTGGTGGCCTATGAGGTTTTTGGCTCATTATGTAATCACATAAATATCAGCAAAGTGACGGGTGGGCACAACCCCAACATCACGAATACGTTTTAACACAATGTAACTTAAGTGACAAGTTTAAATGGTATTGTAATACTTTAAAGTTTGTGGCATCTTAGACTTAGTTTATTTCATTTTTTTGAATTTTAATTGGTTATTTGTATTTATTAATATTTTGCATCTTTATTTTGGTGGTGCCATTGTCAACACCATTTAGTGTTGCTCCTGACTGCGACCATATTGTCTACAGTTGCCACACCTATTGCCAGCCATGTGATGAGAAAGTCGCAGGACAAATGAGGTCATGTATTCCCGCCTATACAGTATAAGATCGTGATGCACAGCTTCTGGCATCCGAGCATTGGATCCTTTTCTTAAAACAAGTGGTACGGATTAGAGTAAGTTAGTAGTTCTTACGCTGAGCTAGTGTGAGGACTTTGTCATGTTTATTTTTGACTGCAATTTTGATTTAGGGATCTGATGATCAGTTTCAATGGCTTTTTTATCTTTGTGCCTCTTGCTTATACATACAGAACGACTCTGCCAGCTCCTACTTGTTTATTACACCTCCTGTTAATTTTTTTTACTCTTATTATTTCCAGTACACCAGTTCCTTGCCTGAGAATCTAATATATTAGATATAATCTAATAGACCTGTGGATTATTAACTAAAATGTGACTGGAAAAAAAGGAAACAGTAGTATGGCGGTGATAGGTATCTGGTTAGGTGCATGTGGTCAGCATCCAAATAATATCCATCAGAAAATAACAAAAACTAAAAGAAGGGATATGATACAAGGCCCTGGAAAATCAAAAGCAGAGTTCAAATTTCAAGAAGACCTTGAAATATAAAGTAGGCCTGATCCTGAAACTCAAATTCAGGCTTGTGGCCTGCACACTTAAACAAGTACAAGCCTGTAAATCATTTAAGGGTGAGTAGAACTGTAACTTCCTCGAGCCCAAAGAACAAAACAGAGAATATTCAAAAAAACTTAAAAAAAATTGGTTTGTAGTGGTCAATACAGTCCGTCCATGTAAATTACAATTTAGTGATACTGCAAGAAGTCCCTCAATGGAAGATTTTCGAATACAATAAAACCAAATACACTGTTCAATAATTTAGAATCAAATTATATACTTATCAAATATTTAGGGTGGCACAGTGGTAGCTGTGCTGCTTCAAAGTAAGGAGACCAGGGTTTGTGTCCCGGGTCCTCCCAGCGTGGAGTTTCATGTTCTCCGCGTGTCTCCGACAGTCCAAAGACATGCAGGTTAGGTGGTTTGGCGATTCTAAATTGGCCCTAGTGTGTGACTGGTGTGTGACTGGTGTGTATGTGTGTTCACCCTGTGATGGACTGACACCCTGTCCAGGGTTTGTTCCTGCATTGCATCCATGCTAGCTGGGTTCCTGCACCCTTGTCATCCTGTTCAACAATAAGCAGGTTAGAAATTGACAGATTTATATAATATTTTTTATGTATACAAAAAATGTACAGTAACATGAGCAGGGAGCTGAATCGAGTGAACCACATCAATAATATACTTTTCTGAAAGTAACCTTATTGGCGGTCAGGGACCATCAGTCCATTCGACTCTATAGATGGCTGCCAAGGGTGGCATCATCTGAGTGGTGCTGTTTATAAAATTTAAGGGGTATGCCCTCTGAGCACCAAACGGGACCACCCTGGTCATGTTGAGTGAGCGTTTTAACTCACTGTGTGCTGTTTGTGAAAGTAAAAGTGTGCACACTCCGTACACCAAGGGGTGCACGCCCCTTAAAGTCCGTGGTATATCTACAAAGGGGTGTCGTGCTTGGGCTACTGAAGGGGCTTGCACTCTGGACACTGTGGGGGGTCCACTGAGCTCATGGCAGTCCGACAATATCCTCTACCCCAGCCTAGGGCTCCCAATAGACTTCTACTGGCACTGCTCATTGGATCAAGTGAAGTAAATGAGCTCTGCTACTGGATCTAGTGTGGTGTGTGTGGTGTGTGTGTGTGTGTTTATTTCCTTCTCTTTGTCATCCAAGATGTGCTTTGGTAGCTTAAACAAGCTGTCCGCTATCTTCACCTATAAATTTCTTTGAGTGTTGTGTCTGTACATGTATGTTGGTATAAGTTATGCCTCTCAAAAGCTACGTCAAAATCAGTAGGCCTGTTCGTATGGCTAAGTGGAGCAGACTGCTATTGTCCCAGTTATGTTCAACAATTTCCATAGCAGTTATCACTAGACATTATCCAAACCATTTTCGAAGAATATGAGGATAAGGACTGGACCAAACACACAAGACCTGGAGGATGTAACAAAACAAATACAATGCAGCGTTTGAAAACGAGAGGTCAATCTTCTTCGGAAGTTACTATCGTACCTAGAGCTTGGCGTTCAGGGAGGCGATCTTAGAAATCTAAATCTACTGATCTACTCTAAAATGGTCTACCCGTGCTAGGATGTTGTCATCCAGGAGCTCGACAGCAATTGTAATTTATAAGATGCGAAAGTCAATTTTGATTTTCCACAGACACATTGCTAAAATCTACTTTTCTTTATGTTTTAATTTTCGTTTTATCAGAATCTGAACTTAATTGGGTAGTAGATTTTTGACCTGATCACCAAAGTATAAAAAAAAAAAGAAGTGATCAAAGAGGCAACTAAAAAGCAAATAAAGACAAAATAATTAACCAAATAAAAAAAACAGAACTTACAATAAACAGGATTTAAGCAAAATAACCAAAGTAGAGAACCAGACAACGCAAGCAGAAGCAAATTCCTCATCTAACAGGCTTGTGGTAGTGGGGGGTCCTGTACAGAAACTAACAAAATAAGAAACTGAATTAAAATAATTAAAAGACAAAAGGAACATTGCAAAATGACAAACAAGAAAAAGGCTTAACGATAAACAACTCTACAAAAAAGAAATTAAGAAAAACATTTTCTTAAAAGCCAAACCTGCCATTAGAGGTGTTTAATATTCCACATTAGGCTCCTACTGCCCTGCAAACCATGAATTATACTGAGGTGAAGTTTAAAATATACGGTTGATTGACTTTTATAGATTTGCATTTCTGAGGTAGCAGGAGATCTGTCACCCGTCAGTGAACGGTGAATTCAGTTCAGTTTATTTCTGCCGACTCTGCTCCAGGGTTCATTTGGTTGGGTTGGTTTTTTCCCCCCCGAGTGTCTCCATCTGAGACTCCCATTAGTTTGTCTCAAGATCACTTTTTATGGTGAAAGCCGTTGCCAGAACAATACACAAAAATGGCACAATCTCCTCCAAGACCGATGTAAATAGTCAGAGTGCATATGAGGAGCTGCCAAGTGTTAGTCGTGCAACAGTGAGCTTGTTCTGAGTCACCATGTCATTATTAGCAGGGCCTGCCTTCTAACAAGCCGACCCGAGCTAATGAAGAGGTCGCTGTTGGATGAGAAAGGAGACATTTTAGGCTTTCTGATGCAAATGCAAACCTCCACTTGTCATAGTTTGGCCCACTAGGATTTGTTGTTGTGGATAATGTTTCACATTTTGAGCAATAATGCATTTTAAAGGATTTAGCTTCCTCTGTCTGTTATTACACAGATTTGGTTTGTATTCTACTTCGTTCACAAATTACAAACATATAAATAAGAGCAGGACCGTGGCAGATTAGTCAGCACTGCCTACTCCAAGGCTCCAGAATCTCGGGTTCGGCTTCAGCTGTCTTTGTGCTTCTCGTTTTGTTTGGTTTTGTTTTTTATTTTTTGCCAATTCCATCTTGGCTCTGGATGAGTGAGTGGTGGTGTATGAGATCATTTATAGCCATAACCTATGGTGGACTAGCACAGGAGTCTCAAACTCTGGCCCTGGAGGACCACAGTGGCTGCAGGTTTGCATTCTAACCCTTTTTCTTAACACTTTGAGGGCTGAATATTTTTTCCAAAAAACTCAGTTTTGTGAAAAGCACACAATGCATTAGTTTCACACGTAAATCAAGATTGCTGTTGGCGCCTTTTCGGCATCCCTGGCAGCAGTGGCTGTGCAGGGGGAGCTCGATGGCCAGCAGAAATACACGGCGAACCAGCTACCTCTTTGTCTTCACACAGCAGGTGGGCAATGGTGGCAGTTGCAGTGTGACATAATATGGTTTGTACCTCTTGTCATCCTAAGTGGTGGTCCTCCTAGGCAAACGCTGTTGTAGGCATATCGGCTACATGAACACGTTCAGCACCACGATCAGCTGGGGACCGATAGGCTGATGCTGCTACCACACTTTCGTTTTCTATATCCATCTCCAGATCACTTGCATCAAACTCAGAGTCTGAAAAGTCAGAGTCTGATTCAACAATAATTCATAAAATATCTATGGAGTATTTTGCTTTGCACATTTGCTTTAGCCTCTCCAGATGTTGATGCCATTTTAGAAGCTGTTTGCTCTTCACTACTCACGCACACACAGGGAATTGAAGTGAAATCAACAAAGCTAACTTTCCTTTAACCAAAGAGAGTCGAACTAAAATGTAAAGGCGAGTTTTGTCACAGTTTGTCACAGTTTACAGCCCATTACCATCCTCTACGCCTGAATTTTGACAAAAGTCAACATCAGCCCTGAAAGAGTTAATGTATACCCTGTTTGTGCTGCTAATTAACTTCTTTTGAATTAATTTTAATCGACTTGCTCTTGAAGACTCAGGCCCTTTAATTGTTTCTTTCTCTTTAATTAGCAGCCAAACAATAATGAGATACAAAATGAGCCAAAACAACTGGTGTCCACCATACAATATCAGAAATAAAGAAAGATGAAGGTCTCAGGAATGTTGATCTGTTCAGGTCCACAAAACATTTTAACAGAGAAGAGAAAATCAACAATTCTGGAAATGTCTGCTAATGCACCACGAGAGCAGCAACAAAATTAAAGAACTGGTTTAATTAACAACAAGAATCGGCTCCTAATTAAGCAGTTGGTTGGAGTTTGACTCCCTCACTTAGTTGGTCTTCTGTTGCCTCCCTCACTCCACATTTCATTTCTGTTTTGGGTGACATTTAAGAAAAGAAATAAAGCAAATCTAAAAAAACAAGTCAATTAAAATGAATTCACAAGAAGTTAATTAGCAGCACAAACAGGGCACTCGGTAAATAAAGGGTTAGAATGAAAACCTGCAGCTACGGTGGTCCTCCAGGACCGGACTTGGTGACCCCTGGACTAGGACAAAGAGGACAAAAACAACAAGTAATGGTGTTCAAGTGTAAATTCACTGAAATTCAAGGGTTCATTTGATTGGGTTGGTTTTTCCCAGAGTGTCCCCATCTGAGACTCCCATTAGTTTGTCTCAAGATCACTTTATATCACCCAAAAAAAGTGCAGGGCCACCAGATCGTCAAATAAACCATCCACAAAAAAGTCCAAGTGAAGTTAAAGTGATCAATAAATAAAATCAATGAGTGAAACACAGTTCTACACATCTTTGTCTCTTCCTAAACCCAGGGTGTCTTTCTCCCCGCTGACCCTTTGGGTCATCTCATTAGGGTTGACGTGCTCTTTTACTCAGCATCTCAGATGGTACTCACTTGGACCCTCTGAGCATGACTCCATCATCGCACACCATCCTCATGCCTGGACCCCAGGCTACTTGTGCTCCTCCAAGTGCTCAACAGGAGAGACTTCCTCCCCGCGGGGGTCTTCTGACTGCCTTACCTCCTCTCCACCAGACAGACTCAATCCCCCAATTCCACTCTTCCTCTTCTTCTCTACCCTCGATCTTTTTTCCTCTCTGTCTCCCCTACTCAGGCAGAGTGGTGGCTCGAGGCTACAGAGCTGCGCCAGCAATCAGAAGGTTGCCGTTTTGAATCCCATAAATGCCAGCAGTGATTTCACTCATTTGGACACTTGAGAAGGCCCTTAACCTGGGTATGATGAGTCCTGCAAGCAGGTTCTTCAACTAGCAGGTAAAATTGGTGACAGGACTGGCACTCAAGCCATTGTAAAATAAATAAATAAGCCAACCTCACGCTGTTCCACTCCATCTGAACTAGTATGGTGCCGAGGTGTCACTTGTTGCACGGCTGCACTCGGGTCCTAATCTGGGATCCTGAGGTGGTTTGTCGTGTGGTGGATGTGGCAACACGCTGTATCGGTGCAGGTTCCCTACCTCTCCCCTACTCAGATCCTTTTTTGTACTCTTTGGGTGTAGCTGCTTTTCTTAAGGAGCATCAATGAAGAATGGCTGGGCTGATCCTCCTTGCACGTGAACAAGACATAAGCTGATTACCTAATTGAACACATTGTGGCCACACACCAACACCCACAAATCCCGAACCATACTGTTTTTAAACAAAAATTGCACAATGCCACGGACCCCTATACCACATTAAACCCCACCATAGATGGTCACTTCTTTCTGTTCTCGCTCCATGCTTCCACTACCTTTTTGGGAGTTTTTGTACCCGACACCGCCGGTAATGTCACCGGAAGAGCTGATCAGTGAGGACACAACAAAGCGAAGGGATGGTGCAAAAAGGTGCAAAGTGCTTTTATTAAACAACAACAAAATCACAGTGTTCAAAATAAAGTGCAGCGCCAAAAGAGTGATATTAAATAAATAATCCATTAAAATAGGGGTGAATCAGTGGAGGTTAAAATCCAATAAATATTTCTTTTAAAAGCGAGGTTGAAAAAACAAAGTCCTTTAAAACAACACCCGGTGCCGCCTTCCCACTGCCTACTGGTCTGGTGGCTTCCCGATCCCTGGCTTTGTTCTGCTCTTCCCAGACCGGGACTCGGGTTCCCCAGCGACTCCCGTGGCGAGCCATCCTCCTTCTGGTGACTTCTGCTCCTCATTAAACGTTCAGCAGGAGCGACCGCTGCCAACTGCCCGAGGTGCCGGCCAAACACCCCGCTAGGGCTCACTGCTCTGCCGCCTGTCCTTATAGCGGGCTCGCCCGCCTGCCCACTCATTCCCTTCCAGCTGCCTTCTCCCTTAACCTCCGTTCTCCTTCTCGTTTGTTTTTTTCCCCCCTCGGCACTCGCACTCCTATTATATATAATGACGATGTGGCGATTAGCAGCCCTCGCCATCAATTACAGATGTGGACGACTCCTTACCTGTGCAATGAAGCGAAGACCAGCCGCATCATGAAGCGCATCCGGCCACACTCCACGCCCCCTCCGTAAGGGCTTTTCACCGGAGCTGTGGACCCGCTATACCAAACTCCAGGGCTAGTTCTTGACTTGTGCCTGATGCTACTGGATGAGCACAGGCTCCCAGTAACCTGGTGTGTTCACAGGTGAAATAAGAAGTGGAGAGATGGGGGGTGCAGCCTCAGAATTACAAATGGCTAATGTCATATTAGATAATCTGTGTCTTTCTATGTACTCCTTATGCAATCAGCAAGCTGCCAATTTTATAATTGCGTTTTACCTGTGAACTTGTCACAACTCTCTGAGCCTGCACTCAGTAAGTTGAATTAATGTGTTTACCCCCGGTCACTTAAAACAGTGGGTCACTCTGCAAAGGGGCAATCCTGGTGAGGTTAACATTCTGAAAAAAATCGGTGGCACCTTTAAAGATTATCATTGTATCATTTTTAAATAAACATACAACTAACTCAAACTGTGAAACTGTTCCATGAAAGTAGTTATAGAGTTGAGCGGTGGCCCTCAACCTGTGTGGTAAGTGTACAGCTGGCGGGTGGTATACAAAGAAACGACATGTAAATAAATAAAATTAGGGGTAAAAAGTGGGATTTAAGGACCTCTGAACCTGGGCCGCCATGGTTAGCTGCACTCCTGCTGTGAGCCCCTCCAGTCCTGTCTCTCCCACCTCTGTTCTCCTCTTCTGTGTCAACCAGCTACGCCAAATCGTCATCTTCCACTGTTCAGGTTGGGTCTGTGGTAAAAGCTGCACTTCACTCTCCATCAGTTGGAGATGCCATGATGGAGGCTGCCCAGAAACTGCACACCAAGATAGTGGATTCTGTATGTATGTAATTCATAAGGTTCATACTTGCACAAAATAACAGTTATTACTTCATGATATTTAAAAGAACTGTTGCCTGAAAATGCCATTCTTATAAAGTGTTGCCTAGACAGTGCTAACTACTGTGCCACCCTAACAATTAAACATCTCCATTACATACATAGGTTCACACTAAATGACTTCGTACCTGTCCTTGTATCTTCTGTTGAAATTGTTGTATCCACTTTAGAGCCATGAGGTCCAGAGAACAATCCATCTGCATTTGGCGCAGTTATAGGAACCAACTGTTGACCTTGTGCCAGGCTATCACATGGCACACTGCTACACAACACCCATTCTCAATCCTACAGGGCCTTGCGTCTCCAATTCACCTAACATGCGTGTTTTTTTGGAATGTAAAGTACCTGCAAAGGGAGAGACCTCGCCAGACAGGGACTAGGCCAGGATTTGAAGCCAGTACTCTGGAGCCAAGGGTTAGCTCTGTGCCAACCAAATCAACATGTAAAAATACTCCGGAGGCTGTGTAATAACAAATAAAAAAGCTTGTACAACAATTCTGGCTGGTGAAACAATTGGGGAATGCAGTTCAGTGTAAACAAGAGCGGAGTGACGCACACCAGTAAAGGAGCACTCATTATGAATACAAGACGGGGGGCATTAATGCTCAGGGTCTGCTCTAAGAGAAGGATTCTGGGGTTTACATTGCGATACAGTAACATTTATTCTTCACCTGGAATTTGCATGAGGAATTGAAAATGCAGTATAGTGATGAGAGGAAAACCAGCGATGTGCTACTAAGAGCATGTCCAAAGAGTGATTTGCAGACCACGCGTAGGGCAGTGATGTCAGCCGGCTTTGGCCCGCCACCAACAAAAGGCAGCCTCGCCAGAGCTGCTGCAATCCAGAGGCAGAGTCCCAACTCCCGAAGAAGCCGTCAGTGGGATTTGCGTGGACTGAGTGAGGCGACGGCACCCCCCGGAGTGAGCTGCAGGTGCATATGGGCGGCAGCAGGAGGTTGCTCTTAATTGTCCTTGGGTTCGGAGTCCTTTTGTCACCTTTTTTTTCCAATGGCTTATGCTTTTCAAGCGGACTGGAGCTGGCGTGGCAGCTCGTTAGCACAAAGCCTGTTGTGCTGAGCTCAGGGATCTCTGCTGAGGAGGCCCTGTAGAAATGATGTGCGTCAGCAGCACAAACGCTTTTATTTATTTATTTGCCTTCTTCCCATGACAGTAGGAAGCAACCAGTGACAATAGAAACAGAATAAAAGAGGAAAGTCTGCACTTTGCAGCAAACAAGAAAACTGAACATCATTTCATCTCTTGTAAGATGTCTTTATAATTTAAGATGTTTTGTTACAATTGTAACCAAATCCAATTCAGCATGTCAGTTCTTTGATGTTTGAGGAATTGGTAATAACAGCAGATCCTCTGCCGCCGGTTTTAGGAGTGTCCCCTTAGCTTCACCCACTTAAACACTTCACTTGAGTGTCGTTTCATTTAAAACTAGCAGCTCAACTCTTCTAAGACGGATTGAATGACCTACTGAAATGTATTTTGTAATGCACGTAGTAATAAAATGCATTGCATTTGTTATTCCAACAGATGGCACATCAGAAATATTTGTAGTAATAAAAGTCAAAATGGATATGTCTCTGTTTCATAATGGATTTATCAAAGCAGTGCATATGTTTGTGATGCACCATCTGTTGGAATGACAAATGCAATGCATTTTACTACTAAATATGTTTGTGACGTGCCATCATTTAGAGCAACAGAGACATAGCAACCGAACAGACACTCGTGCTTTTGTTACAGTGAATTATTTTTCTCCATCTAAAGCTGTGTGGTTTCCCGCCTATCACTTATGAGAACCACTTTCTTGTAGGTGAACCTGCAGAAGCCTGAAGTAGAGATGCTGCTCGATTGGACTGGACTGGAGTATGAGTGGACCACCATGCCAGTATAGGGTAGCGCTGAAGCAGCCTTGGGCATAGCACTCCAGTGGAAATGTAACATGACTTACCATCCTCAAATCTGCCAAAGTCAATTTAGGGACACAGGAGGCCACTAAAGTGTGTAATAGAGTCCAGCATCTTTATTGAGAGTTCCAGGAGTTAAGTCTCTGTGTAGTAAATGTGAAGGAGTGTTGTGTAGTGGAGAATGGCTAGCACTGCTGCCTCTTGGGTTTAAACACCAAGCATTGTCACTGTGTGTGTGACGTTTGAGCTTTCTTCTGGTGTCCATGTGTGTTTTTCACCTGTGTTAAGGTAAAAGGCAATATTAAATGAACTGTTTGAGTGTGATGGTCTCTAGCTTGACGATACGAGCAGGAGATCCCACAATAACTTGTATTATTTTTGTCTTAATTAAAATATCGAAGGTCCACCGTTAGTATCTAGATACTAACGAGGTCCGCAGCACACTAGTTCATGGCTAAGTTGCCACTTAAAGTAATAGTTTGGTTTTAATCTCAGGTTTGTTTAGGTGTATACAAGATGTTCATCACAAGAGACAGATGGCTACTGTAGTCTCTTACCATCAGATTCCTACATTAGCCTTAAACCCATTTTAATTTTAGATGGACAGACAGACAGATTTCTACAGAGGTCTGTAGCAAGTTTTATTACAAATATATTCTTATAGTTATCTGTAACAAGCAATCCATAATGGATAGATGGAGAGCTAAGCAAGAAAATGCAGGAGAGAGAGAGAGAGAGAGAGAGATAAAGAGATAAAGAGAGAGAGATAAAGAGAGAGAGAGAGACGTCTACAGCAAGTTTTTAGTTGATAATGTGAGCCGGGGGGCACCCAATGCTCAGCTCTCTTATGTCTCAGCCCCTGACTTCACTGCCCCTTTGGTGTTTCTACCTTCTGCCTCTTGCTCTTTACCTCCCACAGCCCAAAGATGTGTGTGTTAGGGTAGCGGGCGACTCTTAACCAGGCAGACAGACAGATGTGAAAGGCACTATATAATAGGTATCAGTAAAAATGAAAACACTACATAGATAAATACATAGATTTCAAATACACTATATGATAGAATGATGGATGTGAATGGCACTGTAGAACTGATAAATTTGAAGTACACTACATAATAATAAATGTGAATAGCACAATATAATAGATATAGATGTGAAAGAAACATATATATATATATTGTGGAGGATGGCCAGCCGTTTATCCCGGCCAATATCCCCAAGCCGCCAGGTGGAGCCCTTCTTGCAGCATGGAGGTCCCCAGAAGACCAGCAGGGCATCATGGACAATGGAGTTTTTACGCACAGCCCTGCTGGATGCCATGGGGGCCACAGGAGGGAGCTGCAGGGAGGACTGAAGATTTCTTCGTGCCCTATGACCCATAAGTTTGTCATAGGAAGAGCGACGGGCTTCTAGGGTGAAGAAAAGAACTTGTACCTGACCCGGAAGTGATTGAGAGTCACATGGACTGGGGATTAGGAACACTTCCGGGTCAGGGAATATAAAAGGACTACGGGAGCTCCCAGACGGCGAGCTGAGCTGGGTGGAAGGGTGGCAACGCGTCTGGGAGCTGGAGGATTGGTTTATTAGTGATTATTGTGTTTGTTTATGAGTATTGTGGAGGAGAGGGTGCTTTGTACACTGTGGCAAGAAAATAAAGTCAAGTATTGGACTTTTACCTGGTGTCTGGAGTCGTGGACAGGGGTTCAAGGGAGCGAGAGCGCCCCCTATCTACCACAATATATATGAAAGTCCATCCATCCATCCATTATCCAACCCGCTATACCCTAACTACAGGGTCATGGGGTTCTGCTGCAACACAGGGAGCAAGGCAGGAAACAAACCCCGTGCAGGGTGCCAGCCCACCGCAGGGCACACACACACACACACCAAGCTCACACTAGGGACAATTTAGAATCGCCAATCCACCTAACCTGCATGTCCTTGGACTGCAGGAGGAAACCCACGCAGACACGGGGAGAACATGCAAACTCCACGCAGGGAGGACCCGGGGAGCAAACCCGGGTCTCCTTACTGCGAGGCAGCAGCGCTACAACTGCGCCACCGTGCCACCCACTATATGAAAATCACTGTATAATATTTATTGATAGATATGAAATACATCATAATAAACAGATGGATGGGATTGGCACAGTATAATAGATTGATAGATTTGAAATACACTCTGTAATAGGTAGAGTGAAAGACAGTATATAATAAGTATAGGCAGAAATGAAAGACACTATATAACAAATACATAGACTTGAAGTACACTAAATAATAGAAATGTGAATGACAAAATATAATAGATATATTGTAGATTTGAAAGACACTAAATGAATGAGAGGTCATTTTTAGCTCTATGCGAAAGGCACTATATAACAGAAATGTGTTATATACTAATAGATTTGAAACACACAACATAATAAGTATAGGTAGAAATGAAAAACACTATATAATAGACATCGATTTGAAATTCACTATATAACTGGTAGATATAGAAGGCACAATATAACAGCTTGATAAATGTGAACAACACTATATAATGGATATACCGTAGATAGATATCAAAGGCACTATATAACTGACAGACAATGTGAATAGCACTATATATATAACACATGGACTCATTTGATTTTTCGCCTTTAGCACTTTCTGTCAAGCGTTGTAAACACACATTATACTTGAGTAGGAAGGTCAGGCTGCATGTTGCACCGTAGTCCTGTTTTTTAAGGTTGCTGTTTAATTTTCTAGCATTTTCATGATGATATAGTAATTGTGGATGCCACAGCAGTGCAGCATGCCATCCTCTGCGGAGTCTACGTGTTTCCCTTGTGGGTGCTTCAGTTTCCTTCCTCGCACACCCCAGACAGCCTGTCAGCTCTCTCCGGTGTGAATGTGGGGTTGTAACCACTAATGAAATGATGTTTCTTTCAGGTCAAATTTCTGCTTTGCTTCTGTGGATGCTGGCATAACCTCTGACTCTGTAAAAGGCTGTACTGGAAAAAGCAGGTTTAGAAAGTGGATGGATAGAAAATGCTGAATTCAGATATGGTTTCATCAAGTATAAAGTGAGAAAAATTCTTCAATCCATAATGGCAAGCCATCTGAGCTGATAAATGTGGTATAAAACCTGTTCATACAGACGTAAATCATTTTACAGGACAACATTTTTTTTATTTTTCTCAGTTCATTCATTCATAATCAAAGTCGCTTAATTCATGATCCCCCAGTACAGGCCACACGCACACATACAGAGCTACAGTATGTAGGAGTTGTCAGTAGACTTAACACCCACGTTGTTACGTATTTAATCCCAGACTCATGGCTTCGGTAGAGACAGCTGGTAACAGGGACTGCAGTGACTGAAACCCCACAAGAACTGAACTTTAAATGTCTACATCTGCCGGGACAATACTTGTATTCTCGACAGGCCACCTCATAGTTCTGCCACCAGAATGTTCACAACACAGGTAAATAATCTGTGCTGGTATCCAGAAGGTTGCCGGTTCGAATCCCCGTCACTGCCAAAAGAGATCCTACTCTGCTGGGCCCTTGAGCAAGGCCCTTAACCTGCAATTGCTCCAGGGACGCTGTACAATGGCAGACCCTGCACTCTGACCCCAAGGGCTATGCGAAAACGAACAAATTCCTAATACAAGAAATTGTATAAGGCGAAATAAAGAACAAAAAATAAAGAGAGGCTTCATGGCAGGCACCGTCACGCAATGCTTAACATAGTCCTTTTGTAACTCTGGAGACCAGGGTTCATTTCCCAGCACTGCCTCAGACTGTGCAGAATTTGCTTCACTGATGTGGCCCACACACAGTACACGATAAAACTGTGATCAAGTCAAACTTGTATTTATTCAATCATTCCTGTCAATATTTTGCAGATGGTGTTATTGACCTCCATGGTGTAAAGGGAAGGGAGCCAATGACCAAGAGATGAAAGGAAGAAAAAGAAGCAGGGCAAACATGCTGTCAATGGACTAGCAAAAGTTAAAAACAAGAACAAGTGTCAAATCTAAGAATGCTTAGCCAAAGTCGAGGCCGCAGAAGTTGTAGTGAAAAGATCTGAATACCGAGTCCCTTTAGCGTAGACGGCACAGTGCATCACGTGCCACATCATGTGTGACCTGTGTGTCTTGTGTCTGGCAACTCGTGCAGCAACATCACACAATATGGTTACAGCCATGCAAGAATCGATACAAAATGGTGGTGACCGTACCAAAGCCAACAAACCAGACAATAACATCTACTGTGATAGCAGTCAGAAAACTGAAAGAAGACAGTAAACATTAGTTAAAAAATGGATTCCTAAGAGTCCATAGCTCAGATTCACGACATATAGGGAGTGAGTGGCTATCGTTAATCTAAATAGGCTGCGTTCCTAGTGGCAGGCATGACGTGTTTCATCTAATTAATTTATTGTCACTTTTAAAGAGGGCACCTTTGAATAAAGCGTGACTTATTAAAAATATTTATATGTAACAAAAATGCTATGAATCTGTACTGTTCCAGGGAATTGGCATTCAAATATTATCTGTAAAGTAATCAACTGGAATATGCAAGAAAATTATAGAAAAAAAAAACGATCTAAATCCATTAAATAGTTCTCTCATGAAAAGCGAACAGACAGACAGACAGCCATTGAATTTCTATTATAATAAAAAAAATCCTGGAACGAGACAAGACTTTTATGCCTGGGACGAGATGTGAGTTTTTCAGAGAGATACTTTCAAGTCCCGTGAGATGAGTCTTTGTACCAAGAGATTTAACCGGAAATAAAAGACAAAGAGTAGATGACAAAGTAGAACGTTGTAAAGAATTCAAAAGCATTGGCGCGATACAGTGAACCCTCGTTTATCACGGTTAATCCGTTCCAGACTCTACCGTGATAAATGAATTTTCGCGAAGTAGGATTCTTTATTTCTAAATCGAATATTTTTGCAGTTAGAGTATAGAAAACCTGTTTACGACCTTCTAAATACGTTTTTTAACATTATTAGAGCCCTCTAGACATGAAATTACACACTTTAGTCACCATTACACTCGTATTACCCAATATATTAGACAAAATATGAGAAAATAAGACATATTAGACGTTACAAATATATTATTACTAGGCTCACCCGCCTTTTAAGGCGACCGACTTTTATCCTCAATTTGTGTGCGCTCCATGTGTACATCAGGCATGTATGTGTAGGGAATGAGAACATTAAAGTGCCCATTCATAACATCTCCCGAAAACCTACGTTTTTTTTATCCCCTCGAGTGCCTGTCCAAAGTCGTACAATGTCAGCCCTAATCTGTACCGCTAAAGACGGAGTTTCATGCACTAAATAAGCTATAGATGAGAATAAGCAAGCACCATCTCCCCTGATATTTACTACGCGGTGAGGCATTTGTACTCCATCAACATTAATTATTTCCAGAGACATAATTTTGTCTATTTTTCCAGCGCATCGCGCACAAAAGCAAGGGGACGATGGTAGCAGCAGAACTCTGCTTACATCGCGTCGCTTCGTACCGCAAGCCGCAAGTAGTAAGTCTGTGATAAGCGGAATACCGCTACGCTTTGCACTCACGGGACGGAAGGACAATCCCGACCACTTTTATATAGTAGATTATTGTACTGTACATTTAATTACACACACACAGTTCTTACACACAACCACCAACCTATGAAGGCACGACCTCAGTAGGAGAGTCTTCAGGTGGTGCAGTATATTCAGCAGGTGCATCGTTGTCTTCTTCCGCTGAAGGAGTACTAAGAGTAGGCAGTGGGTATCTGGGTGTGCGGCTGAAGAACATCTTGATAGGCAGTTGCTGGCGCTGTCTTTTCATATGCGTGAGGAGGCTTTTGTAGGGTATTGCCATCTTTGATCATATCCAAGAGTTTCACCTTCTCCTGGATAGCAAGTATCTTCCTCCGGCACTTCGTTTTATTGTCAGAAGGCTTAGAAAAAGCAGCACGCTTAGGAGCCATCGCGGGGCTTAGATAAAAGTTCTCAGAAAGCGCATGCGTAGTGACGTAAGCGTGTATGAGAAAAAATCGCGATAGAGTGAAGCCGCGAAAGTCGAAGCGTGATATAGCGAGGGATCACTGTACACGTGCAGAGCAGGTTAGAGATAATGAAAGTACTAAAATTCGGAAGTCTCCAAAAAATGATAGTAAAGATCGCATTAGTGGAAACAGAAATTATTACTTGATGATATAACAGAACAGTGAAAAGACATCGATTATATTGTTCAGCTTTAAACTTGTACATCGTCTAATTCATGTTGCCATCAGGGAAAAGTAGAGTTTCTTCCCAAAGAAGAGGCAAGAATCCACAAAAATTAAAAGATTTGTTGTTTGGTGAAAGTGAAATCCACATACGCGAGCGGCAGAGACACGAAGTGGCTGGTGTGTAGCGCAGGCTGGGGGGGTTGGTGAGTGAAGTGAGCAGGGGGACAAGCCCCCTAGAATAAATATATATATATAAATATATATAATATACATTGTGTGTATATATAGAGAGAGAGATGTTCAGGGTTGAAGTTAGAATAAGCTTGATGTGCAGTACTGTGTGTGTCACAGTGAGCCAGGGCCTGTACTGATGTAAATGTACACAACGTATAAGGAGGTCTGGTTTTCAAGATGATCTATTCTTATTTCAAACTACTAAAGCAGCAGTGAGGCAAGAATCAAAACTATAAGTGTTACTTTTCTGTGTTGATTGCATAATATAATAAAAATCAATGTGATCTGCCCGAAACGCGTTCCAGTTGTTCAGGTTCTTACTGTGCTTGTTACTAAAATTTCAGTACGTAACAACATACTGTATATATAAAACTGCTTTTAAATTCTTATCCAAGCATTTAAAAAACAAACTAAACTAAATGTGTTCAGATGCTCAGTCTCTGCCTACCACAATATTACCAAACTTCTCTTCCTACTTTCTTCTTCTGTTTAGTCCACACATAGATTTGTGGCTTCCCCGCTTATTCGTTTAATTTTCTGTTGCTTGGACTCTTTTAACAATGCACAGGCAGTCTGGCAAAGTAATGAAAAACAGATATCAGATTTCAAATTATAGTGGCACATGTCTCTGGTTTGGATTGCTATGGTTTCCTTGTTAATTATACCAGTGTATGATGAATCCAACATTGAGATGCATATGGTACGGTAAGATTTGTGTAGAGTGGAGGAAAATATTTGGTTTGCGACTGACTAACCTGGGTACACCTGGAAAATGGTCGTTTAAGCAGTGAGGATAAACTCCTAATTTCTGGAAGATAATCGTTAGCAAAACACTTTGCACAAAATTGAATTTGTGGTGAAACTCAAAAAATATTGCATTTCACTTCCAATGAAATCCATGGCATTCATGTAAAGTACAGTACTTGTCTGGAAGCACAGTAATGTACACTGTGGTTCATTTTAGTTTGTTTTCATGTTTCAAACTGAACTGCACTCCTCTGCGTTAATGTGAATGGGAGGCACAAACAGAACTGATTTTACCGTTGAGGTATGGATGACATGTGCTATGCAGCTGCAGGAAAGAAACAAAGGTAAAGGCGGAACTGGGACTGAAGCTTAAAAAAACTTTAAAACTCTTAAAAACTCTTGACTGAGATTCACATTTCACAATTGCAGAATCGGCTGGTAAATGAATTTTAGTGTCAGGTTTTCAAAACTCTACGAGAACTGAAACTTGCCTATTGCGCGCATAACTGTGGATGGATTTATTTATGACATTTTGGGTCTCCAGACCTGGTTATTAGCCGTAAAATTTGCAGCTCTTCTCCTTGGTCTCATATGTTTTATCAGCTCCCTGTCGCATTATGAAGATGCGTCTGTTGGGTTAGTTGACCGCGTCTTTGAGTTTATTCAGTTGGTGGATTGATGCTCTTTGTAGGACCAATTCCTGCCTTTCATGTAATAATCCTTGGAAAGACATCCGCTCATAAGTAGTCCTATAATGAAAGAAACAAATATTGGAGACCCTGCATTTGCATTACTCTCTTAGACAATACTGTACTTCATCCTAAAAGCCAATATCTGGATAATATGCTTCACCTCTTTCTGAGAAGAGATTGTTAAAATGATTTATGTGCCAGTCCAGCTCCCCCAGTTGTGAGGAACTCGTCTTAGGTGGCTGCTTCACATCACCCCTGTGTCCTCTCTCGCTTTCTGGCTGCTGTATTCATATTGCCTCTCTCGAAAAGCCCAACCATAACTAATTGTAAGCTTTTTGCTGAAAAACACAGTTATACACCTGAACTCACAAATAAAAGGTGTATCCGGTTTATCCTCCTGGAGTTCCCATCCCTAGCACTCTGTGTTCAGGCCGGCTAAATGCCGTATCAAACTTCCACTCTGGCTCACGAGCCCAACAAACAATGCACTTTTTGGAGAAAATGTCATGTGAATTGCCTCATCTGGGGATCTGTGTAGCCTTCAAGCACATTAGCATAAACTCGTCACGCACCTTCTTGTTGAGAGCCAAAAGAATCCGTTCATCATAGAGTGAGGGTGGAGCTCTCGCCCACGCACGCTGCCTTGAGATGTGTGGCATACTGTACTTGGATTGTGGCATGACAGAGTCTTTCCAATTTACAACTAAATATAGTTGTATGGTTTGTTTTGTAGCCAGCTCGTATGGCTTTGCTGTAGGTCAAGAGTATAGATGTATTTTATACATCTTGTTTTCTGTATGTGTGGTAAACTGGATCATGTATTGATAGAAGTACAACCTAAGAGCATGCTGTTGAGAAGAAGCTAGAAACAAAGGAGAAAACCCAAAAGAACACTGCAAAACCATTTTATACTGTAAAACTATAACCATATCCATCAATCCAACTGTTTTCCGGAGCCACTTTATCCATTACAGGGTCTCCAGGGCTGAAACTTATCACGCCAAGAACAAATTCTGGACTCACCACCACTCCATCATAGCACACACTCACACACACACGCATTCACATTTATGTTCATTCACAAGGTGCCAATTTAGCGTAACTAATCTAACTTTGATGTTTTAGATGTGGCAGCACCTGAAGAAAATCCCAAATGAACGTGTGCAGAACTTAACCAATGCATTTCATTGAAACAATAACTGATGTTTGTGAGCATTCTGATGGCCCAACTTCTAGGGAACAAATGATCTAGAATAAAAAGCCAATGATGAGCTCATTTTACCGAACAGTGAGACTTTTTTGTTTGGTTTTGTTTTCTTGTAAAATGTACAGAAGAATAACTCAAGCCCTGGAGGAGTGTTCAAAGAAAACCAAAGCACTCCAAACTCATTTGACTGTCCATGAGCTGCAGAGGCTCACCAACTTCACACCTGCAGTCACTCCTGAAAGGATTTGTAATGATTATATTATTCATTTTGTACTCATTTTTAAAATGGGTTTTTGCTAAGATATATATATTGTTATTATAGTTTTCTGGACTGCTGAATCTATTTCTGGTGGTAATTTTTGTTTCAGTTTTGTTTTAATCTCATCTTATTCTGATGCCATTTTGTTTTTGCTCCTGAAATTGGACTGGAAGTGCATGCAGGTAAAGTCCCTGTTGTTCAGTGGACTGGTCACCCACGTGTTATGAGCTGGCAATCTTTTTAATCTCGAATGATCATTCTGGATGCTTTGTTAAAGTTATACATCAGTCAGGGATTTTCTTACCCAAGGAATTTAATGACGATATTTACCTTAGTCCTAGAACATCTCTGTAAAGACTCACCATTTTATTTACCATTATATTGCATCGCCATTTTGTTTTGGGTGTTGCCATTTTGTGTAATTTTACATTGGTTGTCTTCATTGTAAATTTCCCAGAAGGACATTGGGATACGCTGCCTGTGATGTCATCAGAGTGACCATATAAAGGTTGGTGTTTACAGCCTGTAATTATCTGCAATTTGGATAAACGTTGCATCTTTTTGGTTAGTGTTATGAGTTGTTCACTTTAAAAATGTATTTCTCTTAAATGTTTCTAAACAAAAATATATGTGGGATGATTCATAATGTTTCTAGAGCATAGTGATTATTTATTATCAAACTAGCTGTGCAAGCCCGTGCTGTGAAAAGCCCGGGGTCCTAGAAATTATTGAAATCGTCAGAAAAAAATTGAAATATAGAGATGTCAGGTCATTGAAAGGATCTACTCCGGGTGTCTCTCTCCTAGGAGGATTTGTTTTGCCGACATGCTCACATCGCTTGTACATTAGCAGCTAAGTCTTTCTTCAAAGGTTTCGTTTTGCCGGTGTGCTCACCTCGCTTGTGTATTAGCAGTAGGAGGAAAAGTAAAATGGATACCGTGTGCTCTCCTAACCACTAAGCGAGTGACTCTTTCTTTGGAGGTTTTATTTTGCCGTCGTGCTGGCCTCGCTTGTGTGTCCTCGGAGGTGGAACCCTTACCCCGACTCCACCTCTCACTTCCGGGAAGGACAGACAGACACACACACTTCCACGTGTAGACGTTTATATATAAGATATACATTGATGGTGGGCGCTGCCATGTTATGATTCCCGTTACCAGCTCCCGATTATCAAAGGGTATGTGTTCCAACGTCACCGCATCTTATGTCTGTAACGATGCCTTACAGTGCATCCGGAAAGTATTCACAGCGCATCACTTTTTCCACATTTTGTTATGTTACAGCCTTATTCCAAAATTGATTAAATTCATTTTTTTCCTCAGAATTCTACACACAACACCCCATAATGACAACGTGAAAAAGTTTACTTGAGGTTTTTGCCAATTTAGTAAAAATAAAAAAACTGAGAAAGCACATGTACATAAAGTATTCACAGCCTTTGCCATGAAGCTCAAAATTGAGCTCAGGTGCATCCTGTTTCCCCTGATCATCCTTGAGATGTTTGTGCAGCTTAATTGGAGTCCACCTGTGGTAAATTCAGTTGATTGCACATGATTTGGAAAGACACACACCTGTCTATATAAGGTCCCACAGTTGACAGTTCATGTCAGAGCACAAACCAAGCATGAAGTCAAAGGAATTGTCTGCAGGCCTCCGAGACAGGATTGTCTCAAGGTACAAATCTGGGGAAGGTTACAGAAAAATTTCTGCTGCTTTGAAGGTCCCAATGAGCACAGTGGCCTCCATCATCCGTAAGTTGAAGAAGTTCGAAACCACCAGGACTCTTCCTAGAGCTGGCCGGCCATCTAAACTGAGCGATCGGGGGAGAAGGGCCTTAGTCAGGGAGGTGACCAAGAACCCAATGGTCACACTGTCAGAGCTCCAGAGGTCCTCTGTGGAGAGAGGAGAGCCATCCAGAAGGACAACCATCTCTGCAGCAATCCACCAATCAGGCCTGCATGGTAGAGTGGCCAGATGGAAGCCACTCCTTAGTAAAAGGCACATGGCAGCCCGTCTGGAGTTTGCCAAAAGGCACCTGAAGGACTCTCCGACCATGAGAAACAAAATTCTCTGGTCTGATGAGACAAAGATTGAACTCTTTGGTGTGAATGCCAGGCGTCACGTTTGGAGGAAACCAGGCACCGCTCATCACCAGGCCAATACCATCCCTACAGTGAAGCATGGTGGTGGCAGCATCATGCTGTGGGATGTTTTTCAGCGGCAGGAACTGGGAGACTAGTCAGGATAAAGGGAAAGATGACTGCAGCAATGTACAGAGACATCCTGGATGAAAACCTGCTTCAGAGCGCTCTTGACCTCAGACTGGGGTGACGGTTCATTTTTCAGCAGGACAACGACCCTAAGCACACAGCCAAGATATCAAAGGAGTGGCTTCAGGACAACTCTGTGAATGTCCTTGAGTGGCCCAGCCAGAGTCCAGACTTGAATCCGATTGAACATCTCTGGAGAGATCTTAAAATGGCTGTGCACCAACGCTTCCCATCCAACCTGATGGAGCTTGAGAGGTGCTGCAAAGAGGAATGGGCGAAACTGGCCAAGGATAGGTGTGCCAAGCTTGTGGTATCATATTCAAAAAGACTTGAGGCTGTAATTGCTGCCAAAGGTGCATCGACAAAGTATTGAGCAAAGGCTGTGAATACTTATGTACATGTGATTTCTCATTTTTTTTTATTTTTAATAAGTTTGCAAAAACCTCAAGTAAACTTTTTTCACGTTGTCATTATGGGGTGTTGTGTGTAGAATTCTGAGGAAAAAAATTAATTTAATCCATTTTGGAATAAGGCTGTAACATAAGAAAATGGGGAAAAAAGTGATGCGCTGTGAATACTTTCCGGATGCGCTGTAAGTATTGGTGCGATGGTTCATTCAGTATCCATGATTTGGATATAAAAACAAAATCAAATGTAATGCAAATGTCTCTCTTGAATTTTGTTTTTCAATCTTACTGATTTCCTACTAATTTGAATGTTGGTTACCAGTTAGGCTTTGGTGCAAAAGTAACGTCTTCCAAGTTTTGCCTTGAAACATAATAAAGGCAGAAATATCTTGTGGTCCTCTTACAGGCTTCAGGCAGCAACTGTAGTTAAGATTTATTTCTCAGCATTTCTTTCTAGCTTTAAGACTTGTGGTTAGTGTTTAGGCTTTGATGACAGGCTTTCTGGTTTTCACTTCAATATTTGTCTGTTATCTTCTGGTTCCCTTTTAAAAAAAAATAAAATAATGTCTCTGTGTCGTGCTATGCAGGAACATGCAAAGGATTTTATAAGTTAAGAGATGAGATATAGTCAGCAAACAGAAAGAGGTCGAATACTGGGAGATCAAGAATTACAGCAGCTGAAACCAAACCACAAGACGAGAATCCGAGTCAAAAATATCAAAACAAAGATCTTAGCCAGCAGATTATTATTCAAAGTAAAAGTATTATTACATAGAATCCATGAATTCAGATACGCATATGACCTCGCAGTGGACTGCAATTTTGTCCCAAATGTCCAAGCGAAGTTGGAAAAATTAACTTTGACAAAATATGAAACAATCTCCCTCTTAGACAGTACATCGAGATTACAGATACATCCTTAAAGTCTGTGAGTTTTACATTTTCTGATTTCTGATTTAAAAAGTGAGTTGGCTATTTATTTTAAGTAAGGGTTTTGGGCTTGATGAAAGATTGATCACACTTTTTGGTTAACAGACCTGGCTAGGCATTGACTAACATTTCATATTATGGTCTCTGTTTAAAATTCCATCTGATATTTTTTAAAGCAGAAGAGTATTCACTTCTGCTCCCATTATTTCTTTCTCATCTGCTCACTCTCTCAATCCTCCCGCTAGTGAACCTTTGTTTGAAACTTATCTCCATGCCAGCAATTCAGGGTTGTCTTCTGTAACCATTCATTGTAAACTTAAAGTTTTTTGTCATTGACCAGATGTTTAATTGAGAGTCTAAGAATGCTGGGAGTATTGACAATTTTAGAATGGCAGATCATCTTTTACTGACAAAGCAGGTGACGGGTTCAAAGAGTCCTATGTAGCTGCTACTTTAAACAAGGCCATCAGTTCTGTGCTAAGGCATCTGCAGGATTAATTCAATTTTAGAAAGCTTAAAAGTAACAAGCCCAGCTGTGGCTCTCCTAAACAATTCAACACCTCCTTGACTGAGAATATTCGGTCGGTTGATAGTCTGAGGCGTAGTCAATTTGGTTACATTTTTATAGCCATTTGAGGTCCCATTCCAGCTAACTGGTCAGGAGAACTGTCATTGCTTTAAGGTCTAGAGTCCAAGTGAGAAGCAGCCCTCTAACCAAACAGCTATCTGCCTTGCTGAGGCTGTCAGAGCAGGACAGGCTTGACGGATGAAAACTCTCCTGTAATAATCACTTCAGCGTGGGTTGGCCTCCAGGGCAGAGTGGCAGTAAATTATCTAGGACTGAACTGTATCCTCAGTCTCAAGTGGCAGGGTATTCACTGATTATGAGGTCATTGCCATCCCAGGTTACACCTTTTGAAAAACCTGAATGGACAGAACAGAAATTGTGCCTGTGAGGTATTTCTAAGTATCTGCATGTTCTCAGCATACGCTCTGCTCTGCCAGGTCTCAACATCAACACCATGATATCACACACTCCTTTCCTTGAACAATTTTACACCAAAGAGCACCAAAAACTACTGTTGCAACTCCCAAGTTCAAAAATCTCAAATGCTGTAGCCATGAAAAGTCTACATCTGTTAGCATTATTTAGCCAGGCCTGGTGTCCAAGCATGTGGCTTAAACCAAACTGTTAGGGTTAATATTTTAAATAGTGAGGCTAGGGATATGCATCCCTTTACGGTATTTGATCATTATTTAGTGACTTTGTATGAATAGATGTGTGCATTGTGAGTGTGTGGCCCTGTGACTATGGCTCAAGACAATGGAGCCCTCAGTCCAGTCCCAGATTCTGACTGTGTATTATGTACCATGGCTCCCCCTGCAGACAAGTGTGAGCAATTGTACTTTATATGTAATTAGCCATGGTACCTGTCAATGACAGGTAATGGAATAATTCAAAAATATCTGCTGTCTCTGGCCAGACATCTACCTTCACCTCACTCCCTCTGTAATTGTATGTGTGAACGTCTCTTCACCAGCATACTGTTTCTCAAGTGCATTCCTGTAAAGCCTTCCTTCTCAAGACTCTCATTATTTTTGAGGCACCTTTCTCACCTCCTTTCCAGTTTTATACTTGCCATCCGTGAACACTTCTCTCTCAGTGAGGCTCATATGCCTTTACTCCTCCTCCTGTGTCTCACACTCGCACTTTCATCTTTTGCTGCATCACGAAAGCCAAACTGACCTATCAGATTGCCCAGAGAGACTGGACAGAGTTTAGTGTTTTATTATATAGTAAAGTAGCCGTCCCCCGCAGCTTCGTCCGCGTAGAAGTGAAACAGAGCAGCGAAGAGGGCCCTGCCTGGCTCCCTGCTCCTGACGTCATGCTTCCCCCTCCCCTTGACCCGCAGCCTCTCTCTCGGATTAGCGCAAATTTATCACTTCTGCAAGCGAACTATGATACTTAGCGCAATGAGAGATGTCGTAAAATCAACCGGAATGTTCAAGTAAAATTCTAGAAAAAAGCCTGATCTAAATCTGTTAAGTAGTTCTCTTGTTCGCTAGCTAAGCGGAGGTAAAGTACACGCCCCGAAGTTGGCGAGTGAGTGAAGAGGGCCCGGCCCCGCTCTCCTCGGCCTGCTGCCTATCTCTCAGATTCACGCAAATAAATCAATACCGCAAGCGAACTATGATACTTAGCAAATTATAGAAAAAAAACCAGATCTAAATCCGTTAAGTAGTTCTCTTGTGAAAAGTGGATAGACATACGTTGGATTTTATATATATAGAGATATGCTCAGAGACTGTGGACAATAGTGATTCATGCAAAACTTTAACTTTTGCTTTGTAAAATATTTCATGAAACAAATTGTGTTTTCCCGGATTCGCTTCCCGGGTCCTCCCTGCGTGGAGTTTGCATGTTCTCCCCGTGTCAGCGTGGGTTTTTCTGCCACAGTCCAAAGACATGCAGGTTAGGTGTGTGTGTGTGTGCGCACCCTTTGGTGGGCTGGCGCCCTGCTTGGGGTTTGTTTCCTGCCTTGCGCCCTGTGTTGGCTGGGATTGGCTCCAGCAGACCCCTGTGACCCTGTAGTTAGGATATAGCGGGTTGGATAATGGATGGATGGAAATTGTGTTTTGCCACAAGTGAAATTCATTCTATTAGCTCATACTGTATATTTTCATCTCATCTTCAGCCTTTTTCTCCTTATACAAAAGCAGGGAACAGTTTATCATGGTGCAGAGTACGGAAAAGGGAGTGTGGCTAGAGAGCAAGTACTTGCAAGAACCTCACCACTGCTAAAATCCATTGGCCTGAGTATGTGGCCGCCAGCGATCACCGTAAGGAGTTGGGGAAACTGAGTGCAGATGGTGTTACCCATGGTGTTACCTTCTTAATGAGTGGTGCGAGACAGATCTTTTCTTTCTGTGCCATTTCTGTCCTTGTCAAGACTTTGCAAGTCCTCAACCACGAGACCCATTGTTCCCCAGTCCACCACGCAAATCCCAATTGTGTCTGCTTGCGTCTCCCAGGACACCTTGCCCTTCACCAGATGCTGCTGCGTCCTGCACTTCCTATGAAACCTCTCGCTGCATTCCAATCCAAAAAGAGGATCCAAGCTCCACAGACACAATTCATATTGCCCATATAACAGATGCCACCATGTGTTTTAACTCTGTATTTGGCTGCATTCATCCTTTCTTCAATGCTGACCTCCCTGTCGCTAAGAAGTCATGAGGCTGCCATGACCATTGTAGGAATGATGAGCAGTGCCTAGTATTCACAGGACATAGTGATTGTACTCTTGCCCAAAAATTTCAATTATTGTCTCATCAAGAGTCCTTTAAACCGTCACATGCCTTTTACTCAAGAGCAGCTTCCGTCCAGCCACTCTACTATAAATGCCTGTTTGATGGAGTGCTGCTTAGATGGTCCTCTTTTCAACAGGTTCATCCCAAGTAGAGGACTTCTCAAGCTCTGTTAGAGTGACCATTGGGTTCTTGGTTACCTCCCTGATTAAGGCCTTTCTTGACTGGTTTGTCAGTTTGGATGGACAGTCAACTCTAGGAATAGTCCTGGTGGTTCCAAACCTCTTCTTTTTCACAATTATTATTGTTGCTTCTGTGCTTCTGGGAGCACTCAAAACTTTTCAAATGGTTGATCCTCTTGCGCTCACCCATGCCTCACCACAGTTTGATCATGGATGTCTACAGAGAGTTCTTTGACTTTATTGTTAGGTTTTTGTCCTGATATGCGTGGTGTATAGTGGGTCCTTCTATACACAGGTGTGTTCCTTCCCAAATGATGTCTAGGCAATTCAGTTTGTCAAAGGTGGACACAAGTTAAGTTCTAGACACACATGAAGTAGAATTAAAGCAAACAGGATGCACCTGACCTCGATTAGGAGTGCCATAGCAAAGGGTCTGAATACTTTCATAAATGGGAGATTTCACTTTTTGATTTTGATTATGTTTGCAAACCTTTCTGAAAGTATGTTTTCATTTTGTTATTATGGATTATTGAGAATAGATTGATGCAAATCCCATATGGAGAGTGGCTATCAAAGCCAACTTGTGAGGTAGTAACACAAACCATCCAATTAAAATGCATTCTTTAATAAGCATTGCATAAATTTGAAAATTCCCAAAGCACTATCAGAACTACTGAATAATTAAGGAGCACTTCATGCATTTATACAGAAATGCACTCTCTGCAAGTTGTTGATGGAAGAAGGGTGATAAATAAAGTGAAAATTACTGATAGGTTTGTTCTCACAAGTGTGAGTCATCAAGGATCCAGCATCCCGAGCATGAATCTACTGCCCACTTATTGTCCAGTTCCCCATTGATTGTGTTGGTTTTTCCACCCACAGTCGTAAAGATATTCTGGTTTGCTTAATGGTCAGTTCCAGGTTGGTGGAGTATGACTTGTGGGCCCTGTGAGGGACTGGTGTCCTGCCCAGGATTGTTTTCCGCTTTGTACCTGATGGTACTGAGATAGGGTCTACCCTTATTAGTGTCATTTGGATTAAGCGGATATTTTTGAGGGTCATTCATTTGAAACAAGGAAATTGAACAAATAAAGCATCCATCCCACTGAATCCGAACATAGGGTCACAAGAAGCCAATCCCAGGGCACAAGGCAGGAAACCAATCCCGGGCAGGGTGCCAACCCACCGCAGGACACACACAAACACACCAAGCCCAACTTAGAATCGCCAATCCACCTAGCCTGCATGTCTTTGGACTGTGGGAGGAAACCCACGCATACACGTGGAGAACATGCAAACTCCAAGCAGGAAGGACCCGGGAAGCGAACCCGGGTCTCCTAACTGCGAGGCAGCAGCGCTACCACTGCGCCACCGTGCCGCACACAAATAAAGCAGTTGTTACTTATTAATTACCATTTCACAAACACATCAAGGTCTAAATAATTTAACAAGACTCTGCCCCATAAAGCCTTACAGTTGCTTAGCCCCCGGTGTGTGCCTTCCTCAGTCTCTTTCATATTGGATGACTTCTGACCATGTCTCTTCTTTTTTTTTTTTTGCAGTGTTCCACCTATCCTATAAAGTGACCAGGATTGTCCCAGAAAGC
The DNA here is from genome assembly GCA_026402145.1 of Polypterus bichir lapradei. Taxonomy (NCBI): domain Eukaryota; kingdom Metazoa; phylum Chordata; class Cladistia; order Polypteriformes; family Polypteridae; genus Polypterus; species Polypterus bichir. Next base: position 87,361,960 of record JANRMT010062806.1, read on the forward strand.
TGCCTGCTGATCATGCTGGGCTTAGGTCTGGGTGGCATAGTACTTGCTGCTACAAACAAACCTGAATATCAGCTGGACCCCAATTTATTCTTCCTCTTTCTGCTGCCTCCCATTGTGCTGGACTCTGGCTACTTCATGCCCAGCAGACTCTTTTTTGATAATTTTGGGGCTATCATGATGTTTGCGGTCATTGGCACAGTCTGGAACTCCTTTACAACAGGGTTCGCTCTCTGGGGAATCAAAATGTCTGGACTGATGAGTATGATGAGTTATTTTGTTTTATTCTTACTTATAAGCTAGCTTTGTAAAGTTACTGATTGGTCTAGTATGGTTGTTCTCAAGTGTCATTTCTCTATTGTACAGGTGACAAAGTGGACGCTGGGCTGATGGATTTCCTACTCTTTGGCAGTTTAATATCTGCTGTGGACCCAGTGGCTGTTCTAGCCGTCTTTGAGGAGGTCCACGTCAATGAAACTCTCTTCATTATTGTCTTTGGCGAGTCTCTGCTGAACGATGCTGTTACTGTGGTGAGTATGCTACTTCTGGGGTCTCTTTTGTGCGAGTTAATAAGAGGAGCACAGTTGACTCTTTCAAAACACTCGAGATATTTATTGATCTCTCTGATATTATTATGGGATCTTTGTATTTCCTGTTTTCTTATTCAAATCATATTATCTAGATATACTGTACAGTAACTAGGACTGTATAGAACTAGTAACTAGGAAGCATCTTCTATTACATTTCCTAACATTAATGAAATGATCAAGATGTCACAATGATCCTATTTCTTCTGTTGTTTGCATCCCTCATGAGTAAGCCAAGGAAGAGAGTACCACATAGCAAAAGCCAAGTGTAGTAACCTCTATGGTGGAGCTTCCAGAATCCTAACTGATAAATTAAGATGGATATTTAGATTAAGGTATGATTGGGATATAATGTCTTAAAAAAACAAAAAGAATAGCATCCAGAAACACGCCAGTAACCTTAAAATTTCACCCCTGTTTCGGTTCACCTCCACTTTATTGAAATGACACGCCATGATGGACTCCTTGTTCAGGCCTCATAACCAGTGTTTTATTGAATTGACCCAAACATCATAAAATTTAGAAGAAGAAGACAGGTGATGAACTTTTGATCTTTTTGTTTCTGATGCATAAGCACATTAGTCCTTCCCATGGTACTACGTCGTCTTCAGCAGCTGAGGGTACTTCCTGTGTTCTTCTCAAGTCCTGTTGGGATGAGGCTTCAAGCTCAGTGAAGTGTATGCTGCACCTGATTACATTCCCTCGAAACTAAAAGGAGGACATGAAAAAGTTGAGATGTTCTGGTCACCATGGTGTTCACACTGTTGGTTGTTTTGTTTGTGTATTTCTATAGTGCTTTACTCAGCGTTTGATCTTCAGCTTCTTTTCATCTTTTCATTAAAAAAGGTAACCGGATGAGTATTTTTTTGTGGAACAAAACAGGGTGTGTCAGGGAAATACAAACATGTTAGTCTTTGCTCCAGTAGACACCTAAGCTCTATCCTTGGCTGGATTAGAGCATCTGCCTGACATAACTATACATAATCTATGACAATTGTAGGGGGGAGGGAGGAGAATCCAGCTCATTCATCAAAACATCCAAAAAACCTGCCATACTTGGGCACTCAAGTCAGGTTTTATCTGGTGGTCTGCACTTCCATAGCTGGGGAGTTTCTAGGAACCTTTTCTTCCTTCACTTCTTAGTTAGCTGTTTGGATGATTTGTTTGACTGTTCCCTCACCGCTGTGTATTTGGGACACATTGTCTCCACTGATTATCCTGTACAAGGTTTGAACTGGATGCTGTTTTGCTGTGAAAACATGAACAACTGGTTAGCGACCTTCGTGCAGTCATGTAGGGTGGTGTGCACTTCATTAATGACATTCTCTACTACTTCTTAATAGAACAAGAGGACCCAGATGAGATCTCTGTTGAGTTTATTCATGTATTTGCTTTTGGTGGGGTGGCCTCTTGATAAGTTTTACTAACTTCAACCACAAGTGCCTTTTCCAGAACAGATTGCTTCCATGCTGATGTGGTTTTTAGGGATGGTGTGCTTTCTATAGGACACTGTAAAGGAAGGAGAGTGAGACATAAAAAGAGTCAGAGACCCCAGCTGAAATTGGTATTAACGTGGTGATGAAAAGCTGCATCATGCCATTATTACCGCCACATCTTTTGCTCTCCTCAAGGTCTCCTAGTTAATAAAAGACATCTGGTCATGACGTGGGATTTTTCATTCCTCACGTCTGGGATAGGCAGAGCAGAAACAGCATCACACTCCTTCGGGGTGGAGATCCTCCATTCTAACTAGGGAAACATGAACTATGTGAGCAACTTATCCATTTGACTATTTTCACCCTGATGCCCCTCGAAAACAGACCCTTGAAGAGACTCAACAAGCTTGTGTGTTTGACAGATACCTGTGTATTTAATTTTCACGTTTGCTTTAAGCAACAAAGCACAGTGGCTGGTGCTGCCTCCTCACTAATTCATGAACCTGCGTTTGGTTTTAAACATTGAGTTTTTTTTCCACCCAGACCTCAAACCTGCATGGATTAACTTAACAGAACCAATCAGAGAAGCGCAGGTCAAGAAAATGAACTGATGCATTCTCTGCGTAACATAACACGCTGTTGGCGAGGTCTTCTGCAGCCATGGCACTTTGCTTTTCAAAAACATCTGTCAAAAAATGTCCTAATCTGTGATAAATGATCCTAGGTCAATCAAGTGAATCTCAGACTTTAACTAAGTGATGTGTGAAATGATCAGATACAAATGGTCAGTGTTTTACTACAGTCTACAGCAAAATCAATGGAACACATGTTAGTACCGCAAATGTATTTTTTATTTAAGTAGAATTAAACAGTCCTGCTACTGCCTGCTCTTAATAGTCTTTCTGCTGGCCTGTGTCTGCAAGTTAATGTCAATCTCATTTTAGCTGTCCAGTTTATAGCTGAACCTAAAGAAATATTTCTACTTGTTGGTTATTCTTTTCATATGAATCTTGTAACTCCATGAGTAAGTCTCCAATCTGGGAGGTAAAATATGAGCAAGCAGTAGCCTACCAGTCACGTGAACAAACAGAAGTTTGAACACATCCTTTTCAGTTGTGTACATACAGTATAAGAATGCTGTGACATAACATTCTGATTTTATAAATCACACTTTGTGCACTGATTTGCACGTGAAGTCCAGGGAATTTAAGATCAGACTATCTGTAAGGTCTAATTTATAAATGAAGCCCCAAGTCTTGAGACAGCTTAACTTTTTGCTTTACGGCAGATTGGAGGTGAACAACTGGCATGTGGTCGGTCTTCTCAGATCTTATCTTTGAAAGGGCAACATGAAACCCCCTCCTGGGGGTCCACATATTGTTCTGTACCAGGCAGGAGGTGTTTTTCCTCTTACTGGCCTTTACTCACTCTCCAAGTGCACTCTAGCATCCTTCTCATCACCTCACTCTCCAGCACACTCTTACAGTACACCTCGTCATCTCCTTCTTATGGACTTGAGCCTTACTCTACCCTGCGTTGCCATGGCAACCATCATAGGTCTAAGCTATACACATCATTTCTGTATATCTTCTATATAAAGTATAGAAATTCAGCATGATTTCAGTTGCCTGTAATTTATTTAATGTTTATATTAGAGTGATAACAGTATGTAGTGCACTAAGAATGCTTACTAAGAAGTAATTTAAGTGAACTAAACTGCCGTGAAAGCACCATATACTGTAAACACACATATTGACTGAACCATTTATAACCCTCTGGATTTTTGCAGATCTGAGTGGTAGGCAAGGCTAGCCTTATCAGGAATCTCTCATTGAGGCATTTTAAATGTTTTTTGACTACTGTTCTTACCACATGCAGGCTTAATTACCACATGCTTGAAATTTGAGCAAGTTTGCCTTTTTTTGCATGATATGTAGCTTTTGTGTATTTTCATTGTGGCCTCGTGTTCTTTGTCTGCCTTACTCTTTCACAATTCTTATCCCTATTGTTTGCTTTTGCCCAAGAGCTCAGAGCCATCAGGTTGTGCAAAGTGCAACCTTTGATGTGCCATTTTTCCACTTGCTCCCTGGACATCATTCTCATCGAGTCACGTCAGGAGATGGGTCTTCGCCGAGCACACAGACAGATAGATGGCTGTCACTGAGTGCTGACTTGCTTTAGTGGAAACTACAGATTGTGGTTTTCTAGAGAAAAGTAAAATTACCGGTGATCTGAAGCTTACACTCATTGCATTTATCTCCATCAGACCTTAGAGGATGGTAAATATAACCATTCATGCCATTATTACAGGGTTATGGGGAACTGAGGCGTACACTGGTTCTTACACTGGGCACAAGGTAGGAGTCAGACCTGGATGGGGTGCCATAAGCGTCATCCCTACAATGAAGTTGGTGTCATAAACAGTACATTTTTTCCAAAACTAACCAGTATCCAGTACACTAAAGAACAAAACACCATTGTCATGCCTGGCTTCAGATGCAGATAACTTTTCCAGTTCAGCTATTGGTCACGGCGCACTTGGATGTCTGAGAGCTTTAAATCTACCAGTCTTGCATATGCAGATAACTACACACACACACACACACACACACACACTTACTTCATTTTTACTGGTCAGTCTAGACATGACACTGGAAGACTACCAGCCCTCTTTATTTCACAGCAAGATGGTTATTTGCACCACCTGGCAGGTGTCCCAGATTCTCATGCTAGCTCTTTTTGGATGGTTTATATTCTTCCATCCCTAAATCTATATGCTGAGTCTTTCTCCTGTTTGCCTACGACTTTGCCCTTTCACAATGGCTCATTATTCTTGTTAGAAAGAAATCAGAACCTGAGTGATTTAAATAGCAAATATCTTCTCCTTGCTGAGTTCGCCTTAACAATCAATGGGCAAAGCAGTCTCTGTGGTGAAAGCGCATATGTGAGGAGGAGATTCTTCAAACTCTCTTTTCCTCTTTTTAATCAGATATTTGGTCTATCTGGGCAAAGCTCTGCAAAAGCCAGCAATGACAAGACTTTTCATTCTTAAGGGAAAAAAAGCTTATTATTTTCTTGCATGTATAAAGCCCTGTGTCTTGTACACTTCTTATCGTCTGAGGCTAGGGATCTGCACTGGCAATCAGAAAGTTGACGGTTCGAATCCCCTAAATGCCAAAAGGGACTCTGCTCTGTTGGGCCCTTGAGCAAGGCCCTTAACCTGCAATTGCTGAGCGCTTTGAGTAGTGAGAAAAGTGCTATATAAATGCAAAGAATTATTATTATCATCTCCAAACACCATCAAATCAGACAGATACACAAGTAATGATTATAGGCAATGCCTCTTTACATGCAGTCATAAACATTTCAGTCCCTACTTGTGATGCTCTGTGTCACTGTGAGACAATCAATCAATCATTCAATCAAAGCTATATACAGTGTGTAAGGATAATGAAATTTGTATTTCAGCTATTGACTAACATTGAAATCGGCTAACTAATCTATTCACTTACCTATTACTTATGTATTTCTAGTATTCTGTATTTCTTTACACGTCTTGCACTTGTCCTGTGCTTAGACATTTGTTGCTCCGCCGTCCTGGGATTTGTTTTTTCATACCACTGTATGCTGCGATTTGGTGTATGGATGATATGACACTAAAGTCACTTCATTTGACTTGAAAAAGGTAATGCAACATTACAGAACAATAATTACTAAACTGCAAAGTACAAAAAACTGCAATAGCCGACAGCATTCAACCTGGAGTGGTACAAGTGAGGTAGAAGAGGGCAGGCAGTAGAATAATGTGGCCAGTGCTGTTAAACGAGGACTTGTAATCAGTGTAGCAACTTAGGGATTATGCAATAAAGCGACAGTCTCTTGACTCATGTGAATTCACATTATTAATATTAATCAGTATAAATAACAAGGCCAGGACCTCTTCTGTAGATGTAGATTTAGCCGAGTTACTGTAACTGCAGCGGCTCCACATCTCTAGAGACCTGGCTTAAATTACCAGTTGCCATAAGTAAGCAGATAGAAATAAGAAATGCAAGAAACCTCAGCTGAAATTGCTCTTCACATTCAGCTGCCATGTTGACAAAGTCCTGCAGATGCTTTGATTACCCAAAATTCCACTCCGTATCAATTTGAAATTTTGAATGAGCTGTAACAAAGATCCATGAGATAAGAAATAAAAGGCTCAACAGCTAGCAATAATCATACTTTCCTAGGTTATGATACATAAAAAGGGAAGAGTAATGTCTTTGTAAAAGAGTAAGGAACTGCGATGCATCACAAGGTGCGTTTTTCTGTATGGTTAATTAAAATGGAATGATTATGAGTACTTGAGAGCCAAACAGTGTTTAACCTTGTGTATGAAAATTTCAGCACTTATTGTGAACATAGCATGTTACTGGTACCTCACAGCAACAAACACTTTGATGTAGCCCCCGTATAATCAAACAACATTTTAAATATGAAACGTTCTGGTCTCAAGTACTGATTGACAGTCCTACTGCATATGTAAGAATTCTGAGCTCATTTTAGATAACAAAAGTGGTCTGCAGTAGCTGAGTATATCCAGTCCCACTATCAGAACAGCTGAGAATCATTAAAAAAAAATAAGATTTAAATGAGATGAACAGAGTTGAGGGTTTTTTTGGCATAATAGACATGTTTATCAATAGTCAAACGAAATGAAGTCAAATGAAAAGGATTAGTAAGCTATGATACTTCAAGTTTGAATGCCAACACTTAATAATTGTAAAAAATAAAAAACATGCTCAGATTTCCACTTTAACTTAAGATAAAAGAGGATTAATAAATTGCAATATAAGCTTGAATTGCAATGCTTAGTATTTTTATAACATACTGTACAAAACACAACATTATCTTGTTATTGAGCTCCTAATAATTCCCACCCCTACTAGACTGTTGTCATATATTGACGTGGAACTTGAAGATCGACTTGCACATTTGGTAACAAGCAGAGATAACTCATTATTTATGACATATATGTTTCGTAAAACCTGCATTATTTACTTATCTGTTAAGCTCTTTAAATAGAGTTCACCTACTATGTGCAGTTTTAATGTGCCTTCATGGCTTTACATTTTCTTGCATTTGTTTTTATGGAAAATGTTAAAATCTGGTATGAATACCGATGCTACAGTAGTCCACCAGCTGCCATAGCACCTTTGGTTTCCATGAAGTCTGCATGTTCTGTTTATATCTGCTAACCCCGAGTTTCTCCCAGTGTTCAAATCTGCGTGTCAGCCAGTAGACTAGCAACACTAACTGTAAGCGCGATTGTCATAGTGCCAAGCACTGTGTGACCGTGCCTTTATGAGACCAACAAAGAAAGACCATAGTAAGAGATCTGCAAGCTTCCTAACCCATCTATAATGTAAATAAATGATCAGTATTATATACCGGGGTGGAGGCCCGATCCATCCAGTGTTACAGCTGTTACAGCTCCGGAGGATGTCACACTGGCCGCTCAAACATTATGGGGCTCTGAAAAAAAAAGTTATCCTATACCAGTGACGATCAAGGGTGAACATGAACACAGCAAATTCCCTGCGAATGACGCTTTGGTGAAATTCCATGATCTACACAATTAGTGACTTACCTCGATTTGTTTTTAGTTTTTAGCCATTCAATGAAGTTTATGAAATGCAAGGAGTACCTCCATAGTGCAAGAACTTTAGGCACATGCAGAGATGTCTATAAAAGACACAGGGAGTCTCTTTTCACTCCATTCATCTGCGAGTCATCTTCTGAATGTTTTGTAAAAAAGTGCCTCACTCACATTGTAGAAGTACCAAGCTGTTCAAGGAATGGGCTACTTACATTTTTTTTAATCTTTTATTGTAATTATTAAAAGCATCTAACGTTCCATACAATCAAGTCAAACTTAACAAAACTAAATTCAATTTAACCCCCACCCATGAGAAAGAGAGGAAGGCCAACATCCAGAGTAAAACTTTAAGAGTAATAAAGAGGAAAAGAAGTCCTTCTCCCCAATATACTGTAAGTGCTTATTCTGAAATGTTATTGATGAGATTCTGCCAGGTTTTAAAGAAGTTTTGTACAGATCCTCTAAGTGAGAATTTGATTTTTTCCAATTTCAAATAGTATATAACATTAGTTACCCACTGACTTAGAATAGGTGAGTTAGGATTCTTCCAACTGAGCAAGATAAGTGTGCATGCCAATAGTGTAGTAAAGGCCATCACAGTTTGTGTGTCCTTCTTCACTTTAATCCCATCTGGAAGTCCACCAAACACAGCTGCTAATGGGTTAGAAGGGACTGTGACACCAAGGCTGTCTGAAAGGCATTTAAAGGTTTTGGTCCAGAATGATATTAATTTGGTGCAGGCCCAAAACATGTGACCCAGTGAGGCTGGAGCTCGATTGCAACGTTCACAGGTTGGATCTTGCCCTTGAAACATTTTGGACAATTTTAAATGAGAGAGATGTGCTCCATAAAAGATTTTAAGTTGAATAATTGAAAGCTTTGTATATATGGAGCTCGAGTGAATTCTGTGCATGGCTGCCTTGCACTCCTTTTCTGAAAATTTGGGACTTTAAAATGGTTTTCTATATTATAGAAATCCTGTCTGAGTCTTCAAGACCGATCAATATTTCTTCTGGAATAGAAATAGGTGGGAAGTGAGGAAAATTGAGCAGATTTTGTTTAGCAAGGTTTCTAATTTAGACCTAGTGGAAAATTGTGTTGTTGGGAAGCCAAATTTGGAGTGTAATTGTTTGTAGGATTCAAAGACGTTATTTATATCCAAATCTCTAAATGATTTAATCTAATTCTTTTTCCAGACATTTAAATGCTTGTAAGTTTGAGAGAGTGGAAAAAGGTGCTTATGTAGAGGTGCCACAGATAAAATATTCTCTAACTTGAAGAGTTTCTACATTGGTTCCATGTTCTGAGTGAATGAAGCACAATTGGGTTGTTAGTATATTAGCGATAACTTGTATTTATTGGGGTGCAAAGCAAAGAATATAAAGAAGGACTGCAGGATTTTATTTGTATTGGACCAAGCTAACGTGTGTTCATCTATTTGTGTCAATGTCCAGGTTTTTATAGCTTGTATATTTGCGTCCCGTAATAGAATTGAAAATTAGGGGCTGCTTATGTTTTAAACTTTACAGTACCTTATAAAGTTCATACAGCTTCCTAGATATTCCTAAATTAGTAAAAGCCTGCAACAATCCATTCTCGGTCCTTTTGAATTTGACTGACTAAGGTGAAGAGAAGGCAGCTGTAAATATTGGTTGACCAGTGCCCTGACATTTTACCTTTGATGGTAGATTTGCATTTTTTTCAGCATGTCATGGTCCTCTGCCTCTTAATAGACAATTACGAAAGCAACTGAAGTGTATTAAAGTCCATTCCAGTTAACAGAGTTTCATAATCCCAGCTGCCAGTATCGATTACACATTTGCTGTTATCATTGTCTGCACCATACTCCGAGTACTCCAGGACAATATTTTCTTGTTTATGACCAATTGTTTGCTGTGTCTCCACATCACAAACATGTCTTTTCTAGTAAGCTGACAACTGTTAGGCTACAAAGTTATGTAGTGTATAACAGGGGGGACTTTTGGCTTAATTAAAAAAAACAGAAGCAACAGATTTTTGTTTCCATTTATTTTAATTTTACTTCAGCCACAATAAGTGTTGAAGACAGGTAATAGGAGGAGGAGGAGGTTGTTGTAATAGAATCAATTAAAAATATATCTTGCTCTGCATGTACCCTGCGCCTATCATCTGTATTTGTGTGCGTCTGAACCTCTCTTAACCAATGCTTCCTTCTGTCCAGCCTGTGCCTATAAAGCCTGCTTCTCAGTCACTGTTGTGATTTTCGAGGTGCCTTTCTCGCTTCCGGTCTGGTTTTCTACTTGCTGTCTTTGATGGCGACTCTCTCAGTGTGCATCTCTAATCCTTCTCATGTGTCTCACGCCCATACTTTTTATTTTGTCTTGTCACCAAAGCCAAATGGACCAGTCAGATATCTTTTGAGTGACTGGACACACAGACCTCAGTGTTTTATTGTATAGTAGATAGATATATTTTGAGTGTGCAGTTTTACTTTCAATTTAGTGTTCTTTTTTATCTCGGCTTCTGTGACAATTCGAGTTCTGCTCCACGCTCCCATCCTCCTCCTGGGAGCCCTTGAACCCGACACCACCGGTAATGTCACCGAAGAGCTAGGCAGTGGGGCACAACATAGCAAGGGGATGGTGCAAAAAGTGCAAAGTGCTTTTATTTAAAATCAACAAACAAAAACAGTGTCCAAATAAATAGTACAGTGCTTCATGAAGAAATCATTAAATAAATAATCCATTTAAACAGAAGTGTATCCGTGGAGGTTAAAACAAAACCAATAAATAAATCCTTTAAGAACGACGAGGTTAAACCAATGGCATAAAGCAGTCTCTTTAAAACAAAGCCCGGTACATTCTTTAACGGGTGACTGGCGACTCCCCTGTTTCTCCCAATCAGGCAATGCACCCTACTTGCAGCTGACCTTCTTTGCTCTACTCGACTGGTCTGGTGTCCTCCCAGTCCCTGGCTTTACTTAGCCCTCTCCAGACCGAGACTTGGCTTCCCCCAATGGCCAGGACGCTCATGCTGGGGAATCCACCTTCCAAGCCTCCCGACTCCCGCTGCTTTCTCTGCCTTACGTGGCCAGCCATCCTTCCTCCGGTCACTCCCGCTCATCACAATGCTCAGCAGGAGCGACCACTACCAACTGCTCTAGGTGTCGGCCAAACACCCCCTAGGGCTCACTGTCCAGCAGCCTGTGAGCCTGCGCTCACTCACTCACTCGCTTACTCTCCTGCACCAGCTTCCTCTCCTTCTAATCTCTGTCCGTCTTTTTTCTTTTTTTTTCCTCCCCCACCTAGCCGCCTCGCGCTTCTATTTATCACGGGGACGTGGTGTGGGTGTGGCAATCAGCAGCTCCCGGGAACAATTATGGATGTGGACGACTCCTCACCTGTGCACTTAAGTGAGAACCGCCCGCATCACAAATTCCCCGGGAACCACTCGGTCACACACAGACACCATGCCCCCTCGCTAAGCCGTAAGTGAGGCGATTATTTATTTTAAAAAGTAGCCTTTGGACATGAGCTGTGGACCCGCTACACCACAGCTTCTACTTTTACATTTATTTCTATTAATAAGGTGCATTTTTAGTCAGTTTAGTTATAGTTGTCATTGTCGATAACAACCTTGCACTGAATCTACTGGTGAGAATGCTAACGGTCTTGTACCATTTTCCAGAACAGAGTAGAAAGAAGAGTCCTTGTGCAGGACTGTCAAGGTCTTTTGAAGGCAGTGTTTGCTCTACAGTATATTTCCTGAACAGAAGGCAGCTCAACACTGGTCATGCCACCCTCTGTAGTGCTTTACAATCTAGAGCTGAGGAGGGGCTGTACCAGAATGTCATGTAGCCAAAGAGGATGGACTCTACTGTGCACCTATAGAAGTTAGTGAGAACACATTGAGAAATGTAGACTTTCCTCAGATGTTTTAAGAAGTAAAGGTGTTCAGTGAACCATCTTGATGGCAGCCAGAATGTATTGTGCCAAATTTCAGATCATCAGTGAATTTAAAGCTGTTTGCTTTCTCGATATCATTCCCTCCAGTACTGATCGAAGTGTTGCCTGCTTACTTCTTCCTGAATTATATAACTAGCACCTTGGCTTTGGTGACATTAAGGGTAAGATTGTTGTCCTGACACCATTTGGTTAATCTTTTCTCTGTAAGCTGTCTCTTCATTGTTTATGATCAGGACTATGATGATGGTGGAATCATTAGCAATTGTAATAATGAAGTCATTGTTGAACAAAGAGCATAGAAGAGGGTTCAGCACACCACTCTGAGGGGTGCCTGTATTGAGGATCAGTGTGGATGATGTGATGCTGTCAATCCTTACGTACTGAGGTCTGCTGATTAGGAAGACCAAAAGCCACCTGCAACTGAGAGCACTTAGTCTCAAGTTCTGGAGGGCTCTGTGAAGCCATTGTGATGCTACACAAACGAGGAGTCTGGTCAAGACTTTTTAATACAAGTCAACACTTCGTCATAATGTGGGCACGTTCCACATGTCTGTAGTTGTTCCGTCATTCCGCGGTTGTTTTCTTTGGCACAGTGCTAATAATCATTCTTTGGAAACAGATGGGACCAGAGATTTTTTTCAGGGAGATATTAAAGATGTTTTTTAAACACACCCTGACATTTCATCCAGAAAGAATACTTCATGAACTTTAAGTCATTAAAAGCATCCTCAATGCGTCATGTTAAGAAGCAGAGAGGGGTGAATCATGCGGTGCTGCAGTCAGCTGAATAATGGGCTGCTTTTTATCACTCTCAGAGTTGGCATCAAAGCATTAATTTTATTAGGGATTAAAGATGTGGATGAGATTGGATGAGGTTCTACTTGGTAATTTGTAGGCATCTCTAAACCCTGTCAAATTTTGCATGACACTGCTGGTAATCAACAGGATCTCCAGCTTAGCTACTTTAATTGCTTTCTGAGCTCACAGTGTCATTTCTTATGTGTTTCCAATTTGCCATCCCAAAACATATTGCTGCAGGTCATTTAGTAAATTCCTGATGTCACTGGTGATCCACAGTTTCTTATTCATAGGCACGCAGTTATCCATGCATGTTTTAATAAGTCTCATTACTGTGTTTCTATACTCATCCACATCTGATGAAGAGTCTCTAGACATGTTTCCTCACTTCTTCAGTCCAGAACTGGCTCCTAAGTTTTTGCTTGTAAGCCGGCAGCAGAAGTACTTTCAGATGATTGGACTACCTGAGGTAGGGGTGCCGTAGTGGGTGGCAAACAATGATCCTGACTACAGTATTAGTCTCCCTTGTAAGGCAGATGACATGTCGATGGTATTTAGTGTAACTATTCTGTATATTTGCTTTGTTGAAGCCTGCAGCAATAATAAATCATTCTTTAGGATGCAAATGTTCATATTCTATGATGATGTTTTACAGATGGTACAGCATGCTGTTGCTGTTGGCTTGAAGTGGAATGTCAACAGCAACCAGAAAAACACTGAAGAACTCCAACGATAAAACAGATGACACTTGGTCATCAAATGCTGCAGTGAACAGTTTTTAGAGACAGTTTTAATATTCAGACTCCACACATTATTTACCATAAAACGAATGACACTTCTCTGCTATTACCTGACAGTTCAGGCAGATCCATATGAATACATTAAAGCCATCTGGCGGTACTGCAGCATCTGGTTTTCTTAACAGTTAGCCATGTTTCTGAGAAACAAAAATCACAGCCGTTTCTGGTGACTTTTTGTGAAGCCAGCCTTGGTTGAATGTTATCTATTATGCAGTGGCTGCACATGACCCATTAAAATGCTGGGCAGAGGAGGTCAGTATGATCTAACCTGAACAACCCACCACCCTCCCCATCCCCATTTCCTAGCTCTGTTTGTCCATTTACTCACTGCTGCATTCAGCTGGTTGTGTTGGTTGTATATAACTGATGACAGCCATTGTGCATTTATTAGGCTAAACGTTGAATCCTGAACACTCACTCCAATGTTTAAAGTGGCTTCCTGATAATAAGTAGTAATCATTCTAATGAACTGCACATACAATGATGGGTGGATAGATGGATGGATGGATGGATTGATTGAAAATGTAAAATCCACAGTTGGTGCTAACTTGTGTGTGTTTCTTGAATGCTCATCTCACCATATATTGCTTACAGCTTTTTTTTTGCATGTTACAGGTGCTGTACAAAGTGTTCAATTCGTTTGTGGAGATGGGAACCGTCAATGTTCATCCTGTTGATTATTTTAAAGGCATTGGTAAGTGACAGCACAGATTCTTTTTATATTCTGTAGATGATAGCCCACTCTGATATCAAGCCTCTAACAATCCTTACAAAAAGTATGTTTTACTTTCTATCACTGTCATACTCTTCATTTTTATTCTGTCGAATGGTTTAAAGAGAGTCGAGTTCTACATGAGGACTGACCGATTGGCTAGAGCATTCTTAATATAGTATCAGTGTGCTTCTTATCAATACTGGGACTGCTGCAGTCACCTCCAATAAGATCTGTGGTATCTGGGGTGAACTTCTCCAGGCTGGTGGTAAGGCTGTCCTCCTGGCATTGCAAGCAATCTTTGCTTCCATTTGGGAGACTGGCATCATCCCAACTCACTGGAAAATTGGACTTGTTGTCCCTATCTGGAAAGGGAAGGGTGATTGCCTGGATTACAGCAACTACAGGGGGACAGCACTGCTCTCGGTGTCGGGTAAGGCCCTTGCTAGGGTCGTCCTCAATAGGAACCGTGATCACTTGCTCACCTACCAGCGGCCGGCACAGTTTGGTTTTACGCCTAAGAAGTCTACCCATCGACCGTATCCTGGCACTAGAGCGCAAACACGAATATTGGCAGAGTTTCTTTGCAGGCTTTGTTGATTTTCATAAAGTGTTCGACTCAGTTGATCGAGCTGCCTTGTGGGACATCCTGAGGGTTCACTGGATCCCTTTGAGGTTGCTGGATATCATGGTCAGCCTGTACACTGGTACTGTGAGTGCTGTGCAGAGTGGAGGCAGGACCTCTGCGTTTTTCCCAGTTGATTTTGGGGTTCGTGAGGGGTGTGTTTTGCTCCTACTCTGTTCAGTGCTTGTATGGACTGGGTGTTGGGCAAGGTCGTGGGGTCCAGTGGCTGTAGGGCATCTGTTGGTGAAGAAAGATTCACAGATCTTGACTTTGCTGACGATGCTGTGACCTTCGCTGAGTCAATGGAGGCTCTGATTGGGACTTTTGAGAAACTGAGCGAGGATTCTGAGTGTTTTATCCTGTCCTGGATAAAAACGAAGATCCAGGCCTTTAATGACCTCTTGGGCACAGCCATCAGCAGTGTGTCTCTTTGCAGAGAGAGTGTTGACCTTGTCGAGAGGTTTACTTACCTTGGCAGTGACATTCATGTCCCTGGTGACTCTTCCAATGAAGTCAGTAGACGGATTGGGAGAGCATGGGGGGGTCATGAGGTCTCTGGAAAGGGGTGTGTGGCGCTTCTGATATCTATGCAAAAGGTATGACGAAGGTCTTTAGAGTCCTGGTGCTTCCTGTCTTGCTATATGGTTGTGAGACATGGACGCTATCCAGTGACCTGAGACTCCTTTGGTACTGTGTCTCTCTGGAAAATCCTTGGGTACCGCTGGTTTGATTTTTTGTCGAATGAGCGGTTGCTCATGGAGTCCCAAATGAGGCACATTACCTGCATTGTGAGGGAACGTCAGTTACGGCAATACGGCCATGTTGCGCGTTTTCCAGAGGGTGATCCGGCTCGTAAGATCCTCATTGTTGGGGACCCGAGTGGCTGGACCAGGCCAAGGGGTTGCCCACACCTGGCTGCGGCAGATAGAGGGTCATTTCTGGAGGGTGGGATTGGACCGCGTATCTGCCTGGTGGGGTTGCAAACTGGGATTCCAAGTTGTTTCGTCGTGTAGTGGGTACGGCAACACATTGTACCTCTTTTTTGGGTTTACATCAGCTAGTCTACCACGCACCATCTGTCTGTTTACACATTCCGTTGTCCCCACTGACATTTTGACCCATCTGACTTGGTGTCATCCATCCTTCCATCCATCCCCATTATCTCCACAGCTTTCTGCCACTTTAGTCCTTCTTGTGCTTTTTACTTCACCATTATATCCTGCTACTAGTGATACTCATCTCCTTATGCTAGCCCAAGTCCTTTATTTCTGAGCTCAAACAAAATTCAATGGAGATGAAAGGGTGGGCGCACACCAGAAGGAGAGAACCCAGCACAAGTAATTGACATCAGCTCTTACAGAGCCAACAACATCTAAATTAGTGAGTGTTATGATTTTATTCAAGCTGTTCACTACAGCAATGAGATTGTGAGAGTGTGTGGTTCTGGTCACAATGTAACTCAAAAGATATAACTACCCCAGAATTTGCACAAAGGCACATTAATGCAGACTAAGTCTCGTCAGAACTGGCTAGATGTCAAAGAGGTGTGCCTAAAGGTATCAAATGCAATATATTAAAGGAAAAAAGGAGAATTGATAAAGGTGAGGATGTAGGAGATGAAAACTGTGGCTAGTTATCTGAAGGCCAAGATCCACTTATGCCTTCGGCTGATGGCCACAGACCACTTTTTAATGTTATCTTGGGAGAAGCCTGTTTTGCCACAGTGGTAGCTAAATATCAAACTCTGCTGGTGGGAAACTCAATAATATCAGACTAATTTTGACTTGACAGATTTCTCAAACTTGCCCGTCTTTGGGAAGAAAAAACACCAAACAGACATGAGTAGAAGATATGAACTCCACAGACAGTAACCCAAAGAGGGAGATGTGAGGCAGCCATGGTAGCAATTTTATCACTGAGTAAAATATTCAGTCAACATTATGCATGAAATGAATGCAATCAGTTTCTGCTTTTAACATTAGATAGATAGATAGATAGATAGATAGATAGATACTTTATTAATCCCAAGGGGAAATTCACATACTCTAGCAGCAGCAGCATACTGATACAAAAAAAAACAATATTAAATTAAAGAGTGATAAAAATGCAGGTATAACAGACAATAAGTTTGTATAATATTAACGTTTACCCCCCCGGGTGGAACTGAAGAGTCGCATAGTGTGGGGGAGGAACGATCTCCTCAGTCTGTCAGTGGAGCAGGACAGTGACAGCAGTCTGCCGCTGAAGCTGCTCCTCTGTCTGGAGATGATCCTGTTCAGTGGATTCTCCAGGATTGACAGGAGCCTGCTCAGCGCACGTCGCTCTGCCACAGATGTCAAACTGTCCAGCTCCGTGCCTACAATAGAGCCTGCATTCCTCACCAGTTTGTCCAGGCGTGAGGCATCCCTCTTCTTTATGCTGCCTCCCCAGCACACCACAGCGTAGAAGAGGGCACTCACCACAACTGTCTATATAACCGTCATTAGTGAAGAAGTCTCCTAAATAAATAAAAAAGTTAACGTTTATATTTACATTTTAAATGTATTTGCATAGCAGATGTCTTTATGCAGAGCAACTTTCAAATAAGGATCAACATAACTTAGTAAACCTCAGTTGATCATCACAAGTGAAGAGCTCAACTGAAGTTACACTTCACAACTAATGCAGTTAGGCAGAAATCCGCCATACCAAAGGAGCATAGGACCTCACAAGTTCCTCCATATAGATAGGTGCTAACCTACTGACTACTCTGTAGGCAAGCATTAAGGATTTGAACTTAATATGTGCTGCTTCAGGGAACCAATGTAGGGATCAATGACGATTGGGGAAGGGTGGCATTTAAGTTGAAACCCAACTACAGGACACCAGTGGACAGGATGCAGGATTGTAGAAGGCCGGTGTATACTCAAGTGTGACTGCATTTTGTTTCCTCAGCCTCCTTCTTTGTGGTGAGTGTCGGTGGCACCATAGTTGGACTCTTCTTTGCCTTTGCCCTGGCGCTGATCTCCCGCTTCACCAAGCGAGTACGAATCATTGAGCCACTCTTCGTTTTCCTGCTGGTGTACCTGGCATACCTGACTGCAGAGATGCTCTCTTTGTCCTCCATCCTTGCGTGAGTATTTTCATGGCACATTTGCTAAAGCTCATAATTGGTTTAGCTTAATCCAAGAATTTTAATCAGCAAGCTGAGTTGGTGCCAATTCACTATTGGCGTTGTGAGTGAGTGCCCAATGAGCTTCTAACATTTGCTTAATGGATTAAATGTAACTGTTTCCCATTATAGAACAGCACAGAGACTTTTTAAAGAGTACTTTTGTTTTTAAGGTATAATTTATTGTATGTTTTACTCAACAAATGCAGTGTTTTGCTTTCGGAGTTCTTAGTTCTTCATTTCTAGCGACCAGTGTGGGTGAGAGTTTTGAAACTGGGTTTCAGTCTCTTCCAGTGTTAATTGGGAATACTTGGGGAGGTACAACCTGATAGAAGCCATTTAGGTAGATAGTATGTACCCCTAAACAACCTCAGGAGTTTTCAAGCAAGAGAGTTAAGGGCAGTTGGTGCACAGAGTAAGAGTAAGATGGCGATTGATTCACAGAGACTCACAGGTTATATTGCCCACCTGGTGCCTCCATGCAGATGTGGATACACTCTGGGCAGAGTTTGGCTGGACCCAGTTGCAACTGTCTGTGAGAGAACAGACGACACAATTAAAGATGGTCTGACATTTCTGAAGGACGCATTTAGAGGGCTAGCTGCTAAATGAACTGGCAGAGATGATAAGGTAGTCTTCTTTGATGTTCTGTCTGTCGCATGCACCATTCAAGTACAAATTAAAAGAGATCTGAAGCTTTAAGACATGCTGTAAGACAGGTGGCCATATGTTTGTCGGGCACTGTTAATCTTTTATCAGATTTGAACTTCAAAATCAACACTGCTTTCATTTGAACAAGAGAGCATTGATGCATTGGCAAGGCGTATGTACAAGTTAACATGTTTAAAATCGGGGTTGGTGCAAATTGTTTAATGTATTAGGCAATATTAATGATTGTGTATAAAAAGACAAACGTGACAATAAAATACATCTTTGAAGATAAGCGACAACAGGCAAGATCAAAAAAAAAAACAGGCTGTAATACCATTAATAAAGAGAAAATGCAAGTACAGCTTCAAAGGGGATGAATGACATTTAACTGTGGACATTTAAAAAGAAAGCTGCAGAACTGGAGGCATACCATTAATGTGTGTGTGTATGTGTGTGTGTGTTATTGATCAGTGTGGCATAGTGGTTAAGGCTTTGGACTTCAAATCCAGAGGCTGTGGGTTTAAATCCCACTACTGACACCATGTGACCATGAGCATGTCATTTCTTCTGCCTGTGCTCCAGTTGGAGAAACAAAAGAAAAAAAATTAGCCAATTGTGTCTCAAATGTTATAAGTCATCTTGGTTAAAAGGCATCAGCCAAATAATAAATAAATAAAATGTTCTTCCATCCTCAGCACAGATAGCAATATTATGATACTTTGCAATCCCCTAACCCCGGCCTGAGCTATACCCCAGCTACTTCGCGTCTCTGCCACTCGTGTTGTGTCGCTCCTCCGAAACCCCCTCTTAAACAGTGAAACAATGGGAAACAAATACCGTTTTGTTTTTTTTCTTTGCTTGATCAGCTGCTGGTTTGCTGCTGCAATGCCACATGATCTGCATCTCGCATGGCACTTCTAACATTTGAAAGCCTGTACAGCAGCTGTCCTTTTGTCTCACTGCCTTGTCTCTCTTCTGCCCCAGACATCCTCTGCTCCTGTTGGGGGTCCCGCTCCCGAGGAGCACCCATATGAAGAGGAAGAATTTCTATTCTTTTAATTGAGAGATGGAACTGTCCCCTCCGACTACACATGGAGCTCGATTCACTCCTGAAATAGACTTATGTTTGTTTGAAGTGTCTGAATAACATTGATGTCTCTAAAATCTCCTGTGTATCTGTGCAACTCTGTGACCCAAGCATGATTTCACTTTCACCAAACAACAAATCTTTTAATTCTCGCTGATACGCCTCTTCATTGGGAAGAAACACTACTTTTTCCTGATGGCAACACGAATTAGATGATCTACAAGTCTCCGACTAAAAGTTTAAATCCGAACAATATATTCGATCTCTTTTCAATGTTCTGTTATTTCACCGAGTAATATTTTCCATTTGTTTGCACTAATGCGATCTTTACTGTCATTTTTTTGAGACTTTCGAATTTTAGTTACATTATATCTAACCTGCTCTGCATGTGTATCGCACCAGCATTTTTGAATTCTTTACGACGTTCTACTTTGTCATCTACTCTTTGTCTCGTGGGACGTGAAAGTGTCTCTCTGAGAAAGTCACGTCTCGTCTGTCTGAAGAAGTCTCGTCTTGTCCCAAGATTTTTTTTATATAATAGAGCGATATGTTTTTAAACATATCAAGAAAGCAAGTTTAGGTGAGGGTGTTACAGTAATGAACTATAAACAAATACAAATTAGAAGTTTTCACCAAATAGTGGAGAACAAAAACAGAAGATCATAGAAGTAATTAATAATAAAAATGCATCAGGGAGAGGAGAAGTCTGTATTCAATAATCTTGAATGATTAGGATACAAATCAGGAGCTGTAGTGATGGCACCATTAAAGCCTGGGGATTGAAATCAGCATCACATTTTGCGACAGAGAAAATAGATTCCATTATATTTAATTTTAGTAAGGAAAAACCTTAAACAGATGACCTACAGAAGCAACTGGCATTGAAAGTTAAGATATGGAGATGGCTGAGATGCAGTGGGCGACATTTAATGGTATATTGCATGTGATGTAGAAAATGTCCAATCCAACATTTAGAAGAATTAGGAAATGTAAAAGAACTCATCAGGGGATCAGTTGGAAATAAAGAAAGAAACAACAACTGTATAATTCCCACCAGATAAATAACTCCACCATTAATGGTAGGGTTTATGAGCACATGAGAGGAACATTTAAAAGGGAAGAAGAATTCTGGTGAGAATGCAAACGTTAAGCCTAAGAGGTTTTTTATGGTATTGTAGCAGTAATGGAACAACCAAGAAGAACTTTTAAGGGCTAATAAAATATGCAGCAAAGGGAGTAGGAAATAGACAATGCTCCTGTTTTCAAAATAGTCTTTACCTGTAAAGAAGTCACAAACCACCCAACTGGGAAATAGTAATGAGATACTAAAGAATCTGAGGATTACAGGGAGAGAAGTGTTGCTAGAATAAAAAATTTAAATCGAATAAATAGTCAAGAGAGAATAGCATTTACCCAGAAGTGCCCAAGGGAGCTATGGACTGACGTATAAACCCTTACACATATTTTTAGATAACATTGTAGACTGAAAAAAAAAATCCTAAGTATGACCCTGGTGAAAATTATTACTTCACATAAAAAGGTAATCAGATTGGCCATCATAGTAAGCTTACTGTGTATCACTCATGGAAGCAATTATGAAAGAAACCCTTGAGCAAATTATAACATATACAGTTGTATTAGCAAATGGTCAACATGGCTTAGATGGGGCGTTATGTTTGACTAATTTGTTACAGTTCTGTGCGGAAGCATGTCGTCATAGTGCTGCATATCATTATCTATCTTTCACAAAATCACCAGGGGTCTTCAAGCTGTGCAACACACTTCTGAAGCCTCATCTAGGATACTGCTGTTCTACCAAAAGGAAAAGAAATGCCAGAAGAAAACCCTAGCAGTACAGGTGCATTGCAGTGTAGATAAGCCCACCTGCTTTTTTTAAATCCCAAACTTCCCTGTTATGAAAACTGGCAAAAATGGTCAGGAAACGAACATTGTCAAAAGATACACTCAAAGGTCAATACTGAAAGAGCAAAACACAGACATCGAAAAGCAGAAAGAAACCCTAAATCAAAACTAGGAGTCAAAAGTCTATTCCCAGAAAATTTAGAAAGAAAGAGAATCACCAGTGGTTATCCAATCTCGATTGGCCAAAGAAAATGCTCAGTGCTGACCTTTTATTTTGTGGCAGTGAGGACATCAGAGATCATGCAGGCACTCCAGGGCCATTTCCATGATGACACTATGGCAATCACAAACAAAATAGTACCTCCTGTGAAGAACAAAATGGCATCAAAACAGACACAAAAATACATTCAATTAAAAGGAATTTGCACTCAAAGCTGCGAAACCCACACAAAGAATTAAAGACCAGAAAAAGATGACATTAAGATAGCAAGACTTGGCAAACAGTGACCTGATGTGGTGCTGCAAATTCATTCATCCTGTCACTTTTGCCCCCTCCCAAGACAGTCCTGAATAACCCAAGAGAGACGTCACCAAAACGAAACTGCTCAAAATGACAATTCACCTGTCATCATAATCACTGAGATAGTGTAGGTGTGATGTTAACACATGACATTGGGATTAAAAGCCAGTAAGAAGGGCCAGAGCAGACTGTACATGCTAAGGAGACTCGGGTCTTTTGATGTGTGCAGCAAACTGCTGGAAATGTTCTACCAGTCCATAGTAGTCATTGTGTTGTTCTACACTGCAGTCTCCTGGGAAACAACTTGAGCTCAAAGGAAGCACAATAACTGAAAAAACTGATCAGGAAAGCCTCCTTCATCACAGGGTGAACCCTGGACACACTGGGAGCTGTTGTAGAAAAGAGGATGGTGGCAAAACTAGATGCCATCATGGAAAATGCCCTCCAGGGGGTGCTCTCTTGGGGCACTTTGAGCCTCAGGCTTATTCCACCTTGGTGTATTAAGAAGCGCCTCTGGGGGTCTTTTCTGCCCACTACTGTCAGGCTATTCACTGCTTCCTCCCGACATACTCTATAAGTTCATTTTGAAATCTCTGCATTTATTTATTTAGTTATCGATCGATTGATTGATTACTTGATTGGCCTTATTCTTTGTCCTGTCTGTCTGTATCCTTGTTTTTTAGGTTTCTGTTGCTGTATGCATCTTGTGATTAATAAAGTTCATCTAATCTAACCTCCTCTGCATCACTCTGCTGCCGAAAATCTCCATTAGCCAGTTGCAGATCTGTCACCATTAGGTTGTGACAATGTCTTTCTTGCACAAGAGTTGTCCCTACCAGCTTTCCTGTACATGCCTCTTATTACATTCACCCCTCTCCTCCAAGAGTGGACATGGCACCATTTGTCTCTGCTGTGTGATGTCACCAACTAAATTGTATTTTCTAGCTGTGAACTTTGAACCTTGAGATTACCGACAAACTGCCTCATCTCAAGTAGCTGAAGGAGAGCCCCTGCCCCACCACCCCTCAATGTGGATGATTCAGCTTCTAGACTGCAATGGCATGCTTCCGTGTGTGTAACGTCAGGTTGGCACCAGGACTGTCACAGTCCATCGTACCTCACAGTTCTATAAATTGACTTTCGTTCAACTATTGCATCACAAATCCATGTAAATTATTCCTTCATTTAGTGGACATGAATATATACCTGCCGTAGACAAAAGAACAAAACCCAGACTAGCAAGTTGATTCTCATAGTTACAGATCACTCAAGGCCTTTGAATATGATAGTCGGGTAATCTTAGACAATAACAAGACCCAGTAATATTTGACATGTAGCTCAGGTCGACATGGTGATCTGACAATAACCAGGTTTCCATCCAAGGAGTTTTTGCGAAAAAATATTTAGCGCTTCAAATTTAAGCTGATGGAAATGCTAATTATCGATAAAATGTTGTACATGTCGACATAATATTTTTCCGTTTAACTTTAGCGCATAAATTCCATATCGATACTTCAGATGTCGCAAAAACTACATTGGAAACACTTTTTGTCGGAAAAAAAGGGCTTTAACGCAAATAAATGTGTCACATGATACATTTTCATCACGTGCAATCAAAACGAGAATAGCGGAGCGGTTCGCATGGTCTGATGAAGAGACTCGTTATTTCTCGTGATGAGCCAATGCAGTAGCGGATAGGCTGGGTCTCCTGCTACTAAAAGGGGTACCTGAACTCCCTCCACATCAACTGTAGCCTGGGGGTGTCTCTCAGGATGTCTAAATAATACAAAAACCGCAAAAGTAATTTACTGTGCCAGTCAAAATATTTAATAAACCGTGTGTTTCATTGTCTAAACATGTTTTTCTTATTATTAAATGGCAGATGTTTTGGCATATATGAGAAATTCTCTCGTTAATATTAACTTTAGTTTTTTTTGATTAAACGTCGTTATTTTGTATTAATTCAAATTTCAGTTTTAATTAAAAACCTTAAGAGAAGCAGGTTACAGTACTAATTCAGTTGTTATCGCACTGAGAAGGGATGTTGAAAGGTGGGCTCACCTGTACAGATCCGATGCTGCAAACGCAGCTGCAGCATGGGCACTTCCAGGAGTGCCAACGCAAATGTCTCGTATCATGCACCTGTCATCAACAAGGGCCTGGAGAACAATAGATGGCCACCCTTTGCGATTAATGTAATCGCGGTAGCCTTCCGTCGGGGGAAGAATAGGCACATGCGTGCCATCCAGCGCACCGTAAATCTGTGGCACAAGATGCACCAAGGAATTGCGGTATGCAATTTCATTGGCCTCCGCTACAGTCGGAAGTCTGATATAATGCCGCATTAATTTTTCTTTAATAGCAGAGCACACAGCATATACACATCGATGGACGGTAGTTTTACTAACCCCGAAAGTTTCTCCAACTACTCTATACTCAGCGCAGGTTGCCAGCTTGTAAAGGGCGATGGCAATCTGCTTTTGGGTTGGAACAGGTGGTCTGTGGCAACCTGTGATGGGCGCAACATCAGGACTGTTGAATCCACACAACATCTCAAAAGTCGGCCGTGTCATTCTAAAATGTTGCAGCCAGAGATTTTCTGTGAAGTGTCTCTCCACCACCTCCTCCCAGAAGGTCTTATTCCGTCGTCTCTCCCATACCCGTGGGTTTCGTCGCACTGGGGTACTTTCTTCGAGCTCTAGGGCTATCAGACAAGCAACTGCTTCATTCTGCTGTCGTCTTCGGATATTATGTACAATTCCAATTATTTATGTAACTGAAATAACAGTAAGCTGGCAAATTTCAAAAAACTGTCTAAATAATCTCTCCATTTCTTTGTTTCTTTGTTTAGTGGAGGGGGTGTAATGTGGAAAACAAAAGGTAGATAATTTGCGACATACACAAAATTATGTATGGAAACGGCTCAAGGGCAGATTTTTTTCGCGATACAACAAAACTTATGCGACAGTTCGTTTTGGGGGGGGGGGTGACGTCATCACGCACACCATTTTATCGATAAAAAGCCAGTTGGATGGAAACAGGCTGGAGACAGCAAATTTTGCACATTTTTTTTATGTATATTCTGTTTGTCGATAACAAAACGTCGCAAAAAACTGGATGGAAACTTGGCTAATGACTCCCTGCAGAATACCTCAAAAAAAAGAAAGAATTCCAAATCGATGTCCGAATTTTAGACTTGTCAATTAAAACACGCAGACTCCTTTAAATATTTTGACGTCTGCTTGATTAATTGTTTAACATGTGCTATCAACACTGACCGCATTATTAGTGAAACCCTGCAAAGTCTGTATATCCATTGTGGAAGATTCAGACCCGGACACAAACAGGCAGACACAGAATGTCCCAAAACACACCTTTATTTACAATCCCCACCACAGTGCACAAAAATACCACAACAGAGGTCCTTTCTCGCTCGCTCTCTCTTCTGCCGCCTCCAACTCCTCCCTCACAAGCTCCATCCTCTTCCACCCAACTCTGGCTGTCGAATGGAGTGAGGCGGCCTCTTTTATAGTCCACCCAGAAGTGCTCCAGGTGCTCCCTAATTAACATCCGAGTTCAGCTCCTCTTCTGGCAGCACTTCCGGGTGTGGTGGAAGTGCTGCGGACCACAGTTCCGGAGCTGTCCAGGCACCCCCTGGTGGTGGCCACGTACCTCCATAGGGTTGAGCTCCCAAGCTCTGTGGCCCCCTTATGGTCTAGGGAAGATACTGCTGTTTTCCTGGTCCTTCCCTTCTTCCAGCTTCCGGGTGGGGCAAGGTCCCTGGACATCTGTCACACCTTAAATATCAACTTGATATGTACTTCATCAGTCCTCGAGGGGAAACTGTCTTTTTGCATGACCTTTGGGTCAAATATCAGCCACTGTCACAGTTTCCAAGGCAGCCTTTATTCAAAGCATACTGATGTCAGTCATAAGTGTCAGGTATGGCAACATGAAAAGCTAAACTAGTGAGGGGCACAACTACAACACCTCTAGATTATGAGCAATATTCTGCTCTGGATACATCAGTATGTAGAGCTGCCTAAAAAGGACAGAACTGAAATTAATGCAAGAAAATGGCAGAGTGCTACTAATTGGATAAATGGTGTCATATAAGCAGTGTATGTGATTAATGAGCCAGTATCTCCAATACACAGTCATTTAAAAGTAAATATATTATGTATTTTATGAAGTGTATCAGATTAATTTATCAAACCTTGTAGCCTCTATGGCTGTTGCAGTTAACTACAGTATGTTATGCTTATTTAGGCACATTTCTTATTATGTTGCTCCACTTCAGTGCTGTCATTTGAAGCTTATTCATCCATTCATTTTCTAAAGCTGGTTTTTATTTTGCTATTAGAGTGTCAGAGAAATCCCAGCTCATTGAGTGTATAAAGCAAGAGCCAGTCCTGGTTGTCAATAAGGTAACACACATTGGATAAGGTAGACATCTAAAAACGCCACAGAGACAGAAGCAGAGAATGGATCAGGAATCAAAGCCAGCGAATCCTGGAGTCATGAGGCAGGACACTGGAGCAGCACACTGGAGAAGCAGCAGACATAATCCATCTAGAATTTAACTTCTGGTGAAAATCTGAATTACGGTAGCTGTTATAAAAGGTGGTGGTGTACATGGACAGACTGCTTTAAACAAATTAAAAGCCCTACGACTGTTTTAAGGAAGAACACATCAAACGTATTTTAGGTTTGCTTGGTATGAACTTTGGGGAAATTTTCTGGCTACAAATTCTGACAAGTGTTGTGGTTTTTATTCCTAGAGAGTTTGTGATTTAGCTTAAATAATTTCTCTATTGCTAACATTTCTCCTAAGTTTCTTCGACCTGCCCTTGCTTAAGACAATTGTAACGGTCACAGTCACTAATCTCTAATTAAACCACAATTCAAATGGAAGTCAACACAACAAGGGAACTGAATGGTAAATGAAATATAAGACCAAAGGGAGGGCACAGGAAAACAAAATGCAATCGGAATAGGCAAAGAATTAAGGAAATGATCATTTTCAAAGTACGCCTTGACTGTGCACACTGCACTCTATCAATTTAAGTCAGAAAACTCTTTAATCCTGCAGAACAAAAGGCATCATTTCTTTTATTGACATTGTTAATACAGCTCAGCTGAGTCATTGTCCTGTGGTTGGACAATTAACGTTGATTCTGAGATTGTAGATTAAGGCACGCAAGCATTAAATTATTGCACTAGCCTCCCCATTCAACGGTTCTCATGGTATTATTTTTAACTTTCTATTCATTTCATGTAGCCGCTCAACAACCCATGCCTCTCTATGCACATAATGGGTAAATGGTGGGATCTTCGTGACTGGATTTCAGGAAGACATGTTTAATGTGTGGTCACCATCTGTCTACAGTGCCAAACTTTGTGTCCACACTGCTAAGTCTTTGTTTAAATAAGCAGACATTAATTTCCGTTTCCACACTTTGTCCACATTAGCCTGGCTTTTTTAACCCCTAGTAATGGAGACTTTTGAAAACAGTCCACAAGTCTACAGAGTCCGATACTTCTGACAATGTAATGTGGATGGGTGAAAACACAGCCTTTTGAAAACATAGAGGATCTAATTGAATTTTGTACAGTTTGACTGCTGCATACATGCACAAAAGCCAAATAATTTAATGGTCGCTACAGTTTCAGATTACAGTAAATCCTGTGGCCCGCCATGTTACTGTGCCTTGCTCAATGTTGGTGAAAATCAACGTCAGGGATCGTTACTCACAGTCCTGGAGTGCAGCAGTGTCTAGAAGACAGTCTGCTGCTGATGATGAGACTTGGCATCAAACTATTTTTCTTGTTTGAGCTTTCGTGCTTCCAAAACAAATTTTAATTACATGGTAGAGCAGGGAGTCTAACTTCCAGTCCTGGGGGGGCTGCAGTGGCTGAAGTGGCTGCAGGTTTCAACACCCTTAATTGCCTATTTTAGTTTTAAGCAACTGCATTTAGGGTTTAATTGTTTTGAGTTTTCTTAACCAGCCATCAGTTAATAATGCGGTGTAAATGAATAAATGATAAAGGAGTCCCAGGCCTCCAGCTAACTTGGTGGTGAATGTGCATCTTGAAGTATCTGTGTTAATAAAATGTTTAGAAATGAATGAGAGAAAAAAAATATCAGTCTGTTTTGGTCCACAAAACATATGGATAATGTTCTCAGAAAAGGAAATGGTGCATTATTCTAAAATTTGTGTTAGATGAATGAAAGCACCGCCAAGCAATAGAGTTAAATACCAAGTGTCACTATCAGCAAGGATTGTCTTCTAATTAGGAATCTAGTTGGAATGAAAACCTGCAGCCAGTGTGGCCCATGAGGACCATGAGTGACTATCCCTGATTTGTGTCATACATGTTCTTGGTTGTGTTAGTGTGGATGGAGAAATGTTTATTAATGATGTGAAAACATTAGTGTGGACAGAGATTGTTTTAATGTTTTTAATGAAAACGTCGTATGGACGTAGCCTGTACTGCTATTCTTTCAAATGTTCGGGTAGTTATAATACAATGGATTGCCTTTGAGGAATCTTAGCTTAGTATTTCATTTTTATGCCAGTTGAAGCATAGAGGGGACTCAAAGTAGCCTCAAAGCCCTTTCTGAGATAACGTCCTGCCAGGCCCAATAAAAAGCCATCTAGTTCACCACTTATAGTGCTAAACGTCTGTCGTAATTGCTATTGCCCAGAGTCACTTTACATTTAAGATGTAAAGCTGGGCCTTTTAGGATGCAGTTTTGTCAGAATCCTCCCCACTTCTTCGACTTGACGACATGAGAAGGAAAGCCATAGGTATGGGGGCAGGTTCAAAAGAATAAAGTGACCTAAAACTGATGTGATTTTTTACTTTGCAAAAAGAAAGCTGCACATTAGATTTACCAGTTGGGCAACTTAATTAGATTAAAAGACATTTGTATCATAATTTTATTAAGTAGATCCATCAAGTTTCTTTTTTTCAGTGTTTTTATTTGGTTTTCCTAGCTTCCTTTAATATTTTTTCCTTTTTAATTTTGTTCAAATTTTGTATTAATACATTATTCATTTCTATTATTTAATGGATTGTTAATTTTTATCATTAATTTATCTCAGCCACAAATGAGGGGTTATTGGGTTTGGATTGGTGGGTGAGCCTTAGTAAACTTCTTCCCCCCACATCTGCAAGTTCATGGCAAATGCATTACGCAAACAAATTAGCAATTGATTTTCCTGAAGGCTCTGTCACAAATCAACTGCTGCTCAGCATTTCATTGAAGGTGTGCACAGATCAAAAGTGTTGATTGCTCCTCACGCAGCGGGGTGTAGTGGCAACGGCACTGGGCTCTAAATCACTGGGCTGCTTCCTGCCCGACTCGCGGTGTGACTCTGAGCGAATCACTACACCTGCCTGCGCTCCTGGCACAACTGATATATATTATAACATAGAAAAAATAAGTTTAGAATATAATTTAATGTAAACAAGATATTTTTTATTTTAATATGAAAGTAGGTTTATTTTATCTCAGCTCACACTTTAAAGTCCGTAGAAAAGGGCTACATTAGTGAACTATATTTGATGTTGTATACTTTTACATTTCAGGCCATCCACTTGGAATTTATTGCGGCTGTTGTTATGCTGTCACTAATTTTAATCATATTACATAAATTAATCTGACTCTACTGTATTCTGTGTCTGTATTCACACCCCAAAGATATACACTTTAGATTACAGTATGTATTATCAATGAAATGGTGCGGTATGGTTGAAATCACTCCCACAGTCAAAAAATGAACCTTCTCATTGTTCAAAATGTCTTCCCCGTTCAGATTTACTTTGATAAATGCAGCAATGGACAAATGTCAGGCTCACTTTGCCAAACTCACACACAACTAAAGGAGAAATTTGTTACTTTGATGGACTATTTGGTATATCAACAGGAAAGAGCGACATCAGTGTTTATAACAGGGCGACCCACGGAGTGGTGGCTCTGAGGTAGGGATCTACAATGGCAATCAGAAGGTTGCTGGTTCGAATCCCATAAAAGCCAACTCCGTTGGACCCTTGAGCAAGGCCCTTAACCTGCAATTGCTCTGTCCTGGGTATGACGTTAATCTGCATCTAGCCATGCATGTAGGCCCTCCAACCTGCAGGGAAAAACCTGGGGGTTGGTGGCAGAACTGGCCCTCCAGCCACCATAAAAAACCTCACATTGTCCCACTCCATCTGAACTGGTGTGGTGCTGAGGTGTCACCCATTGCATGGCTGCCCTCGGGTCCTAACCTGGGGTCCTGAGGTGGCTTGTCATGTGGTGGGTGCGGCAATGCGCTGTATCAGCGAGTGCTCCTGACCTCTCTCACCCACACAGAAATGTCAGCTAACACAGAAGAATACAAGATAAATGTTTTTCAGATAGCAGAAGGGACATTATATCAGAATACAAACCAAACTGAATGTACTTATCCTTTAAATAAAACCATTATGTGAATCCACTTAATGACTATGTAATCTCCAGTTTTGTTACCATTTATCAAAAGAATTCCTGCGTCTGAATGATCTCCAGCTCTCCAACAGTATTTTCAGTGTTCAGTCTTTAAAGATAAATTAAGTCTCTCCATAAGTGAAAATTCCATAATAAGAAAGGGATAACAAGTGAATAAAACCCCATGTTGCCTTCACACTCATTCACCTTTTATTTAAAATGCTTTTCATAAATCACTTCACCCCAAAATATTCTAGTAAGCTTTATTTTGACATCTTCCTTGCCATTCTTGATTAACCACATATAATTGGGTTTCTCTAGAGACAAGAGACGGTAGATCATTTTGATCTGAGGAGCTGCTGACATCAAATTAACTTTGCTTATTCTTCAAAAAAAAAAGAAAAGAAATCTTGCACCGTCAGCTTAACAAATGCCTCTCTCAGAAAATAATGTATGGTTGGAGGAGCAAATGAGCATTTGCTGGCACAGCACCTGTGAACGTCTTTCCGCCTCCCTAGAAAGAAAGAGGACATTTTAACAGGCCCAGCTATAGTACAGATATTTAGGTTAAGCACGGTGTGTCAGGCGCCCACGGCCATTACCCAGCTGGGATGCCAGTTGGATGGAACGACTGGGGGTGGGGAGAGTATCTAGGGCACTACCTTTCCCGGGAGGCTAGCGGGCAGCCCTCCTGGGTGGCTGTGGCTCCACAGATTCCCACAGGGCACACTGGGAGTTGGAGTTTGGTACAGCCCTGTTGGGTTCTGTGGAGACCGCCAAGGGGAGCTGCAGAGCCCTACATTGAACTTCCATCACACCTGGGAGTGATTCCAGGTAACACTGATGAGCCACCTGGAGCACACCCAGGATCTGCATAAATAGAGCCGCCTCACCCAATTCAGGGAGCCAGAGTCGGGAGGAGGAAGATGAAGCTTGTCAGAGAGAGAGAGAGAGAGGCAGAAAGACTGAGAGCAACCCAAGGGTAGAAGCAAGGTACTATATACTATGATGCTGTACTGTGCTGGTGAGCAAGGAAAAAACACTTCCCCAACTCTGAATAAAAGGGTGTTGTTTGCTGCACTTGTGTCCCTACCTGTCTGTGTCGGGTTAGGGTGAGCTGGAGCGCCCCTGGTTTCCACAATGGACAAATATAAAAGAGGCTTACTCCATGGTTGCTGGGTTGGTGGCATCAACTCCATTTCAGAACTAAACCTAGCCTCTGGTGTTCCCCTGAACAAATGGGGAATCTGGGCACAGTGTAGTGAGGTGTTTCAACTGTGAGGATATACGTACCAGATAAATACACACACATTCAGCTTTATATATTAGATTAAATCCAAGTCAATGGTCTGAATCTAACAGGCAGCCTTTGGAACCACTTAGCCTTTTCTGGAACTACAAATTTAATTTAAAGGATGACATTCATTTTTTAGTATATTGTGTTGTCTGTGTGTGTGTGTATATACAGTATATATATACAGTGGAACCTTGGTTCACGACTATAATTCGTTCCAAAACTCTGGTCGTAAACTGATTTGGTCGTGAACCAAAGTAATTTCCCTTATAGGATTGTATGTAAATACAATTAATCCATTCTAGACCGTACGAACTGTATGTAAATATATATTTTTTAAAGATTTTTAAGCACAAATATAGTTAATTATACCATAGAATGCACAGCGTAATAGTAAACTAAATGTAAAAACATTGAATAACACTGAGAAAATCTTGAACAACAGAGAAAACTAACACTGCAAGAGTTAGGTTGAGCATAACCTCCTTGGACTTGTACTCCACACATCGTGCTATATAACCTAACATTCTGTTAGCCTTCTTAATGGCTTCTGAACACTGTCGGGAAGTCGATAGCTTTGAGTCCACTATGACTCCAAAATCCTTCTCATAAGGTGTACTCTCGATTTTCCGACCGCCCATTGTGACTGTCTCTCTCGCCCGCGCGCGTGTCTCTCTCTCTCGCCCACGCGTGCGTCTCTCTCTCTCTCTCGCCCACGCACGTGTCTCTCTCTCTCACCCACGTGTCTGTGCGTGTGTGTGTGACTCTCTGTCTTGCTGCACAGGGAGAGACTGTACACGTGCGGAAATCATCGGCGCACACAAACCGAAAGGGAAACTGACTTGTTCGTATACCGAGTCTGTGGTCGTGAACAGATGCAAAAGTTTGACGAACTTTTTGGTCATAAACCGATTTGTACGTGTTCAGAGACGTTCGTGAAACCAAGGTTCCACTGTATATATACCCATAAGCAAAGTGGCTGCTTATATATTGCCCTGCATATTGAATTGTAAATTAGATGAATGGTGCCATTAATACTGTATCTAGTTTTCTGGCCAGAGTCCAGGATGCTTGCAAACCTATTTTATGTTGTTGTGTGACTTTTCCTCTTAGGCAGAGGTGTCGGGTGAGATTTGAATTACTATTAATAAAAATATGTAAGTGCTTTGTAAAATAGCAATGCAAAGAGAACGTTGAGAACACAGTTACTAATTTAAGAATACAATGCAGCTGACCACACCAGCCTGACAGAATAACTGCTTTCCCTTAGCTACTAACACCGGCCTTTACCCTTTCTAGGGGTCCACAAGGATGGTCCTACATTTGCATCTGGTGAAAATAAGCCCTTTTTTTCTTTCTTACTTTTAATGGCAACAGTAACACTGATCCTGCAGATCCTCCTACATTTCTTCTGCATCTTCTGTAGTGTGTCATGACAATCACTTTGTGAGACTTAAGGCACCTGCTCAGTGAACAACTTCATTGAAATAATGTCAGTTCTGGTCATATGTCAGTGTTAAGCTTTTTTTTTTTTTTAACAGTGTCTGTCACTAAACATAAGAAATCGTCCATCCATCCATTATCCAACCCGCTATATCCTAACTACAGGGTCACGGGAGCCAATCCCAGCCAGCACAGAACGCAAGGCAGGAAACAAACAAACCCCGGGCAGGGTGCCAGCCCACCGCAGGGTGCACACACTAGGGACAATTTAGGATCACCAATTCACCTAACCTGCATGTCTTTGAAGTGTAGGAGGAAACCGGAGCACCCGGAGGAAACCCACGCAGACACGGGGGGAACATGCAAACTCCACGCAGGGAGGACCCGGGAAGCAAACCTGGGTCTCCTAACTGTGAGGCAGCAGCGCTACCCACTGCACCACCCTGCCGCCCATGAGAAATCTTTCCCATTTGAATTTCATTAAAGCTATCTATACGCCTCTATAGCAAGCAAGACTGCATGGATTTTGTTTACAACTGGAATTGTATGATCCAGGCATTTGCATATGAAAAAACTACTTGGCAAAAATATTTGCACAAACAGAGTGAAGAAGCAGTCTTTACCAGCACAATATATGTAAAGCTCACCTTATTTTACCTCAAATATTAATTTAAGCTGCGCAATGGTAGTAAAATTATGCTAAGCCTCAGAGTACTAAAGGTTATTGTTTTCAAAGTAGTCAAAGTCACCATGATGGAATCCAGGGAACAGAAGTAAGTGACTAAGCCCACCCCTACTGAGTCAGTATTGAAAGTGCAGGGTATACCAAGACCAGTCATTCTGGTGGTGGGAAAGTGTCCGTCCTATTACTGATAGCCCAACTATAGAGGACTTTCCTAAATGAGCAATTAACATGTAACAATTGGCTCCTAATCCTATTATAAGCTAAAGAGCAACTGATCCAATTTTGGAATGTTATCCTTTCTTAAATAATACAATAGAAGTGCTTTGCCTTGTACAGTATAATTTAGTTTCTTTCATATGTGTACTTTGTTTTATGGTGTGTGTGAATGATTCCTTGATTCTTTCATACTTTTATTTTAATTTCATAACTGATTTTTGCAGTTTGTATCTTATTTAAAATGGAAAAGTCACTCATACTCAGACCTTGGGATACCATTTGTATTTTTGATAAAGTGAAGATTAAATGGTTAGAGAATAAACTTCGTGGATGCACAGCTCCCTCTTGTGGTCATTTTATGAGTTGATTATGTGCATATTCAAGCCATCAACAGTAGCTGTGTTATTGTCTGGATGTTATCTTTTTTTTGTTACAATGAAATGAAAGCTTGGAAAATATTAAAACAAATAGAAATATGAAGGTGTGAGGTGAAAATTGTATGGTTTTTGGTTTTTTTTTTTAACACACTTTTTTTTCATACCAGGAATCAAACCTGGGCTGGCCAAGTGAAAACTGGGAACTGTCGCTGTTAGTAACTCCAAACATCTGTGAAAAGGGTTACTGTCTTTAAATTCAAAGGTTTTCATTTACAATTAATTTATTGTGCCAATATACTACCTGCCTTTTTACAAAGGCACATTGTACTCAAGTCGAAAGAAGATATGCTCTGCCCGGCTCCTTATGAATCTCCTGGCAGCTAAAACCAAAAAAGCTACCTTCTGGTACATTTCAAGTCTGTGTCATTGTTAAGGAGGAAAATTCTGTCAGTAAAAGTAGGCGTGACTCACCGCTATCAGTGTGTCCAAATGGAGCCTGCCATGTACACCGCTCAGTACAGCATAGCAAGACTGACTAAAACGACCAAGCAATGGTCATTAAGTTCATTTATGTAACACGTTTACAGCAATCGGACAACAGACAGATCACACTTACGCCTTACATTATCTAAAGGTCTCCAAATAATTGAACAGAGTAAAGATCTTTGGCAAATCATTGTTTCATTGATCATAACTTATTATATGTAAATCAAGAAGAGAATAAAACGTTAAAATGTCATATGATCTCATCTCTGTAATAATGTGCTGGTACAAATGATTCAGAATGTCTTAGTTAAACATTCAGGCATAGTCACAAGCATTTGCAAATTGATACAGAACACTTTACCCTTATGTTATACACACTATTTTATTTATTTATTCATATTTTCCAATTCTTATTTCTCTTTCACTACTTTCATCATGAGAGAAGTCATCTGAATGTCACTACAACAGAAGGACAGGAACACCTACAAAGAGCAATTCCTGAACGCGATGTAATGGGGTTGGTGTGAAGTGAACCAGCAGTTTACTGATGAACGTCTTCGCCTTTACATGTGAACTTCTTACACACGTCCCAAGGAGGATCTTAGTGACATTTGTTTTTGTGTACTTGTTTGTGCATGTTTACTCTTTGTTTCTTTATGTTTAAAATATTGTGAATGAAAAATTCTCCCTGAAATTTCAATAGAACTTTTCCTACTTTAAACCGTTATGGGGTTTTGTGTGCACCCCAGATCAATGATTTTTATTTCTCTCTTGTGTTCTCAGGGTAACGTTTTGTGGTCTGTGCTGCAAAAAATATGTTGAAGCCAACATCTCACAGAAGTCCCGCACCACTGTCAAATACACCATGAAGACTTTGGCCAGTATTGCTGAAACAATTATTTTCATGTTCCTTGGGATCTCTGCTGTTGACACATCTAAATGGATCTGGGACACAGCCCTGGTGCTGTTCACTCTGCTTTTCATTCTGGTGTTCCGAGCCATTGGTGGGTATGCTTCTGGGAATGCTCCTCATCACTTTCAGCTGCCCTAAGTGTTCAAACAAGAGAAGCTATCAATAGCAGGAATCTCCAACTCCACTCCTGGAGCGCTAGTGTGGCTGCAGGCTTTCATTCTAACTGTTTACTTAATTAGTGACCAATTTTGGCTGCTGTTTAACTTGTTTGCCTTCATTTTAACCGACTTGTTCTTTAAGACTCAGCTCTATCTATCTATCTATCTATCTATCTATCTATCTATCTATCTATCTATCTATCT
>JANRMT010062806.1:87398033-87453872 GCA_026402145.1 Polypterus bichir lapradei
TCTATCTATCTATCTATCTATCTATCTATCTATCTATCTATCTATCTTAACTGAACTTGGAATTTTTCAAAAATGTTTGCATTTTACTCACACAATTAGTTTTACTGAGCTTAACTGTCATCATTTCCCTCTTCTCTCTGTCACGGTGTCACTTTATGATAAGCATGTGGACATTTCTATTATTGACACGTCATCTTAACTGGTGTTTCTTTACCATTATTTTTATTGTAAAGGAAATAGAAAGCAACTTCAAGATCAAGTTCAACTTTAGTTAGTGATCATATTAACAGATGTTTCTGTTAACTCCAGTCCTGGAAAGCCACAGTGGCTGCAGGTTTTCATTCTAACCCTTTTCTTAATTATTGACCTGTCTTTGCTGCTAATTAACTTCTTCTGCCTTCATTAAATTGACTTGCTATTTAAGACTCAGACCCCTCAATCGTTTCTTTTTTCCTTTAATTAGCAGCCAAACAATAATGAGATACAAAGCGAGCCAACACGTGACCGGCCTAACCTGTGTCCATCTTACAGCATCTGAAAATAAAGAAAGGTGAAGGTCTCAACAACATTGATCTGCTCAGATCCACAAAACATTTCAAAAGTGCTCTTCGAAAAATTAAAATCAATAGTTTTGAAAATGTCTGCTGTGGCAGAATGAGAGGAGCAACAAACCATGGAATCAAGTAAAAGGTTTATTGAGTAACAATAATTGACCTCTAATTAAACACAATGGTTGGTGTGAAATTGGTTGGAGTTTGGGACCCTGACTTAGCTGGTCATCTGCTGGCTCTCTTCACTTATGTTAACCTCCTTATCATTAGACCTGAGTGTCACTCAGGCTGTAAAAACAGTGCTAAAGGTGTTAGTCCCAAGTGTCACTTTGGCAGCGGTATAGATGTATCTCATGTAAGACCCGAAGTTTACTCGGTCTGTGAAAGTGCCAACAACGTTAGTGCCGAGCGTTACTCAGGCATCTCTATAGTCGTGTCTTGTGCTACATGGGCAACAATGTAGATGCATCTTCTCCTAGACTCATAATGGCATCACAGAAGAAACACCTGTCATCAGCAGTGAATCTGTCTTCAGGCGGTGAAATAGAAATGATCAGTGAAACTGAAAGTGGTTCTGGGAATTCGAAAGTGACAGTTGTGTCATGCACACATGTGCAGTGTGCTGTTCATATTATTATTATTATTATTATTATTATTCATTATTGTTATTACTTGTATCATTATTATACTTTCTACACTTCTGACTTTGTACTTTTAGTATTTTGCACATTTTAAAGTAGAAAAATGAGATTTAACAAAATTGTCATTTTTCAAGACAAAAAATGCAATGCTTTTTACATGCTATTTGAGAAAAAAATATAACATTAAGGAGGTTAAGGAAAAAATGAAGCAACTCAGGGGAATGAATCATAAAAAAAAAAAAGAAAAGAAAAGAAATTCAACTAAAATGAAGGCAAACGAAGAAAAATTTGCCACTGATTAAGTAAATGTTTAGAATGAAAACCTGCAGCCACAGTAGTGCTCTAGGACTGGAGTTGGAGACCCCTGATCTACAGTAAATGCCTAGCATTGGAAAATTTTATGGGCTACTCCAGGTCCTCTAGTGACTTGTAGATCCACTCATGGGGTCCGCAAAATTACGTAAAACAGAGCCTTCAGGCATATGTCGCATGATTCTTCAGTTGACAGGTGAGTTATAGAGGGAGATGGACTAGTGATATGAGTGAAAGAGCACAAGATAACAGAAAAATGGTGACGAGAGTGCGGGAATAAAATACTTTTTAGAGGATGGGTGAGTAAGTGAGCTAGCCATCATGTCAGAAGTGCTGTCAAACCATTTTTATGCTTTGTGCATTTTCATCCTTTGTTCGTGTCCGTATACATTATGTGTGTGTGTATCCACATGAGTTTTGTTCCCTGAGGTTGTCAGTTCAAATCCCACTACTGACACCATGTGACCATGAGCAAGCTTCACCTCCCTGTGCTACAAACAAAACAAAAGCAATATAAACCAATTGTACCTCAGATGTTGGATAAAGGTGTTGGACAAATAATCAGTTATAATAATAATAATAATAATGGAGCTTCTACCATATGGAACATAGTAGCAAAAAAATGTAAAAAATGCATTTAGTACCTTTCCCAAGATGCATTTTGTGTGTATACCTGCACAGGCTTTTTTATGTGTTTGCGTTCTCTTTCAGTCAAGTCATGTCGATCTTTTGTACTCTAGATATCAGAAATCATGGAATTTTGTGTATTTAATTTCAGCTCACAGATTAGTCATTAGCTTCCAAAATTTAATAATCAATATTCTCATCTCAGTTGCCACTGGTAGACTCTTCATCAGCATTCATCTGGGTGGAACTTCATCAACTAATGAACTTTTGTCTTCTTCTGAAGGTGTCATTCTCCAGACCTGGGTGCTGAACCAATTCAGGATCTACCCCTTGGATAAGATTGATCAAGTGGTGATGTCATATGGGGGACTCAGAGGAGCTGTTGCATTTGCGTTGGTAATCTTGCTCAATGGGGCAAAGGTCAAAGCAAAGGACTACTTTGTAGCCACAACTATAACAGTTGTCTTCTTCACAGTCATCATTCAGGTATCACTGTTTTATGTTTGGTTTACTTTAGATTTTGGATTACTTCTGTTTTTGGCTTTAAGTTGGGGGACAATGGCTTCAAAAGGTAGTGTTCCTTCCCAATTCATAGTTCTCATTGTGTATGAATGTGTTTGCTGCTTTCGGACACAAATCCACTACAGTGTAGATGAACAGATGATTCAAAAGTGACCCAGTGAGTGCATTCTGTCTTCAACTGGTAATTAGTGTGGGTAGTGGCCTTGTGTTCTTTGCTGCTCGGCTAGGCTCTTGATTCCTATGATCTTGTTTTAATGCATTAACCTTGGATCATTTTAAGGAAATCTGTGCCTAGGTGTTCAGTAAAATGGTAAGAAACGGGGAGCTCTTAATATTTGCCTAGATTTGGAGCCATTTTGAATGATTGTTGCTTTGGATGTTTAGCAGAATTGCTCTAAGTTGGAGAGTTAAGGTGGTCTGGGTCATTAAGATTATTTTATTAGGTTAGTTGGGAAACTTATGTTTGCAGCACTTGTGAGTTAGCTGTGAGGGATGTTTTTCAGTGAAATTTGTTAAGTTCAACAGATAATTTCTCTGAGCAAGTCCTGCATATAGCATACATGAAGCTACTATAGAGTACATTACTTTATAATGAAATTATTTAGTGATTCAGTTTCATCCCTTTTAGCAGTATACAGGAGATTTTTTTCTTTAGTCCCAAGTATTTCTAAATAAGGCTTGGAGTTTTCATCTGGTAAATAGTACATTTTTTCAGATTAGGCCAGTTTTAATAGAATATGCAGAAAATTGAATGCAGCTTTAATTGAAGATCTTACAGTTTGATGAAATATAAGGAATATATCTTTATTTGTGAATTAGCACATGTACAGGTTGTAATGTGGCTGGGAAAGCAGACTACAGTGGGCAAGCAAAAAACTGAGGTACCAGCCAGGTCACACCTTTTACCTGTAACAAAAATCAAAAGAAAATATGGCCACGGTCAGCCTTGGAATTAGTAGTGCTAGTAGCAGAGTCGGAGCTCTGTCCTCCTTGTTTGTGGGCCAAATACTTATGCCTCCTTTCCTGGGTAGTCCCTTTTAGCACTGGTGCTGGAGAGGAGCGAGTCTTCTCAGAGCATTGTGGGCAGAGCTAGGCATTGTTCTTAGGGCGGTCTTTTGATGCTATGGGTGGGAAAGAGAAGATTCTGTTAACATCAGCACCCTTTTTCATCCTGGGGTGCAACAGCTTACTTCAACTGTGTCAGGAAGGTGGTCCTTACACGATTAAGAAAAACACCTATGCAAGACAGGGGTTTGATTATACCTTCATTCACATATGATATCATAATTCATATTGAATTACAAATGCAATAATTCAATTAACATTTAATGAGTATACATGTTCAGGGATGAAGGCCCTGTGTTAGGGGAGTGCAGGTATGTACATGAGACTGTACTGGGATGGACTGGCAGCCCATCCAGGGCTTTTCCCACCTTATACCCATCATAGATATCCTTCTGACCTTGTGCCAGAATAAGAGGGCTTGGAAAACTAATGAATGAAAAATCAACTGCAGTATCAGTTGTCAAACGCTTGGGGGCGTTTCCCCGTTAAACTCAACAGACAGACGTAGACACAGGGTAAAAGCAATAAGAAGATCTTTTTTAATTCTTCCTTTTTTTTTGTAGTGCCTCCAAAGCACTCCACCCACAATAAACAGACAATAATACAATAATAATGATGATAAGTAAACACAATAACTCTCTCTTCCACCTCCCAGCAAGCTCTGCACACTCCTCCCGCCTCCGGCTTGCTTGCTGGGTTCCCGTCAGTCCTTTAAATAGTCCTTGACTCGGGTCTAATGAAGACATTTTCTTCAGCCCAGAAGTACTTCGGGACTTGCGTCCTCGTGACTACTTTGTACTTCTGGGCTAAAATGAAAGTATGAGTCCCCAGGT
Source organism: Polypterus bichir lapradei (assembly GCA_026402145.1). Classification (NCBI taxonomy): domain Eukaryota; kingdom Metazoa; phylum Chordata; class Cladistia; order Polypteriformes; family Polypteridae; genus Polypterus; species Polypterus bichir. Next base: position 87,402,585 of record JANRMT010062806.1, read on the forward strand.
TCTTTGACAGCTCCCCCTGGTGGCACCCATGGCACCCAACAGGGCTGAGAAACCGAACTCCAAGTCCCAAGATACCCAGCAGGAATCTGGGGCACCGCCACACTGCAGTGGAGCTGCCATCTAGCGTTTTGGGGAAGCAGTGTCGGCAATTAGGTGCCGTTCCCCATCCTTTCATTCCAGGGGGGTCCTGGCTGGGTTGAGCTGCCAGCCGACTGTCACACTGTTAATCCAAAAAAGAGCCTCCACACTTAACTTCATGTCTATTTTAGGTAAACTTGTGTACTTTTGGACTTTACAAGCCATTTTTATATGTAAGATCTTATCAGCCCAGCTCAGCCATAATAGAGATAATTAAATATACTATACTCTGATTCTAGTTAAAGGTAACACAGCTGTTCAGTATATATTTCTAAATTAGTATGTTTATTTTATCCAGTGTGTAAAATGAGGAAATTGTTTTGTAGCACAGTCTACTGGAAGCTACAGAAAAGGTACTAATGCTGCCTGGAATTTTTTTTGGCACCCAAGTCGGATATGTGAGAACCTGTCATAGCAGCCCAGGTGTTGTATTTCACTTTCCCATATATTGTGTCCTGGAGCTTAGACACACGCACCCAAAACAAGACAATCCCATGGTAAGCCGCTGCTCATTCAGAGGGTGAGGAACTGCTGTAAGCTGATCTTTTTAGCACGTTGTTCTCTAGACATACAGTAGTAATCCTGACCTTTTCTTTGATTCATGCACAGACCTTTTAAAAAATTAAACAATGACCCACTAAAATGTTGACTTGAAAGCCATTTACAGGCTGCGCTTTCTTCTGAATTGATGTGGCACTTTTGTGTTCCTTTACAGGGTTTGACCATTAAGCCACTGGTGAAGTGGCTCAAAGTGAAACGTGCTGACCAACATAAACCAACAATCAATGAGGAAATTCACGAACGGGTAGGTGGATTTCTGGGCTCTGGTAGAATGGGCAGTGAGGCTAATTATGTGCCAGCGTGTGAGGTTGTTGCCACATGCAGTGCTGTCCCATCTCTTCCTGTCAGTCTCTGTACATTGGTTTAGGAATGGAAAGTAGCAGTGAGATTCTCTTCAGGGTTCACGTTTAAGGAAAAGGAGCTGGGGAGTGTATTTGAGAATCTAAAAATAAGCTTATGAGACATGTTGCAGTTCTGTTCAGGTCTCCTAAAATATTCTGCCTTTCTCATTGCTCAGGCATTTGACCATATCTTAGCAGCTGTGGAAGATATTGCTGGTCAGACTGGGTACCACCACTGGAGAGACAAGTAAGTTTGAAATGCATTTTACAAAGATCTATAGCATCATCACTGTTGTGTAAGATGAGAAATACTTAATTGAGAAGCAAGTTATGGGCAGAGAGTTAATATTGTACAGTCCAGTTAAAAAGTTTGGAATATGTATGGAGTCAAGTTGAGTACCTACTGTACAGTATGTGCAAAGCAAAGGCCATTACAGAGCAACCCTGCAGAATACAGAAGAGGAAACTTCAGGCTGAAGAGAATCAAGAAATTATGAATAAAATAAGTACTTGAGTAGCACAGGAAAAACAAAGATCCGAACCATGTTTATTTTTAAATACTGTTTTTCACATTATTGCACGTCTCTGAGTGCTACACCTACCACCATGTACAAAACTGTCAATTTTTATAAAAAGTCAAAATACACACTATTGATAAACTTTTAATAGCAGCAAGCAAGATGAAAAACAAAATTTGATGCATAATGCAACCCTCTTGCAGGCCGCTGTCCTTTTAAGTAAAAAGAATATCTGACAGACACGAGTCCGCTTGCTGCACACCCCTGCCTGGACAGACTAATAATAACCAGACACTACCGTCCAGGCAGATGTCACTGTGACACGTGAGGCAGCAGAGCAGTACAGTACACCTACAGTATCTCCGTCAGACTATGATGATAGCAATTCTATCTTTGATGAGAGGTTATTATCTCTCATTGTTAAGAGATGTCACTTGGCAAAAAGTAGAAATGACATTTAAGGAAGCAAAAGATCAAAAATATAGTGAAAATCAGCATATTTAACGAGCCATAACTAAAATTATCAGGGGAAAATACTGAAATACTTCTTAATATATGTATTACATTACTGTAGTACAATGAAAGATAAATTATTAAACATTTATCTTAATGCAGAACATGGTATGAGAGAGACTGTGTGATTTTCACTATTTTTATCATCCTCTGCTTCTTGTGCTCTACGTTACGTTTCCTTCTTTATTGTTCTGTTGTTATTTTTGCACTTTGTGATCCCGTCAATGTTTTATATATATGACATTATATAAGGGAATCTGCTAAAAAGAACAGTAATAAATTAAACTATTAGCAGTAATCCTGCAATTATTTTGTATAGAATAGTAAAGCAATGCCTTAATCTGTGCCTGTTGTTTCACAACCTCTGCAGCCACCTTCTTCAAAGGCATGAATGTGGCATGTACTCTGACTTTCCAGCAGGTGGCAGCATTCCTCCTTATTTGACATGACTTTGTTTCTTAATCATGCTTTTTATTATAATCTATCTATCCACTATCCAACCCTGTATATCCCAACTACAGGGTCACGGGGCTCTGCTGGAGCCAATCCCAGCCAACACAGGGCGTAAGGCAGGAAACAAACCCCGGGCAGGGCACCAGCCCACCACAGGGTGCACACACAAACACACACACACACACCCACACACCCCAAGTACACACTAGGATGCATGTCTTTGGACTGTGGGAGGAAACAGGAGCACCTGGAGGAAACCCACGCAGACACAGGGAGAACATGCAAACATTTTGACAAGAGATACCTGAGCCAGCTCCTGATGCGAAACATATACATATGTTGGTGCATCCTGGGTCATTAGACTGAGTGATAAATTGAGATTTATGTCCCAGAACTTAGCTCCCAATTCCAAGTGTATTGTCCGCAATCAAGTGTTCAGTCTCAACGTCTCTTCCATTCTCATTGATGATTGAATTCATGCAGTACTTAAACTCTTCCACTTGCAGCAAAGTGCAAACCATTTTTTGATCAATCACTCCAGTGCACCATAAGCCAATTCAGAGATGTTGGAGAACATCATATCTCCCATTAAGCCAAAACTAATTCCAAAGAACACTGAGCTCAGCTCATCAAAAAATGACAAGCAATTTAGTTACTGTACCTGCTTTGCTTATCCTCGATGGACTCTGAACACTCCAACTCTATACTTTTTGATAGACCATAATTCTCCCCACACCCACCACAACCAATCAAAACCTTTACTCTGACTTCTCCGGCTTAACGTGTTTGCATGCTTACAGGTGGGAGCATTTTGACAAGAGATACCTGAGCCAGCTCCTGATGCGAAAGTCAGCCTATCGGATTAAAGATGACATCTGGGACGTCTATCACAAGTTGAACGTGCGAGACGCCATCAGCTATGTTGATCAGGTAGGCAGCAAGTGTTACTAACCCTCTTCTTCTCTTCACTTTTGCTTCTCCCTCTTTATATCTTACTATGCCTGCCTCTCATTTTCCCACCAGACATGACTTGCTACAACTGTGAAATCACCTCAGTAGCTCTTGATTTTACATTGCACTCTTCACATAAAATACATTCTTAAACTACTTTACACATTTAGTAAAATGCAGTAATTATAATTATAAGCCTATAGCAATCAAGCAGTACTCAGAAAATAAAAAAGGAAACTAAACAGAATAATCTGAGTGAGGCCTACCAAATCAGTATAATAAAAAAAGAGCTGACATCTATCTATCCATTCGTCCATGTTCTGAGCCCACTTAATTCAAGTTTATGATCACTGGATATCCAGGATCTGATGCAAGTCAGCAACCAAACCTGGACACCCTCACACGCTCATTCACTCCTAACAGGACCATTTATAGTCCATCCGGAAAGTATTCACAGTGCATCACTTTTTCCACATTTTGTTATGTTACAGTCTTATTCCAAAATGGATTAAATTCATTTTTTTCCTCAGAATTCTACACACAACACCCCATAATGACAACGTGAAAAAAGTTTACTTGAGGTTTTTGCAAATTTATTAAATATTATAAAACTGAGAAAGCACATGTACACAGCCTTTGCCATGAAGCTCAAAATTGAGCTCAGGTGCATCCTGTTTCCCCGATCATCCTTGAGATGTTTCTGCAGCTTAATTGGAGTCCACCTGTGGTAAATTCAATTGATTGGACATGATTTGGAAAGGCACACACCTGTCTATTGTGGCCCGCGGCTGAGGGTGGTACCCAGCCGGGACGCCCAGGAGGACCGGAGGAGGGCTTGTGCCTCCTCCAGACCTCGAGTTGTCCACCCTGGTTGTGTTGGGGGCCACGGGTAGAGGGCTTGGAAGCCCAACCCTGTAGGGGCCCGTGGTCACCGCCAGGGGGCGCCCCAATGCCTTGGAAGCCCTGGACCTCAGCACCTCCGCCACACCAGGAAGTGCTGGGGGGAAGAGAAACAGGGACACCCGGAGTGCTTCCGGGAGTACAGCCGGCACTTCCGCCACACTGGGGCATGTCGGCGGGAGATTGCCGGGAAGCACCTGGAGCACATCCGAGTCTGGATAAATGGGGCCGCCTCCCTTCATTCGAGGCTGGAGTTGGGTGAGGAGAGGACGAAGCAGGAGAAGCTAGAGTGGAGGCGGCCTGAAGAAAGGCAGAGTGTGTGAGAGGTCTGGACTTTGGGGAGCTTGTGGTGGTTTGTGTGCACTTAAACTTGTACAGTATATACTGTGTAAATAAACGTGTGGTGGTATTTTACATGTCTGTCTGTCTGTGTCCGGGGCTCATTCACACTATATAAGGTCCCACAGTTGACAGTTCATGTCAGAGCACAAACCAAGCATGAAGTCAAAGGAATTGTCTGTAGACCTCCTAGACACGATTGTCTCAAGGCACAAATCTGGGGAAGGTTACAGAAACATTTCTGCTACTTTGAAGGTCCCAATGAGCACAGTGGCCTCCATCATCCGTAAGTGGAAGAAGTTCGAAACCATCAGGACTCTTCCTAGAGCTGGCTGGCCATCTAAACTGAGTGATCGGGGGAGAAAAGCCTTAGTCAGGGAAGAGATCAAGAACCCAATGGTCACTCTGTCAGAGCTCCAGAGGTCCTCTGTGGAGAGAGGAGAGCCATCCAGAAGGACAACCATCTCTGCAGCAATCCACCAATCAGGCCTGCATGGTAGAGTGGCCAGACAGAAGCCACTCCTTAGTAAAAGGCACATGGCAGCCCGTCTGGAGTTTGCCAAAAGGCACCTGAAGGACTCTCCGACCATGAGAAACAAAATTCTCTGGTCTGATGAGACAAAGATTGAACTCTTTGGTGTGAATACCAGGCGTCACGTTTGAAGAAACCAGGCACCGCTCATCACCAGGCCAATACCATACCTACAGTGAAGCATGGTGGTGGCAGCATCATGCTGTGGGATGTTTTTCAGCGGCAGGAACTGGGAGACTAGTCAGGATAAAGGGAAAGATGACTGCAGTAATGTACAGAGACATCCTGGATGAAAACCTGCTTCAGAGCGCTCTTGACCTCAGAATGGGCGAAACTGGCCAAGGATAGGTGTGCCAAGCTTGTGGCATCATATTCAAAAAGACTTGAGGCTGTAATTGCTGCCAAAGGTGCATCGACAAAGTATTGAGAAAAGGCTGTGAATACTTATGTACATGTGATTTCTCAGTTTTTTTTATTTTTAATAAATTTGCAAAAACCTCAAGTAAACTTTTTTCACGTTGTCATTATGGGGTGTTGTGTGTAGAATTCTGAGGAAAAAAATGAATTTAATCCATTTTGGAATAAGACTGTAACATAACAAAATGTGGAAAAAGTGATGCACTGTGAATACTTTCCGGATGCACTGTAGTTACGTTACATGCATGCCTTTGGGGGATGTGGGAAGAAATAATATTGCACTATGAAAAAAGCCACAAAGACACAGGGCGAACATGCAAACTCCATTCTTAGAATAAGTGATCTAAGATTTGATCCCAGTGGCCAGAATCTGAAAGGCAGAAGTGCTAACCCCTGTGTTACAATACAACAACAACAACATTTATTGATGTGGCACATTTCCATAAAACAATGTAGCTCAAAGTGCTTTACAAGATCACAAGGGGAAAGTTACAAGAAAAGAAAAACAATTAAGATTAGGCAATAATATTAAATAATAAGTAACAACAAAACAAGGTAAGGTCAGATGGCTGGGAGGACAAAAAAAAAAACTCAAGATAGGCTGGAGGAAAAAAAAAAATCTGTAGGCGTTTCAAGGCCCAAAAACCACCAAGTCTCCACTGGGCATTCTAGCTAACATAAATGTTCCTACATCAGTCCTATTTGTTTTCATGCTTCAGATGATATGATTCTGATGAAACTGATGTTGTAGATAAACGAGACACCCACCTTCAATATGGCGTCAAGCAATATCTTAAAGCTAGAAGGTGCATCTACACAGATAAAAGACAAGGCGCAAAACGTTCGACTCAGTTGATCGAGCTGCCCTGTGGGACATCCAGAGGGTTCACGGGATCCCCTCGAGATTGCTGGATATCATGGTCGGCCTCTGCGTTTTTCCCAGTTGATACTGGGGTTCGTCAGGGGTGTGTTCTTGCTCTTACTCTGTTCAATGCTTGTATGGAGTGGGAGTTGGGCAAAGTCGTGGGGTCCAGTGGCTGTGGGACATCTGTTGGTGAAGAAAGATTCACAGATCTTGACTTTGCTGAAGATGCTGTGATCTTTGCGGAGTCAATGGAGGCTCTGATTGTGGCGCTCGAGAGACTGAGTGACTGGGCTTATGTGTGTCATGGATAAAAATGAAGATCCAGGCCTTTAATGACCATTTGGACTCAGCCATCAGTGGTGTGTCTGTTTGCTGAGAGAGTGTCGACCTTGTCAAGAGCTTTACTTACCTTGGCAGTGACATTCGTGTCTCCGGTGACTCTTCCTATGAAGTCAGTAGACGGATTGGGAGAGCATGGGGGGTTGTGTGGCACTCCTGATATCTATGCAAAAGGGCGAAGGTCCAAGTCTTTAGAGTCCTGGTGCTTCCTGTCTTACTATATGGTTGCGAGACATGGACACTATCCAGTGACCAGAGACGAAGACTGGACTCTTTTGGTACTGTGTCTCTACGGAAAATCCTTGGGTTTCGTTGGTTTGACTTTGTGTCGAATGTGTGGTTGCTCATGAAGTCCCGAATGAGGCACAATACCTGGATTGGAAGGGAGTGTCATTTACGGCACTACGGCCATGTGGCGTGTTTCCCTGAGGGTGATCCGGCTCATAAGATCCTCATTGTTGGGGACCCATGTGGCTGGACCAGGCCAAGGGGTCACCCATATAACACCTGGCTGCGGCAGATAGAGGGTCATTTCTGGAGGGTGGGACTGGACCGCGTGTCTGCCTGGGGGGTTGCAAACCGGTATCCCAAGCTGTTTCGACGTGTAGTGGGTGCAGCAACGCATTGTAACGGTGCATGCTCCCCAACTTGACATGACTTAACTGTCAGTAGCCTTTTAACAGTTCAAAATTCTTGTGTTTGACATATAGCTTCACTCATAACCCAGGTTCGTAAAACATTTACTTATTGATGAAGAAAGACAGGAAGCACTAGTAAGCTGTAAGAGGAAAGGGCCAAACCGGTTAGGTCAAGATAAGGTTCAGTACCAATGGTGTCTCTCAATATTAGTGCAGATAGGTCAACAGACAGAATAAGAAATCCTGTGTGGTTAGAGCAGAAGACAAAGAGAGCGACAGAGTTCTGTCTGCCAAACCGGTAAACAGCTGAAGGGTGAAAGCAGAGAGATAACTCACAGCCCACCAAACCACACAGTCTACATGGTTAGTCTGACATGATGAGACGTTGAACTGCCCCTCTCATTTCTAATTCTAATTTCTGATTCTGGCCTTATCCATTGAGGAGGCTCTTTTGAAAGATTTAAGCTGCTGGTAAAATTAGGGAACACTTCAACATTATTTTCCAAAAGGTGCTGACTTCTTTTGCTTCTTGTCAAAGTACTCATTGCTCCAGAGGAGCTTCAACAAACTCCTCATCCCTTGGGTGTGAACAACAGAATATGAATTTTTAACCATCAAAAAAAATAAAATCATTCGAAAGGGTAAAGTCAGCGAAGAATCCCTCTGTTGCCTAGGGAGGCTGTGATTCCAAAAATGTGTGACAACACCACTTTGCTGTAATAAGATGATTTGTTAATTGCTGTGAAAGCACTCATTAACAAGTGCTGACAGAACCGAAGATTGCACAGAACTTCAGCATCTGTCCATGAACTGAGTTTTTTGTGGCCATGGAAATCCTCTCTGCTTTCTGTCTTCCTGTCACACCTTTACGTGTTAAATAAAATAAATACGGACACCTCTCTGGATACTGATTAAGCTGACAAGCAGGAGAAAAATAAGTCTTTTACTAGATTGTGGTGATGTGGGCAGCATAAATGGAACTGAATAATGCTGTGGACAGGAGACCTTGGCTAGAACAGCCAGCTTTTGTGAAACATGAGAGTAAACACCTCATGATGACACTTCAGTGAAACATAAATGAATTAGTCATTCTTTATCTTATGGAGAGTCATTGTTGGAGAACACCATCGCAAAAACATTTAAAGAGCAAACAAGAGTATAATTCTTACTAGTTAATTTATAACGACAAAGAGCACAGGAAATGGATTTCAATTACACCTTACAGATAAACTGGAAAGGAAATGTCTCTCCTTTACATGCTAACAAAACATGCTTGTTCTTCTGTGTTGGGAAAGAGCAGTGGAAAGGTCAGTCAAATACACCTTTAGTCATACCTTAAAAAAAAAACTAGATGATGAATAGTTAGTTACACCTTCATTAGGTATTTTATGCTTATATATTACCAATCAAGGAAGGAGCATATAGTTTTATTTATGAGAGGTGGGAATTTGTTAGTCTGACTGGCCAGGGCAGAAAAAACAAATTTGACCAAATGACCAAAACCACAGAGAATAAGTTGGATTCTTGAAGGTTTAACAAACAAATCTAAAAACAAATGCGAAACTAAATTGCTAAAGATGTTAGCTTTTTTGTGCTGAGGAATGTTTCCCTTTGAGGAAAAAAACAGGTTTGCCATGCAAGTGTGTACTGGTCATTTATAACAGGCTTAATCATGAGGGTCCAAAACTAGTGTTCACATGCGCAAAACCCCCCTTACAATGCAGCGTTTTGAGCAATGAAACACAAAATGGTACCAGTGAAGACATCACCAGCAAAATGGTAAAGAATAAGAAGAATATTGCTTAAACCCTGATTGAGCGAAACTCCAAAGGCAAGAGCTCCCAATGTGCCCATCAAGTGTTCCCAGGTAACGCAGATGAAAACGCCATAACAAGGCAGGATGGCATAAATACTCTTAACAGGGACCCAAGAATGCACCTCAGGACTGCATCCCTAAAGTTAACAGTTACTGTGCTCTTGAGCCAAGTCTATGAAAATCCAAAATCTTTTAAACTTCATATTCTAGTTCTGTATCTGTAAAACAAGTAGAGGAACAGATACTTCTGAAAGCAGATATCAGATGGCAAATATTAAAAGATCAGAAGATCTAGTAATGGGCTGGTAGTGCTGACTTCTAAATTATCAATATCTTAACAATACAAATACATTTGTGAGTAAGCTTCAGCGATGGAACCCTCAAACAAGTCTTCCTGCTAGAAAGGATGATTTTTGCGATGATGGTCTGCAAATTTATTTGTGAAGGACCTGGTCTTCTTTTGCTTTCACTGGCCAAATCCTAGAGAACCCTTCTTAAAAGAATGACGTCCTTCAAGTTATTCTGAAAACCATTGCCATTATAAAATATTTATATGTCAGACTCTTGTTTCACTCAGTTATTCTGACCATTTGCTTTTAAGTGATATCCAGAAGCAAGACTCACTATTAGTTCAAGTTTGGAGAAACACCTCACTAAAAAAAATGAAGTCAAGTCCGTGGTCTGATATAACAGAATTAGAAAACAAATGTTGCCTAAAAATTACATATAAATGTTTGGCCATTTATTTGCAGTAGGGACTTTATTTAATGGAATAAAATGCACAGCCCTCCAGAACCTATCCACTAGTATAAAAAAAAGTGGTATATAAATGAGAGGGTGGTAAATCAATAATAAAATCCATCGCCATAGGCCTCCAAGGCCTGCTGGCTAACGGCCATAGTGGTAAGAGACCAGATGGCAGACTGTTATCTGATTTGGCTCCAGAGCACTTTTCACATGTGTTAAAAATGAGATATAACAACAGATGCCCAGTAAACATGTCTTTGTCTTTTGTAACAGGGTTAATTATGCATACCTGAAGCAAATGCATGCATGCATTAAAGTGTATTAAGAACGCACAGTGTGAGCAATGAAGAACAAAATGACATCAGTGACAATGTTACTGACAAAACAGTATATAATTACCAAAAAATTATTCAAACTCTGGCACTTTCATACTTAGAAATAATAGAATAAACACTGTCCAGTTAGAAGACTGGCTAGAGAAATGGGAAACAAAAGAAGCAACTTCTGTCACTTACTAGCAAGGGCCGCAATGGTGCAAATAGAAAAGAAAATTAATTTTTATTGACCTTAAAGATTACATTATAACATGTCAAACACAGTAGAATCAAAAATACAATCAATTTCTAAACTAGAATTAGGGTGCTTAAATCGTAATTAACACTTAAAGCCTCCGCCTTGCCCATTTCAAACAGCAATGTGAATACAAATTTGGTTATAAAATAGTCAATAACATACAGTAAAACATCAAAAGCAAAACGGAGCAGAGAGCAAAGTCGAGCAGGCTTCTTTGATATTAATAACATTCTTGCTAAATTCTGAAAAAGCTTTGCACTATTCGTTGCAAATAAAAATGTATATTCTTTTAAGATTAGATAATATAAAATATTGTCAAACAAGAAAAACAAGGAAAAAAGGCTCAAAAGAGCAAAAAAAAAAGGCTTTGCCTAAATTATGAAAGCAATTAGTACAGTGGATCAAGAATATTATTTTAAAATGAGTTCATCAAAAACACAGGGGCACAGTTGGAAACTTAAGGGTAAATTTTGCACAAACATTAAGAAGTTTTTCTTTACACAGAGAGCCACAGGCACTTAGAATAAGCTACCAAGTAGTATGGTAGACAGTAAAACATTAGGGACTTTCAAAACTCGACTTGATGTTATTTAGAAGAGTTAAGTGGATAGGACTGGCGAACTTGGTTTGGCTGAATGGCCTGTTCACGTATAGATTGCTCTAATGTTCTAAAAAAAAAGGCAACCTGATGCGAACAAGTTCAAAATTGCTGTCCACATAGTAAATCCCAGAAACAAACAAAGACATACCAAAAAGAACAGCAAATCCAAAGAAACGGTAATAGTAACAAAATACTCTCTAAACACATGCTTTGCTGTTGGGTTTCTTTTTCTTGGCTGAATATAAAGCCAAAAGGACTCAGCAGCACTGAATTCAGAGTGGCCCTGCCTCCTGAGGCATCACTCACAAAGTACATAAGATTTCAGCACATTTAAAGAGACAAAGTACAAATAAAAATAAATATAATAGCAATAACATGAAAATAATAATAATTCAAAATGAACAAAACAACCATAAAACAGGAAATAAAAACAGGTCAGGGAAAAAATCCCTAGCTGAAACACAACATCCATCCAGTTTACTGAAGTCATTAAAAAGGTTTAAATGATGTTTTTTTTTAATAACCTGGTGTGGGGAGTACAAGTCAAGAGAAGTTATGATTAAGCTACATAGTGCGCTTGTTTGGATTCATCTGAGGTATTCTGTGTAGTTTTGGTCTCCATATTAAAAAAAGACACAACAGTGCTGGAAAATGTCCAGAGGAGAACAGCTAGGCTGATTCCAGGACTGTTAGGTGTGAACCATGAAGAAAGGAACATTTTTTTTAATTTAAGAAAATATAGATTAAGGAGCTGTACAACTGAATTCTTTAAATTTGTGAAGAGAATTAATGAGGTAGTTCCCGGCTGTTACTTTAAAATTCATTCTTAACAATTGCACATATGTTGGAATATTTTCCTTCACACAGAGAACCATTGGCAATGGAATAAATGTAGTGTGGTGGTAGGTAGTGAGACTTGTATTTATTTTGACAGTATTCTCCAAACTAAAGAGAGACAAAGAGTTGATCACTTATTAACACCTTGTCTGATGTTGCAGAAGTAAAATCTAAATTGCTCTGAGACATTTAAAGGAAAGGGCTCTAATTTACTATGGCATATGTGTGACTTAACTGGGAAAATGAATTCTTCTTCAAATTAATTTTGAACCCAACAATTAATTCCAAATTCATCTATCAAATTTTGTATGCTCAGCAATGATGAGTTTGGATTGATAGTAAAAGGTGTCATGGTTAAAGAGATGGATGGTATTATTAGTAATGAAGGGACAACTCTTCATAGTTGCACTTCAGACATTATTGTAAATTCATCAATAATGAGAAATAGAAGAGGATCACTTCCCAGTTATACTTCAGGAAAACTGATTAAAGTATTTCAGTTGGTGATACAATGAAGGAGTGTCTCACATATGTTAACAATGCAATTAATGGAGGAAACAGAAGAGGGGCTGCTATACAATTAAAACCTACTCAGACATACCAGTTAGGCTAACAGGAATACACCTCCCAGTTAAACACCATACATGCAAGATATACTTTGTAACGGGGGTATGTGTCACACTGTGTCAGTTCATTGGAAGCTTTCTCATTCAAACACCTGTGCTCTTCTTCAATAGGATGACTATGGCAGTGGCCATCTCTGTGTGCCATTCTAACCAAGAACAAAGAGTGCAAAAATCAAAATAAAAAAAATGTATATATAATACCTTGCTGTAACCGGAGTGGTTACCCAATCTCACATACTGACACTGAGCTCCGCATGCCATTAGCATGGAGCAGACTTAAACACCATCCAGGGTCAACTTTCAGAGCAATCAGTTCCAGGACCAAGAACACCCTTTGAAAATCCATGGGCTTTCCAACTGGAGCTAACTCCAACACTCCCAGTATTCCCACATCCTTGAGCCCAAGATCCTAATTGAATCATTTGGCAACCCAAGACTATCTGCCATCTGTAATATGCACTTCTGCCAAGCAGGAATTGTTTGCTGCCAGTATCAGTTTGGGTACATTCTGCTGGGTTTCTGTTTGCCCCACCATGACTTCTTTATCATTTCATTACTTATGGATTAATTATTTCCTGTTAATGTTATAAAGGGAGCTTGCCACCCGTAGTGGCTGTTTAACCGCACTGGCACATGGAGAGGCTCTTCAGTTGCCAGTGTGAGCTTCACTTCTGAAGTTAAGAGCCTGCTCGTTGTATTTATTTTATGTCATTCTGATGCCCCTTATGTCATCATCAATTCCTTGCCAGCCAGAGGACTTGTTAGAGGACTAATTCATTCTTTTGGTTTATGCTTTCCACTCTCAAATGGCCCATGTATTAATCAATATGGACATACACTAACAAGGCACCTTCTCCTATTAAATGTTTGGTTTGGATATGAAGAATTCTTGAATGCAGGGAAAGTCCACCAGTTACTGTCTTCAAAAAGAGAAAACCATAAACAGAATCAAAATTCAAAAACTGAACATTTTTGGCATGTCTTTTGGGGTTATCACTAGTATTCACTTAAACCCTAACCATATACAAGTTTGAGAGACTGAGGACTCCTGTGTAAGTAATTGGAATGGCTGGTTCCTGCCCTGCATCCACTGTTGCAATCAGAAAAACTTGGTCAGTCTTGACACTTTATCTAGATTGGGAAATGCAGAAGGACACTCCTTCTAGGTCATCTTCAGCAGCATGAGATTTTGGAAAGTTTTAGCAGGATTTTGGGAGGCAGATCTCTCCCAGCGATGTGTTCTCAATGCCACCTATGAAGGAAGCTTTTTTCTACTACATCTCAGCAATGTTAGATACATTGAGATACAGCACTGGAAATAGGCTGACACACCATTTTGTCTGAACAGCTTCAGAGTACAACAAAACCAAACAGAAATGCCCTACAGCTACATTACAGCACACCTCTAGTGAGTGATGCAGGCATCATGGGGACCTGAGTTGAAATTTCTCCAAGTTCACCATGTAAAGCAGAAGTAGGTGTGTGAATGAATCATCTCTTAAGGCCAGATCATGCAAGGGAACTTGTAGTTAAAAAAATATTACAAATGGCACCACCTCTTAGCTCTTGTTTGTTTTGGCTGCAGCAGGTGGAAATTCTGGCAAAAGCAGTCTGTCAGGAGTTGGCGGTGCTGTGTTCAGCATGCATAACAACGATCATCTCATATAAATATTTTCAGTTTTTATTTGCATTCTTTGTGTGGCACTTTGCGTGCTGTCCTGGGGGGTGCAAACTGGCATGCGAATCGGCAGTGTTGTCATCAACGGGGCCAGTGGTCATCTTTTGAGCAGTGTGCATACAGTAGGTTTATGCTTCCCGGGCAGTGATGTTTCTGCTAGTCAACTTGCTATGCTATGAACTTTTATTTATTGAAAATTCTGTTTACTAAACTCCAAGTGTGGTTTACTGATTACATGTTTACATTTACTAAAAGTCTTCTTTTAGCATGGAGCTGCATTTGAACTATAGATTTCTGACTACAGTTTTTGGTTTAATGACTCAAAGCTCTAATCTCAGGAGCAAAAACTTTAAACAATGCAGTTTTTTGGGGGGCAGTTAATTAAACAGTCATAGAACAACTCTCAAAAACATGTCGCTGGCATTCCGAGAGTGTTGGCTACAAAAGACAGTTTCTGGCTGTGTGCATTAGTGCCGCTTCAGGAAGTGGGAGACAAAGGCTTCCGCTCAGCCCACTGGGTGGTGTGTGGTGACTATGAATGGCATGCAGAATGAGCGCTCAGCATTCGACTAGAAGAGTCTTGGCCTGCTGCCAGCCCTGTAGGCCCAAAAACAATGTTAACTAATGTATTACATTTTGCATATTACATATTCTTTTATTCATGTTTGCAAATGAAAACACCTCAAACAGAATACTCTAAATGAGCTGACTGGGTCCTCCAAATTTCAGTGTTTTTGGAAATCATGGAGTGCATTTCACAAATTACATCATCATTCTTTGCTTGCTAGTCAGCCTTTAATGAATGCTTATTCTGCACAAAGCAGCAGCCCACATGTGAGATGCCAGACGCACTACTCCTAGCCCCCCCGCCCGATCACAATCGCTCTCTCATGTAGTTATTATCTACACTACCAATTACTGTGACAAAACAGAAAAGAGTTCTGAAGTCAGGAATAAAATCCTATATTAGGCAATCATACAAGCAGACATGTCTAAAAAGGTGCTTATATAGCTTGTTAAAAAATTCTATAGTTTCTCTATATGCTGGAAAGAAGCTCTCCCCATCCGAGCTGTACAATATGGGTCTTTTACATATGTCTTCTGGCTACTGCAAACATCATCACAGAGGCTGGGTACAATTCACATATCAAATATGATGGGATACCCTGTGAGCATAGGAATACCAGTCAGGAAAAAGTGACATGAAATAAGAAGATAGACCAGCAAGAGAGTAAGAAAACATGTACTGGCATTGGTCTAAGCTGTAATATTCCAGCCTGGCACCACAGTGTCTCCAAGTGAAAGAAGTTTGACTGAGTTGCCATTTCGAGGTAGCCAGTCTACAACTTGTTCTGGCAAAATTCATGACCATTTATGTACCGCAGAACGCTCAGGAGAACACTAGTCTCAGGAGTCACCAGAACGTACTTTGGTCTGCAGTCCTGAGACCTCTGAACCTGCGCTTGGACCTGCAGTTGAAGTAATCAAAATATCCACTGGATGGCTGTTTAAGAAGCAAGAACGTTGACTAACCAAAGTTCTTGCCGTTGCCCAGGTATATTTGTAGAATAGGCTAAGGAAAGAAAAAAAGGTTTAAGTGTTTTTTAAATGTTGACCCCAGTTCCTATTGCTAGCTGTCCCATCCATCATCCACATTGCCTCTGTATCAATGTCTCTGCTCTCATGAGTTGAGAATTTGCTCTTTTTAGGTCCGATTTAGGTCCCAAATTGCATTAACTCCTTGCTAGGTTGTAACCATGAATGCTGTCATGTCTGACTCATCCTCTTATTTCAAGGTAGACAGTTCGTAGTGCTTAAATTATGAAGAAACTCCAACAAAGCAGGAGTTAAACAACAAACTTTTGATTATCTTTTGTGTTGTGCTGCACTTCCACTCTCAATCAAGCTTCACCCAACATGCCTTGTAAAAGTGCACAATACTCCTGTTTAAGTTAAAGTAAACAGAAACAGCACAAGGTGTCCCTTGGGTAAGGAATGTTAAGCTCTGGTCATTTTGTTTGTTAGTCTGGCGTGTGTCTATCCAGATGTTCCACTTGCTCTGAGCCAGCAGGTGGCACTGACGTGCAAACTGTAAAACACAGAATACTTCGCTGGCTGAAAGAACTCTGTGTGTGTCAGAAGAGAGGATGTGCGGCATTGATCATAATGGTACTCAGTTTTGTTTTCAGAGTGCGTCCCATTAACTGAGCCTGCTCTTTTAATCAGCTTGTTGATTCAGTGGGCCACTCTTGAAGTGATGGTACCAGTCTAGCACACCACAGAATAGAAAACTGCACCAGCTGTCATAGAGTTGTAGAAGATGTGAAGGATGCCACTAACCACATTAGAGGAACGCAGTCTCCGAAGAAAAAAGAATCTGCTCTGCCATTTCTTGTATAGTTCCTCTGTGTTCCAAGACCAGTCTAACCTGTCATTGATGTGGACTCCCAAGTACTTGTAGCAGTGGACCACCTCTACATCCCCTCTTTGAATAGTGACCAGACATAGAGGCTCTTTGGTGTAGTGAAAGTCAATAACCAGTTCCTCGGTTTTGCTGATGTTAAAATGCAGGCAATTCTCTTTGCACCAAGAAACAAAGTTCTCCACCCGACTCCTCTCTTCTGTCTCATCTCCCTTATCGATATGCCCCATAAGTGCAGAATCATCTAAGAAGTGACATGACCTGGTGTTAAATTTATAGTCTGAGGTATATAGAGTAAAGAGAAAAGTAGAGAGGACTGTCCCATGTGGTGCTCCAGTGTTGCTCACATCCATATCAGACTGGTTCTTTCCTTTTTCTTTTTAAATTAAATCTGTCGGCACGTCTAGCCTTTAACCTTTTTTAAAGACTAAAATGTTGTCTTGGTTATGTTAATCCTTTCACAAGTAAATCTGACCTTGCTTTCTCCGACTACTCTTTTGGATCAGACTTAAAAAATCTAAAAAAAATAATAATAATAAAATAGGAGCCTTCCTTCACACTCTATCCCCCATTCTTCTCCGATAAATCTGTTATCTGAGCATTACAACTTCATTGTCTCCATGCTAACAAGCTCCTGAATCCAAGTAGATTTGTGTTATAATGAGATGGAAGCAAAATTAGCAGTTACCTTACCCCCCATAGACCCAGCACTTTACAAACGCTGGTTGACAGGCTACAATTCATCCAGTGACAGTTGCTTGGTGTCTAATTGTTCTACAACATGCATCCCCAAGGGCAAAGTGGAGCCACTGTCAAATGTAATAGTTTGTGGGGAGTAAAAGATCTCATCCGGTCCCGTGGATGAAATCATAAAATTCTAATCCAGTGAGTATGCGCCCCAATCCATTGGCATTTTCTGCACATCCGTTTCTTGTGACTTGTTAAAAATTTTATATCCCAGGTGTTTTAGGTTACCATTTGTGACTCACCCTGGTTTCAATTGTTTAAGTGTAGTGTGTACAACACAGAAAATGTTTAGGGTTTTTGAACAGCGTGATTTGTCTTAGTCATTCAAATTTCTTTTCATTCCAAATAACTTATTTCTTGCAGCATTCAATTTTCCTCATGATTATGATTGCTATTGAAAACATGTTTTTCAGTCTGGTGTAAACTACATGCCGCAGTTAGAAAACAATTCTGATTCTCCAAACTAATGTAAATTGTCCTAAGCTTCTTTTTGGGGTCATACCTGAGATGGAAATGGAAACTGGGGTGGGAATCAGAGAAGACCACATGCTGTTGTATCTGACAAAGTGGTATAACTAATACTCAAATCTAGGAGAAAGTAAAGGATGGGTAGCTGGTAATCCACATAGAGTAGTGGGGGGGGATTGTACAGTATCTTCTAATTTTAGAACTCCAGCATTCAGCACAGTGACAGGCAGACCTTTTACCCTTGAATATGTCATCTCCAGAAAAAGTGACAGGAAAACAATTTACTCCCTGTGGAGATATTTGCAGATGGACTCTTTATTTCTGTATCTGACATGATCAGCGGAGGAAGACGTTTAGAGCTCACACACTCTGGAAAGGATGATAGAAAGGAAATGTGTATACTTTAAAGGTGGTAGTTTGGGCCATTACTTGTAGAGCACAGATCCTGAAGAAAGTGTAACAGGCAAGGCATTTGTTTGTGTGTTCAGGAGACAACAATCGAAATGCTATCTACAGTTTATCTTATATAGAGTGCGGGATGGACCGATCGCTGCTACATTCCACACATCCAAAAGCAAGTAATGGCAAAGGGGATTTACATACCATAGAATGTGATGGCAGAGCCATGATGTCCCACATCTGATATGTCTAAATGCCAGGCAGGCCTATCACATCTAGACCTGTTTACTTCATTTCAGAACATTCACACCCCATGCTGAGTATATGTTTATATTATTTGCAGCTCGCTCAGGATTAAAGGATCATCATTATTGTTTTTCTGTTTTACCATATCTTTAGGTGATAAGTAGCTGCAATGCATTGCAAGTCAGCCAGTCTTGCGGCTCTTCATTTAAAGCCCAAACTAAACATGTTCTCTTGTGCCTTGGTGAAAGAATAAATGAATTTGATGCTTAGATTTCAAGGAAGTTCTTTACCAAAGCTTATTTTTGCAACTGTTGGTGAACACACACTGTGTTTCATTTTGTGGCTGCTGTTCTTTTGATCCTGTCTCCTTAAGGCCTCTCTGTGAAACTGATGAGATTGATTCCATGCTAACTGTGTCATGTTTGATCTTGATTCTCAGATTTTTTAGGCCTAAATTTATTATTTTTTTCTTTAACTGTCCTTATATACATGGGTACTGATACTGATTTTACTGTACGATTTATTAAGGTAACATAGCTACAGCACGTATTGTGGATTTATTGTTACTGTTACACAGTCTTCTTAGATTTAATTATTTTCTGACTTCACTAATCTGCACTATTAATGTAACAATCATTCATAGATCCAATTTCTGACATGTTTATCTAATCCGCGAATGCCCATTACAGGTCTCTCTCTCACACATTTATATTTCTGCAGTCAAGACAATCAACTTGTTATCACAAAATGAACACTGTCCGACCTTGCTATGCATGCTGATAATGTCTTATAGTACTTCTTAACTGACAAATTTAAGGGATGAACAACAAAGTTAAACCTCCATAAATGATTCTGATAACACTTATAGACCTCTCAGATAAAAAGGAAACTGGAGCAAATCTTTCTGTCAGAATGAGGCATGCAGGATTACAATTTGTGGGTCCCATGGTTTCCAGGCAGTGTGCATTGCCAAATAATGACTTCCAATTCCTGTACATCCTGTTATTGAATCTTATGGATACAATTTTCAAACTGGCCTTCTGCACCGTTGTCATTTGGAAAACACCCCCACCTCCTCCATACATATCCCCTAATTGCAGTTTGACCCAGGTTTAATGAAAAGGCGATGATTTGTTTAGTGGTTTGGCCTCTGTCTCTCCTTCCTGTGCGAATCCCCAAGTCCTTTATGGCATGCTGTAGCCTTGGCTCTGTAGTCAGCCAAGAACCACATGAAAGCCAAAATAAAGAAAAGAAAAAAAATAATCCAAATAAATCTGTACCCACGTGTAGCGTCTCCCTAATTAGATTTCCGTCCCATCATGCCGAGTGGCTTCCCTAATAGGTAGGGAAGCATACGATTCTGAAGCAGCACAATCCTTTTAAAGGATTATTTGGACGCAGCAGGTGTCTCACTAATTTTACATTTTAAACTATATTCTTATTCAGAGTGAGCTCTTAACATAAACTCTCCCAGAAAGTTAATGTATAATGTAATATGTGGGTTATATTTGCATTGATTTATTTAGCAGTTTTTTTTTTAATCTGAGTAGTTTACAAGTCATGAGTAATCGCAGTCAAATGTCAATGTAGCCATACAAATGCTAAAATTGGTAAAGGATCACATATATGAAGGTTTGCCATATTCTTGATATATGATACTACAGAATAAAACTGATCATTTCATAGGGGCAGTATAAATATTAATTAGAATAAGTTGAAGTGAAAAAAGGCGAGTCTCAAATGCATTTTATCAAATATAAGGATAGATTTAGATAATCTTATGTGTAAGGGTGACATTTCCACCACTGTGGTGCAAAGGCCTGACACTCAAAAAGCAACAAACTTGCTGCACCTAAGCTGTGAAGCTATTGTATGAACTGTCTGCTCGAGGTTTACTTGCTAAAATAGAAATCTGTGACAAAACTGAGACACAGGACAGAAACTCATTTAACCTTGGAGACTAGTAAACCAACACTATGATTTTACTGATATAATGTGCTACACTCATAGGTGGAGTTGGGGGTCAAGAGGGTCAGTGCCCCCCAAAATGCAATATATGTCAATATGACATATACATATGTAATATCGTACTAAAGATACATTTCTTTTCTAATGTGGTGTATTCAAAAATGTTGCCATTTAATTTAATGTATCATACCATACTATGTGGTCGTTTAGTGCTGTGTCAGAATGACTCAAGTAGAGGATCTCAGACAAGAATCCACTTCCAAAACTATTCAATATCCCCCACTAGCCCCCGACTAATAAATCAGCATCTAGTATTCAATAACCTAAATCATACTCTTAACAACCCACACCAACATAACCATCCAACATAACAACAACAATTGATTTCTTGTATTGCCCAGAACCACACAAGAAATGCCTCAATGGGCTCTAACAGGCCCTGTTTTTTGACAGCCTCCCAACCTTGACTGTCTAAGAAAACAAGAAAAAAAAAACTCACAAAAAAACTAGAGAGACCCCCTGCCAGGTAGGTTGAGCATGGAATGGGTGTCAAAAAAATGGAGTAAATACATCACACAAAACAGTAGTCCCCTTCACAGAGCTTGATGGCCAGTCTTTCACTGCCTTGTCAGACATACAACACAACAGCACAAAGTACTTTGGTTTTGCACATCCATCCTCACCAAGTGCAGGCACAGAGCACCACAACAACTTGCAAGGCAAACTACAAGAACAGATTTTAACAGTCAGTTAATACAGAACTATCACATATGAGGATACACATTTGTTCCAATACTTCAAAACAAAATAGAAACTAATTAGTATAAATGAAAAACAACAATATCTGTCCATCAGCGAATAGTAGAATCACTGCCAGATTATAGAAAGGAGTCAGACAAGATAGACACAGTCAGAGTCCTGGAGACCTCGTCCAGCTAGTCAGCTCCCCCTATACTGGCCATTCTACAGCTGGGTCAATGGTGTACCGGCCAATCTGATTAAAGGACCCTTATAATTAATGATTCCAGACCTCCTTTATCTGAGGTGTCTTTTCCATAAGCAAGCAAGCAACTTGGCATTAGATAAGTGCCAACATGTGCCACATGTGAGTATCGAGAAGAGAAACCGAATAGGGGAGCATTAGTAACAGTTTATAAATATCATATTACTTCTACAGTATTTTAGAACTAATGACTAACAACAGAGCTCTACTCAGGGTGTGCTAAACTGAAGTAGTGAGTCTTCAGCCTGATTTAAAAGGTGAGGCTGAAGGGACATCTCTTATGTCTCTTATGGGAGACCATTCCCCAGCTTAGGCAGCCATAACCACGTAGTCATATTTATGTCACAAATATTGCAATCAATGCCATTCAAAGTTATTCAGTAATATTAAAAGAACAATCAAGGATGAATGTCTAACATTTTTTAAACACAGACCTACACATGAGAATGATCCCTCTGGCTGTATTCCTCTGTGGAATGCTGAACTGACTGACACAAATGAGAATGCTTCTTGCACATCATCTTTAGAAAAAGAGATGACAGTGGCAGACATAAGTGACAAAAATATCACCAAAGCTCAATGCAGCATTTCAGAGTTTCATACAGTTACTAGAAAGCCATGGAACAGAATAAGGAGTACTTGGCAAAAGGGGTGCAGATAGTTAGGCTGCTGTTGAAACTTTCCATGGGCATCAGGAAGGAAAAGTATCGGATTTACAGGGGAGTTTTCTAGGACTATGTGTGATTTCTTTTCCAGATATAATCAATGCTCTGCAACATTTCAGGATGTTTATTTTAATTGTGCTACTCCTAAATTCCACAATGAAATAATTGAATTAGGTGCTGATCTTGTTTGTAATGAAATCACACCTACAGTGCACAAGACAGGATTTTATACTACTATTGGTGACAAAGCAAAGTCATTGAAAATGGAACAACTGTCAGTCTGCGTCAAATATACAGAAGAACATGAAGTCAGAAAACACTTTCTGTGTTCTTTTAATTGCTCTGAATAACTAAATAGAATTATATTAATTCTGGTTTGAAAGACTGCAAGCTTAAAAATAGTTGCTCAGGCCTAACGAAGGTCATACATATGATTCACAAAGGACTTCAGTTTAAAGAAATAACCCTTGCAATAACTTCATCCATGATAGAGAATCTCAAGGCACATATTAAGAGGAAAAGAGATGGGAACTGGGCTGACATTTAGAAAGAGCTGGAACAGATTTATGGAAATCATTGAATTATTGGCAAGTTTGGATCAGGACAAAATTGTAGACGTATATGCAAACTAGAGGAGAAAGCATGTCAGTCTCCACTAAGGTAAGCCTTATCCTTCTTCTGAGTTGCAATATGGTTTTGGCTCTGTTTATATGGATTTATAGCAGACCCCCTTTTGGATGACCCATGGTATGGCACTGTATTATGTCCTTTGACGACCCATTAAAAAAGTGAAACTTTGCATATGGCTCCACTGGAGGATATAGCATTTTATTGGAAGGCTGTTATTGTATGGAGGAAGTAATGTGCAGAAAATAATTATGATGACCAGTCCAATGGATGTTGCTAGAGCCCACAGGTGGATTACTGATCAGGAGTAAAAGATCCTGTTCAAACATGTGGGAAAAGACAAATCAGGCTATTGAATGGAAATCTTCAGTATCTGGACACAGTACATGTGACAAGGTCTCGGTCTAAGGAAGTCTAACGTACCGGAGGTACTTACTGCTTGACTGAGGGTACACCAGGGCCTACTGGAGAACTGTGTCACTGAGTGACCTCATTGCTGTGTCAAATTGTCTCAAACTCAAGAATGCCTGCACAATTTCAGAGGTAAGTAAGTTTAAACTACGGAGGAAGGGTGGGTGGTGTATGAAGTGGATAGCTTGTAACAAGCATGAAGGGAAAGTAGTGTGTCTGCAGCCTCAGAACAGTAAGGAGCTTCTGCCCCAGATTTAGACAGGCCCAAGAAAAACTAGAAGGCATCATTTAACTGCTGTATGCTTCTAATCATAGCCCTCAGCATTTACACTTTAAAGAAATGGTTTTCTTTGACTAAACCTTCATACGTAATTAATACTTCTATATTTAATAATAATTATTGTATGACTTTTATGTTGCTTTAAATTAATCAATCATTCATTCATTCATAAACATTTTCAATTACTGAGTCAGAGTACCTTAAATATATAATTGTAAGTAAAATGTTATTGAATGCTGACACTGTGTTTTTAAAAAGCGATTTTTAAAATATAGCACTATATTTAAAGTTGACTTGATACCTTTGCATAAAGATTTATCTGGAAAGATTTCATATTAAGCAATAATAATAATTGAGTAATCAATTAATCAAGCTGACTGTGCAGGTTTAAATAATGTGGAATTTCAGTTCAATCTTCAATTTGAGATCCAAAGGCAAATAAATATATTATTAGGTGAATGAATAAACTTTAAATCGTAATAATACAGAAGCCTGCAGTGATGACTGCAAACACCAATCAAAAACAAAAAGAACAACTTCTTGACTTGTGAGAGCAGAAGAAATAATGGAGAAGTAGTGCAGATGATGGATGGACCACTAGCCTTTCGGCCAGCAATGATAAAGGGGGCAACATAAAACATGTAAATATTTGCTTTTCTGCCTTAACCCATTATATAAATTTATACTGGCAACGCTGGGCATTTCCACTCATTAGAGAATAAAAGGGACAAAGCATTACTAGAGCTAGGAGTTGTGACTTTTGCTTGGTTTATACCAACTGGAATAAAATTTTTTTACATTAAAAACTATTAGTTGGATTCAGATATGTACGGTTGTCCATTTTTGATCTAAATGCAGGGTGAGTCAAAATTACGTTAACATTTGAATGGTGTAAAGAATCTATTCACAAAACATACTTCATTTGTGAAACATGGTTTACAGGAATGTCTCAACCTGTTCACCATCATATTCAACACATGTACCTTATGTGGCATATAAATTGTCCACAAAAATTGTATCTAAGTGTATACATAGCAGTACCATTAGTGTTAACATAATTTTGACTCACCCTGTATTAAAGCCCAAGAAATTTAAAGAGAACATGAAGTTTTTCACAAACAAGTAACTGCCTTACCAGTCACAACCTAAGATTAGCTCTCAGTAAATGTTTTCCAGTATGACTAAAAATATTAGCATTGCCGTGACTGGTCTTTGAAAACATTTAAATTACTTGCAGCAGCAACTTCAGTTATTATTGTTTTTTATAAAGGAAATATATATGAGCATAGGAGAAAACTGTTAGGACACTGAGTCGATACAGTATATGTAGATGACATTCTAGGGCAATAGTGAAGGATTTAGTTAAATTTGGCCTCCTGAGAAACCTCCAGGTAATCCAGAGAGTTTCATAGCCAATACATTTTCATTTCTAAATTAAAAAAAATGTTACCAGTTGATTTAAGATTCAGTATATTTTTTCTATGAAATCTGTGCATTTCTGAAATTGGTGTCATCGACTTATGAAGTATGTATGTTTTTGATAATGTTTTGTTATTAGTTAGTTAGTTTTTTTTTGTGCAATGTACAGGTTGTTTTCCAAGCAGTTGACCAAAAAATCAAGAAACAATACTTTGTTAAACCTTAAAAAAAATAAGATCATTGCTCTAGTTGTACTAGATTTCAAAACACTAGCCGGTGATTCTTACTAGTGTAGAAGATTTAAAAGGAGAATGGGCCTGTCTGGAGCTAGATGTGGCATTCATTTAGATTCAATGGTTCTCAGACTCAGTCCCAGGGACCCCATGTGGCTGCAGGTTTAACATGTGTATCATGTACAAGCCAGTAACCAGACCTACAGAGAATGTCAGTCCATCACAGTGATCCCTCATATATAGGGAGAACTAATTTAGAGGTGTCCTTGAACTTTACATTCATATGTTTTTGACACCATGCAGAGCTGGGAGGATGTGCAAAAACAGAAAGTTACCAGGTTGAGATTCAGACCTTAATCCCCTGTAGCTATAGTGCTCATTCTTAAAATATCAAACAGACCTCATGAACTATCAACACAGATTTATCAACCTAATGAGAAAGTAGACAATGGTGATCCAGAATACAACTCTGTTACCAGTGTTGCTTTATATTTAAGTTATAGCAAAAAAAAAAAACACAAAAAAGCACAACATTCAGGAAATATTTCTGGTAATTTTGCAGAGAAGGCCTCCGCTTTGGACCAGTCACAGTGTATTCTGAGGTGCTAAATGAGAACAAAATGTACTGGAGCAATCAACTTCCTTTGGCAGACTTTATGGAAAATGCATTTCTAAGACTAGCTCTTCTGTACTGGTTACTTACTAAGAAAATTTTGGCATCGTAGCAGAGGTGCTGGCAGTAAAGGTCATTGCTTCAGAAACCAAAAAATACTAACAATCAAATAGAATAATGAAGGCGTACAAGGTGTGAAAGCTAGGGGGCACCAGAGAGCCCTAAACCCCAATGCGAACATACCAAGACAGCCCCAGGTTCAAATAAACGGTGTTTCATTACACAATACCTAATAAATGAAGCACAAAACACATTTATCTCTCCTCCAGATCACCTCTTCTCTTTCCACCGCACTGCCCTCCTCCAGTCAAGTGTTGCTTGTCTTCCTCCCAGCTCTGACTCACCAGGACAAGGGAGTGCAGCCCATTGGAAGCACTTCTAGGTCACACTGAAGTCCCACATAGCAGGGAGTACATCTCCTTGCAGTGCCCTCTTGTGGCACCTATGGATCCCAGCAGGGCTGCGCTGCTGGACTATGATTCCCGGCATTCCCTGCTGGTTCCCAAATGGGCACTGGTATCCAGGGCTGCTGCCATCTATTGACTGGGGGGAATATACACCTCCCAGAGACAGTTCTTCCCTGTCCTCTCCATTTTCCCTGGTCAGGAAAGGTCCTAGAAGTATGTTCGGTTGGAATGTCTGTGCATCTTTTTTCCAGGTCGGGATGTCCATCCTTCCTCTCAAGAAGTCCTTTTTGTTTCTAGCACCTTTCCCTCTCTTACCTGGAATATCTGTCTGTCCTATAAGAGCCTCCCATCGGGGTAAGGAACCATTCCCTTTCCTGGTCGGATGCCCATTCATTCCATATGGCACTTACAAAGGTAAAATTGTGTGGTTCCAGCAGGCCAATCCCATTTATTGCTTTGGTGCAGTCGAAACATTGGTGTGTTAGCACACTGCCACTACGGTCCGTTCCGCTTGAGAAGTTTAAGAGAACTTAAGAGGTTTTCTCCCACACTGAGGTGGTGGGTATTTAACAGTTGGTAAATTGGGCAGAGAGAGTTTGGGGGTCAAAGTTCTCCTTTGAAGATCTACAGCTTCCAGACCCTGGAGGAAGGACAGACACATTATTGTGGTCACAAGCTCAACCCCATCCTGTGTCCCCTTTAATTTAGTCCCCCTCAGCAAGGCAGAACTGTCATATTCTTCACAATGGACATCATAATGGCAGTGAGGACTACTTTTCTTGGCCAAACTGCCTTTTCTCCTAGATGTCAGAGTAAGAGAAGGAGTGCAGGAAGCAGAAAATGACAATGAAAATTTCAACACATAATAATAATAATAATCACAACCAGAAGACTGAAGGTGATTCTTTTTATTTTTTTTTAAATGTAGTGAGAAGTCAAGCAAAATGACCCCTTTTATTGGCTAACTAAAAAGATTACAATATGCAAGCTTTCCAGGCAACTCAGGCCCCTTCACAGTACATACTTGTTGTTAATATAGTGCTTTCGTTTAACAGGTTTCCATGACAAATTTACATTTTACTTTTTGATATCTAATTGTGTATACTAGATAACATTACACATAACCCTACCTAAAGATGCTGGGGTTGCTTTGCAGTTCATGGTTGTGAAAAGCCCCCATGGCACCTAGAAAATCCATCAGCCTTTATATAAAAGCTTTCCAAGTTGTAATGAGAGCAGCCATTTCACCTCTCTGTGTTTGCTTTTTGTTTAGAGTACTCACCAGACAGTGTTGCTTGAGCTTCAGGCACTGAAATATGTACGGCTATGGCATGTCAAAGTGAAAAGGATGCAAATTAGAAAACACAGCCAGAAAAGGTAGAGGCAAGCTTCAAAACAAGCAAAGGGTGCTACATAAAACACACTGCAAGTATCAGTAGAACTAAAATCAACTATTGTCAGTTAACAGGCTTGACTACTGAGAGTGTGTACGTAGGAAACATCAGACTGAGGGCAGGTAAGCGAGCACTGCTCTCTTAAAGAGCAATGAAAATCACTATTAAAGCAGGTGAAGCACTACTAAGTAAATAAGCTAGCCCTTTGATCAGCATAGTGCTGCTATCAGAAATAACACTCGGTTACAGTTTCCCTCAACCCCTCAAGTTTCTGCATAGTCCAATTATTTTCAGTACTCACATAGAAAGTCAACATGGTTCTTTGCCAGACCACCTACACTAATAGGAATCAATGAATTTACTTTAAGCATCAACACATACAGTCATTACATTCAAAAGAAGCAACTAATTGTTTTGTCAGGAACACAAAAAGAAAACTAAGAATTGTTCAAATTATTAAAATCCACAAAAGCATAAGTTCCCATTCTCACTAACAGCTCTAGGGATTCTGTAACGGGAGCCACGTATTATGAAGTGACATTGTTTCCCATAGCCCTAGACACTAAGTGTGGATATGACCCTTAACACTATAAGACGGAGTCCCATGCCACCCTGTCCTTGTTCAGCATGGATTCTTTTCAATACAGCAGTAAGGAGACGATATCAGGTACTTTGACACAAACAGAAAGTTTCTACCCATGTCTCTCTTTTCATCTATCACAAATGGAGACAAATAACAAGCACAACCATTGCAGTTATAAATTCTGACAAGAAACCAAACACCAATCACTTTAGATTCCTCAGAAAGAACATTATAAAACATAAGAGGTTGTCAGTTACATAGATTACCAGCCAAGTACGTGCGGAGCTCCATACTACCAACTGAGCAAATTGGCTGGTGCAAATTAAAAGACTGGATGTGGATGTGGACTAGACTAGGATTTTAAAAAGACAATCTAAGATTAATACAGGCCCAGGTGGTCCTTTGCCCATGTTATGCTCTGCCTGTGAAAAGCTATAAGTCACCATTAGCATAAAAAAGACAATTTTTGTCAATAAAAATAAAACTGTTAAGAAAGTTGGTGTAATGCACTGTGGTTTGGTTAACTGGCCATTCTGCTTTAGGACAGTGTGATGTGCATGTGTACATGATGATGCTATGCCTGATGCAATGCTGGCATGCTTCTTGGTTAATTGTAGAAGTATTATAGATGGAGGTGGTTGATGAGTAACTTGCATCCATACGGGAAAATTCTAAAGTGTTATTTACTGAGACTAAACATGAAGATCTCGAAACATGTACCAACCCTGATATTTGTTGTATAGCTTAAACCAGTTGCTTAAGCTGTACTTGTTGCAAACCTAAAAGAGAAATGTGCCTTTCATCAGTGGCACAGAGTTGTTCTGTGTCTTTGGGATCCATCAGTATGGGTCAGACTTGTAATGTTGGGGATCAGTCAATCTGGACATCAAATCTACATTTGTGTGGGATAACCAGGATTTAGGCACATGCAGTGAAATGTGAAAACGATGATTTTTAGGACATTAGAACAATCTAGATAAGAACAGGCCATTCAGCCCAACAAAACTCACCAGCCCTATCAACTTCATTCTTCCAAAAATAACATCGTCTATTATTTATTACATGTGTCTATGGTTCCCTGTATGAAGAAAACTTCAATAGCTTGTTTGAAATTTACCCTTAAGAAGTTTCCACCTGTGTCTTGATCATCTCATTTTAAAATAACAGTCTTGATCCATTGTACTAATTTCCTTCAGAATTTTAAACACTAATCATATTTTGCTTAAACTGAAAAGGTTCAGCTCTTTAAATCTTTCTTCATAATTCATCCAATGTAGCCCTTGAATCAGCCTAGTCGTTCTTCTCTGGACCTTTTCTAGTGCTGGTATGTCCTTTTTGTAGCCTGGAGACCAAAACTGCACCCAGTACACCAGATGAGGCCTCACCAGTGTGTTATAAAGCTTGAGCAGAACCTCCTTGGTCTTGTACTCCACACATCAAGGTGCTATATAACCTGACATTCTGTTAGCCTTCTTAATGGCTTCTGAACACTGTCTGGTATTTAATAGTATTGAGCCCTCTACAACTCCTAAATCGTTCTCATAAGGGGTACTTTTGATTTTCAGACCTCCCATTGTGTATTCAAATCTAACATTTTTACTTCCTACATGTAATACATTTACTGACATAAAATTTAATCTGCAACAAATCTGCCCAATCCGGTATGCTGTCCAAATCCCTTTGTGATGATTCAACAAATTCTAGATTATCTGCCAATCCACCTAGACTGTTATTTATAATAAAATTTATATTCCTATCCAAATACCAGCGGCCTCATTATTGACTCCTGTGGAACACCACTCTTAACATCACCCGATTCTAATAGGGTTCTTCACAACATAACCCTTCTGCACCCATCTAAAAACATCAGCCTGAACTCCCATTTCTTTTAGTTCGATGCCCAACCTCTCATGTGGCACCTTACAAATGCTTTCTGAATGCGAAGATAAATAATATCATGTGCTTCACTTTGATCATATCCTTTTGTTGCTTTCTCATAGAATTCCAGCATGTTGGTAAAACATGACCTGCCTCTTCTGAACCCATGCTGACTGTTAAGTAAAACTCCTTTTATTGCCATATGTTGCTCAGTCTTATCCTTAATAATTCCTTCCATTAATGTACTGTACCTGTGTTGCACGTTAAACTTACTGGCCTACAGTTACTTGGATCTGCCTGATCACCCTTTATATATAATGGAAAATGATTTGCCATTTTCCGGTCCTTCTGAGTTTTCCCAGTGCACAGTGACTTCCTAAAAATGTGTTAAAAGTTTATATCATGTACTTGCTAACCTCCTTAAGAACTCGAGGGTAAATATTATCTGGTTCTGGTGCTTTATTTGATTTCAGCCTATTTAATCTGAGCAGCACTTCTCCATCTACAATTTCCAAATGACTCAGTACCTCCTTAGTTAGTCCCATTTACTGCTAGGTTAGCCATTTCCTCACATGTGAAGACCTCAGGAAAATGGGAGTTTAGAGCACCTGATATTTTCACTGTCTGTATTTTTAAATTCTCCTTTACTGTTTCTGATGCACTTCACATCCTCCTTGGCTATTCTTTACAACTAAAATACTGTACCTGTACAAGGAGAAATTAATACTATTTTGCAGACAGCTAAAAGAAATGCAGAAAAGCAGCCAAAAATAGGCTGTGAATATGCTGAAAAAATAGGTAGACTTGAAAACAACTAAGACAACTCATAGTGAAAAAAATATGGTAAATGTTCAAAAACATGGAACGTTCCAGAGAAACTAACAAATGCTTAAATGCTAAACATATAATCCATAAAGTCTGAGCACAAGGTATTAAATCCAGGGCCCTTAAACACTGTTTAAACAAGAAATGGTGCATAACAAGCTGCATGAACCATTAAGCAACCGAGCAGGTCATTTCCTGAAAACAGTACTACTTGCTGATAACAGCAGAAAGCTTTACAATAGTCAGCAAAACCATGAAGCACTTTACAGAGCTATTAACAAGATCGTGTTACGTAGAGAATCCATACAGGTAAGTTGGAAGTAGGAAGGAGAAGCTATCCTTTGTCTCTGCTCCCTGACAGTTCATTAATAAGCCAGTGTCTTGCAGGACGACCTCAGAAAGTGAGAACAAATACAAGAGAAGCAGTTTGATGGCAAATGTTGGTTTAAGGTTGGGTGGTTTACTTATGCTCAGCAGTGATTCGGCAGCAGGTGCTCTCAAACAAACGTTAACCGTTTCTTTACCATGTCTCTTTTGCTACCACAGATGAAGGTAAATATAAATAAGCGAAGAAGGGCAGGCTAGCTAGGACAAGTTAAAAGCCCATTACATTGACACTAAGAATGCTCACCAACCATGTATTTTACGCACCTTCGGTTGTCTGGTCTTTCACCAATATCAGCTGAGATAAATTCATCTTTAAAAGCCATTATTGTTGTATGTTTGTGTTTTTTTTTTTTTTTTTTTTATATTACAGGGGGGTCACGTCCTGACATCTGCCAAAATGTCACTTGCCTCTATGCCCAGTCGGACATCTTTCTCAGAAAACTCTGTCACTAACCTGATGTAAGTAAAGAAAAAGCTAACTGGTTTTCATTCTGCTTTGAAATTTTAAATAAAGGCATTTAGAAAGTGATTCCACCTCATCTCTTCTTTCGGTAATACTTTACAGCTGCAAACAAAGCAGATAGCATGGAGCAAAGCTTCACTTGTATCAGTCTCAGGGGGATTAGGTGTCAAGGCCCCTCAAATAAATGCACATGAAAGCAAACCATCACCAAGGGTGGCTGTTGGAAGCAGTGCCCTAACCCTGACGTCGTCGTTCTTTCTTTCAGCCGTGAGAATGGTAGTGGAGTGTGCCTGGATCTTCAGGTAATTGATACCGTGAGAAGCATCCGAGACAGAGAAGACACAGTTATGCATCACGTCTTGACGGGAAACCTGTATAAGCCACGAAAAAGGGTGAGCAAATTCTTTGCACAAGACTTCATTGCTCAATGCTTCCAGCCCACTAAATAACGTAACACGGTTCATTCTGAGCGAAGTGATCATTGCCCACTGGTTTTGATAAGTGTATAGCTGTGTTTGTCTGCATTCAAAAACTGTAGAACTGGGACTGCTTCTTATCTTAGAAAATTAAAGCATTTTGTGAGGCCTGGATCTTTATAGTCTCAATTTTGTTTGGTGGAAGGTGCTGTAGGTATAGACAAATTAGTTATTGAAAGACTTTTAAGAAATTGCTTTGCATAGCTACAGCATTCATTTCTTCTCTGTGTGTCTATAATGTGTGAGGCAGAGGAGTTAGTAGGTACAAAAATAAGGCAGGACTGTATTAAGGAAAACAGAAATACGGCAAACACATGTTCTTAGAGGAATGGAGAAATGTGCTACATGGCCCATAAGTCCCACTGCCTTTGTGTTTATTTTTTGAGCCGTTTCAAGGTCACAGGGAGACGAAACATCTCCTAGTAGCATTAAGATGAGGCAGAAGTCAAAAATAGACAAGACACCAGTCAGTCACAGGACACACTCACACTACACACCCTTGTCTGCTTATATCAGTCCAGCGCTAGAATCTCCAAATTAACCAGCAAACTGTTTTTTAATAAGTGGGAAGGATTCATTAAAACAAACTCAATTCAGTTTATTCTTGTATAACATTCATCAGTAGACTTTATACAAATGTAGACATGGAGCACAGCAGCCATACCACATGCACTTCAGGACAGGCCATCTACATGACACTAAGTGTGTTTGGACTCAGCCAATACTGGGATGGGAGACCATCTAGGAAAAATGTGGGTTGCTGCTGGAAAAGGTGTTGGTGAGGCAAGCAGGGGGCGCTTACCCTGTGGTCCAAACGTGGATTCCAATGCCCCAATGCAGTGACAAGCACACTGTCCTGGAAAAAATGGCACCGTCCTTTGGATGAGATGTAACACCGAGGTCCTGACTCTTTGTGGTCCTTAAAGATCCCTGCGCGTCCTTTGTAAAGACGATCTGGCTAAATTGACCACTGTGACTTAGTCATTCTGGCCCCTAATCATCCCCCGTATCTGATTTGCTTTCTCTCTCCACGTTACCAGCTAATAGCTAATGTGTGGTAAGTGTTCTGGTGCAAAAATGGCAGCTGTCACATCATCCAGGCGGATGCTGCACATTGGTGATGGTTGAAATGGCTCCCCACTTACTATGTAAAGCGCTTTGAGTAGTGAGAAAATATAAAAGTAAAGAATTATTATCATTATTAACATGTAGCTCTTTTCAAAAAGTGACTGGCTTGGGAATCTAACAAGTATGCCTGGTACTAGTGGTCTGAGATTTTAGGTGCTATGCCACTGTGACCTTGAATACTACAGAAACTTCATATTTATGTGCATTACTTAAGATTTCACTACTAAGTATAAATACTTACATGCAGAAGTTTTCTTTTTAGAATAATTAAATTTGAAGTGTGTGTCTGAACAACAATAAAGATGTTTTTGCTCTTGTTCACAGTTCCACTCCAATTACAGCCGACACTTTATCAGTGCGAATGAGCAAGAAAGGCAGGAATGTGAGGTGTTCCAGAGGAATATGCGGCGCCGGCTTGAGTCGTTCAAATCTACCAAACACAACGTCTACCCCACCAAAAGCAAATCACGTCACAAAAGGGATAAAAGTCAAAAAAAGGCAAGTGTGCTTACTGTGGATTGCTGATTTCTCCCAAGAGCTAAGGCCTGCACACACAGGATATTTCAAATCTAGTTCAAGGATTGTAAACACCTTGAAACAATAGGATGACGATGCTTTAAAAATGCACCTTCAGATTAAATGTCCCATACTGGGTTTGGTATCAACAGTATTTTATAAGGCTGTGTTTTGTGTTTTGACAAGCATCTTCTGACCATAAGATTTGTGAAAGACATAATATTTATAGTGAATAATGACAAAATCTAACATATGAAGCAGAATGTTGGTTTGTGGGGTGTTTGTCTGCTCTGAAAATCCACTCCTTTTAACCCATCTCTGCAGAATTTTGCACAAATTCCCTATTTGTACAGGGGAGCACTGTATGATATGTTTCATTCTGAAATTGAATTGGTGCCCCCACCCTGGCAGGGCAGCCTTGTTAGTAAATAATAAAGCTTGAATGACTGAAACCTTGGTATGATGACACATATATAGTGCATTCACTCAATGGTCAAATTATTAGGAACACTATACTAATACTGGACAGAGCCTGCTTTTGCTCTAAATGCAGCCTCACTTCTTCATGGCACCAATTCCACAAGATGCTGCTGACATTTCTTTGAGATTCTGGTCCGTGTTGACTCATGCAATTTGTGCAGATTTGTCAGTGCTGTGAATCACCTGTTCTACCGCATCCCAGAAGTGTTTTATTGGATTCAGATCCAGTGACTGGGTAGGCACTGAAGAACATTGAACTCATTGTCACATTCATGAAACCAGTTTGAGATGACTTTTCTTTATGACGTGATACATTAGCCATTAGAAGGTAAATGTTGGTCTTGAAGGGATGCACAAGCTCAGCAACAATACTCAAAATGTCCGTGGCATTCAAATGATAAATGAGTGGTGTTAATGGGCTCAAATTGTGCCAAGAAAACATTCCCCACACCATTACACCAACACTAGCCTGGACTGTTGACACAAGGCAGGTTAGGTGTATGGTTTTGTACCGTTTACGCCTAATTCTGACCCTACCATCTGTTTGCCTTAGCAGAAATTAAAGATTCATCAGACCAGGCAACATTTTTCTAGTCTTCAGTTATCCAATTTTGGATACTGCAGCCTCAGTTTTCTGTTCTTGGCTGATAGGAGTGGAAACTAATGTGGCCTTCTTCTGATGTAGCCCATCCTGCTCAAGTTTGGTGCATTCTGATAAGTTTTTCTGTTCATTACCATTGTACAGAGAGATTATCAGAGTCACTCTGGTCACTCTCTTCTGTCCTCTCTGATCAACAAGGTGTTACTGTCCAATCCCAGCAATTATAGAAATACTCAAACCAGCCTGCCTGACACCAACAGTCATGCCACAGTCAAAATCACTGAGATCACATTTTATCTTCAACTTGGTGGTGATGTGAACATTAATTGAAGCTCCTGACCTGTATGTGAATGATTTTATGAATTGTGCTGCTGCCATATGATTGGCTGATCATATAATTGCTTAGATAAGCAGGTGTACAAGCGTCTCTGATAATTTGCTCAGTGAGTGTGTATGCAAAAGGCAAATTCTCTCATATGCAACTAATGCAAAATATGGGTGGTCCCAGTGTTAGTCAACATTTAGATCTAGGAGTTGTGGGCCCATGACATAAACATTTCATGTGTTTACCAAAATGAATCCTACAGCCATTTACAATACATATTCAGGCACTCAAACTCACAAACAGTTCTTGTGTTTTGTTTCTTGTAGTTTCTTGTAGGCTGAAGAAATTCCATCACTGTTGCAACTGAGTCTCATTGACTGTTATGAGTTTTGCAGATGGCAGGATTCCTTCCTTTTCTCTGGAATTTTTCCACACCTTATTTTTTCTTTCTGTCCTCAACAGTGTTTCAGAGTCATGCACCGTGCTGCAAGCACCTCATTTCCTTTATATGTCAGTAATGTGAGTCAATGTGAATAGCAGGTTTCTCAGAGGGCAGTCAGCAATATGCCGTGATTAATGAACTGCACACTTCACTGGTGAAACAGGAGATTTCAGGAAAATTTGTCTGTCAGCTTAGTGACTGAAAGGCCCCATTTTGCCTGCTTTATGCGTTTCATTACAGTAGCTACATTTAGAGTTTCTGTAAAAGAATAAATGAGAGAAGAGGCAAAGTTCCACTGAATTACACAGTCAATAATTGTTTCTTGTATTTTTTATAAATCCCCATCTGAAGTTGCAATTTTTTTTCATTGTTTGGTTTATAATTTTTTTTTTTTTTGTGCAATGGTCTTGACAGAAGACCACACAGAGTATGACTAGGAACAAAGCAGAGTTAAGAGTTGACCACTGACCAAAGAAATCAGATTTTAATGCCAGCATCTCTATCATCCTCTGGAGCATGTCGCAGGGAGATGTCCAAAACTCCAGGGTTTAGGGGGGCTTTTCCATACTGAAGACTTTACTGTCTGACTCTGGACTAGGAATTTAATAGAGCTCTGGATTGTACACATTCTAACTGCACGGTGTAATCCTTTGTCACGAGAACATTGGAAATCCATCATATTTAGCCCTTTGTAGACTAAAATTAGTGAGTATACCTATTGTGTAACTTCTTGGCCTAAAGCAAACTGGATTGTATTTTATATAGTGTGTTCACATTATATGTGCATTTAGCTTGCATGGTCTCAAGTTTGCCCTGAAAAACCAAAGTGTTGGATAACCAAGTGAGTCAAAATCAAACCTCTCCCCAGTGACTCGCGCTTAGATACGTTTGGATTTTTCTCACTTATTTAATTCCCAGCAGCTCTGAAGAGCACCACTACATGGTCTTGGGAAGGTCCTTTTGTCATGAGATAAAATTTCTATAGTAAGTGAATTTGGGAATTACGCTGTATGAGTATGCACAGGAAACAAAAGTACATGTTCATATTGAATGCTCATGTCTGTATTGTTCATCTTAGTTTGCAACGGTTTAGCACAAGCAGTTTAGGCATCAAGCCACCCTGCAGCAGACAGTTCCATGTAAACTTTAGCCCACCAGTCCTTAAAGCAGAAACACTCCATGCTTGCTGTTTTTTTTTGACACAAAGTTTAAAGTGGCCAGCTGTTTTGCTGTTTTTCACATTGAACAGACATTATGCTCTTCTTCCAAGAAGCCACAATCCGCATGTGCCTCTTTGTAGAAAGTGGTCTCAAGCAGCCAGCTGCCATGATATTTTTTTCCAAGTACTTTAATATTCCCAGATATTCCCATGAAAATTCTGCAAAGCCAGCAACTTTGTCCTCCAGGGAGCCACACTTCACATACGTCATTTAGCTGTTTTTTCTTTTATAACAGCGGGAAGGGCACAGTCGGTCGACGTTCTTTCAATTCCATATCAGGATTCTCCATGAGCATCAAAAACATTTCCTGCTATTTGTCGTTATGTTAAATTATAAAGTAGCATTTCTTGCTATTTGTCGTTAAATTATAAAGCAGCATTTCTTGCTATTTGTTGTTATGTTAAATTATAAAGCAACATTTCTTTATGGGGTATCACTAACTCATCTATTATTATGTGGGTGCCATATTTAGGGTCACTATCGGTCCTTGAGCACACCAATAAGGGTGCATTACACTTTTTTAAAATATTTTTAATGACTTTAAACTTTTCAGAATTGTGGCACTGTCAATGCCCAAAGGACACATGGAGTCCTAAGTAACAATTGGACAGCCAGCTGGGCCATTCCATTTAATTTAACAAAAGAAAAAAAACATTAGCCTGTAGGCTCAAGAAAACAAAATTCGACCAATCCAGCCTTCCATGCAGCTTACAGTAGTAGCTCTACGCCGGGGTCTCATGTCTGGGTCCAGACTGAGACACCACTCTCTGGTGATACCTTTTTTTATTTTGTCCCAACCAGGAGAGATGGGGCCTTCTTTAGGCACTACGGGTGGGATTAGTCGCTGTCGGGGTTCCTCTGCAGGTTGAAGAGAGAGTGACAGTGCCTACTCTCGGTTCAGTGTGGTATCGCTTACCTTGCTTGAGCTTTAAGTTGCTCCCCAGGCACAAGTGTGTGACACACATGAAGCAGTGAAAGATATTATAAGAGCAAAGAAAGCTAAGAAATACACTGCAGTTTTGTATTTTTACATTTTCAATGTTTCTTATTTACTTTTATGAGTAATTACTAAATAACTAAAATACACATGCTTATTTTGTGATAGTGCAAGCTTATGGCAGCATATTCCATAGCATTTACTGTAGGTGAAGCCCAACCCTGCATATATTGTGATTAGATGTGTGGCTACACAAGACAGAAAACCATCAGCTGTAAATGTAACAAAACTTCATCAGGAGACTACAGTAATAACACGAGAGGAGTCAGCATGCATTTATTTAGTGGGTGTGCACTGGCCTCGGAGTGTAGTTGTGAACAGGGAAAGTGGATGTTTATGTAGGTTACATAGTAAGTCAAAGACTCTACTAGTATAGTGAAGTCAACCTGTACAGCCTCAGAGACCTATGAGTGAAAGGGCATTAAGCAGCATTTTTAGATGGGTAAAAAAGATTACCATCTCATCTCATTTTCTGAAACTGCTTTCCAGGTGAGGGTTGTGGTGACAGCAATCCAAGCAGTTCAGTCCGGACTTCCTGCCCCCACCTACAGATTCCAGATCTTCTTGGGGAATTTGCAGGCATTCCCAAGCTGATTGGGAGATATGATCCCTGCAGCATGTCCTGGGTCTGTCACAGTGGGATGTGCTCAGAGCAGAGTAGCTCTAGAAGACACATCCTTACGATATACCCAAACCATCTAAGTTGGCACCTCTCAATCCAGAGGAGTAGCAACTCTATTCTGATGATCTGCCAAATCACTGAGGTTTTCACCTTATCATTGAGTGTCAGCTTAGCCACCCTGCAATGAAACATTATTTCTGCCGCTTCTACTCGCTGTCTTTCTTTCAGTCTTTACCTACAACTAATGACTATTGGTGAGTACAGAGATGGAAATGACCAATAAACTGAGAGTTTTCTCTTCAGACTCATCTCCTGCTTTTCAAACACAGACCAGTACAGCAGATTCAAAACAGTTGTTGCTGCTCCAATCTATTTATTGATCTCACATTCCCTTTTTCCATCACTTCTGAATGAGATCCTGAGATACTTGAACTCCTACAGTAAGGACACTTGTTCTCCCCTTACCTGGCGAGAGAGAACCATGACAGCTGCTTTATACTCAGCAGTGAACAAATCATTATCATTATGTGTAAAACCATATACTAAACAGAAGTTCATTGTTTGGTTAGGCAAAAACATTTTGATAGTGTCACATGCAACAGAAAGATTTGTAATGCAACATTATTCTTGCAGGAAGTTGATATTAGCCATTTTTAGATGAAAGCCAAAGAAGCAGGCTGATGGCCCTAAGTGTTTATTGTCTACAGTAAAGCAGCTTATATTTGCACAGCACTCTTTCACTAGTTGGGGCTGAATGTAATCCCTTTATTCTTTGGGTCATACTTGGAAATTACATTAAAGTGTGAAAGCTAAGTCTTCAGTGAGAAAAAACAAAACTCTCAATGTTACATGTTTAATAATGATAAAATTGTTCCTCCCTTCAAAACAGAAAAACAATGATGCAAATGACACCATTCCCAATGGCAAACCCAGGAGGAATATCAGCTGGCAAAATCCAGGTAAGACAAAGGAAAAGGACAAATCTTTTTTGTGGTATACATAATCTGGAGCAATATACTTTTACTTCTACCACTCAGTGTTGGTGTAATGAGTATAGCATCCCTCCTCTCCTTCCCTTCCTTCTCCTCCAACCATACTGACCATTCCTTATTACATCAAGTGAGACATTGCGAGCTGCGTTACTCCTGACTCCAAGAGTTCATCCTGGCAACCCCGTTGTCCTTACAGTCCCTAACTCCAAAGACATATAAAAAGGGAATGTCAATCCTGTAGAGGACTGACAGAATAAAGCAGAAGGCTGTGCACAATTAATGAAGTCTTCCTGCTGCCAAACATCATCATCTTCTGAATAGTTATTTCTGGGCATCTTTCCATTAATTAACAAAATGGCATTCATGCCAGAATATATTAACAATGGCACCCCTCCTAGGCAATTATCGAGTAAGTTGTATTTATTGTTCCACGTATACTATATATATACTGTATATAAACATAATACCAGTCAAAAGTTTTAGAACACCTTAGTTTTTCCAGTCTTTTTTAAAATTTAATCAGTTGAAATACAATGAATGACCTAAAATGGTTAAATGATAAGAGGTAAACTGCCAGAGGTTTAAATTTAAAGTTTAGGTTATCAAAAACTGGTCCTTCTTCAGAGAACAACAAGTAGGTCATAACAGATGTTTTGCAGCAATTAAAGTAAATTAAGCCTTGCAAGTTGAAGCAAACAATTTGCACAGGTGTCCCAACTTCTGTTGATTACTTAAAAACTCTCTGTCTGTCTCAAAGCAAAATTGGAACAGACTGTGTTACTGAAGTACTACTTGAACAAAATTTCACTGTAGAAAGTTGTAAAGCCAACTGATAATGGGAATACAACTGCAATTAACAAATATAATAAGGCAGGGTATTACTACTCTTTGACGTGTAGGCTTTCATTTAGAGAAACTGCAAAAAAAATCAATGTGTCACTGAGTACAGTGGTGTCCTACACAGTCTAAAGACATTTGGAAACTGGAAGAAACTCTGATAGGAAGAAATCTGGGAGACCCAAAGTCACAACCCAATCAGAAAACAAGTTTCTGAGGGTCACCAGCTTGCTTGATAGGCGACTCCCAG
This sequence comes from Polypterus bichir lapradei, assembly GCA_026402145.1. Classification (NCBI taxonomy): domain Eukaryota; kingdom Metazoa; phylum Chordata; class Cladistia; order Polypteriformes; family Polypteridae; genus Polypterus; species Polypterus bichir. Next base: position 87,443,352 of record JANRMT010062806.1, read on the forward strand.
CACAACAGCTTCAAGCACAGCTTAACAGTGCAGGTCGAAAAAAGCAAGTCTCAGTTTCTACTGTGAAGAGGAGACTTTGTGCTGCAGGTCTGAAAGGGTGAGTGGCAGGAAGAAAGCCATTCCTTAATGGTCCAAATAGGGCCGTAAAATACCAGATGTGGACTCCTGCAAACTGGAAGAAAGTCTGATAGACCGATGAATCAAAATTCATCACAGAGGGTGTTTGTAAGTTGATGAAAAGATGGTTCTTCAGTGTGTGACACCAACAGTCAAACATTGAGGAGGAAATGTGATGTTCTTGGGGTTCTTTTGCTGAAGGCAGAGTTGGTGACTTGCACAGAGTGACTGGCATTCTGAATCAAAAGAGTTACAATAGTTTGACTGTTATATCAGCAAGAGGGAGTTACTTTCTTGAATTAAAAATTTGAATAAAATTGTGTACATTTAATGAGTCCTTCATTTATTTTTTTTCTATTCGCCATTATTAATTTGTTCTATGCCTTGATTTCATGAAACATTAAGACATTAAACTGCATGCTTTTCCATAAAAGCCGAGGTGTTCTAAAACTTTTGACCAGTAGTGTGCATATATATATATATATATAATGTGCCTTCAACAATGAAATGGACAACACTTACAGTGTATAGAAAATTAATGAACTGAGGTTTCTTTGACCAGATGAAGATGCCCTCAGATAAATCTTGAATGTTTCCATTTATTTTTGCTGTCAGCTCCTATTGCTGTGGAAATTGAATCTGAAGATGAAGAGAATGACAATTCAGAGACTGAGAAGGATGAAGGAATTACCTTTGTAGCTCGAGCTGCTGATGAGGTCTTTCAGGAGAGAACACCATCAAGTAAGCTAAGCTAAATGACTTACACCATACCCTTTATAAAAACTAAATGGAACTCTGCCCCTTTGACTGGAAAATGTTACAATTTGATTTTTTTCCAGCACGGTTGTAATCTTTTCAAATATTTTGTTTATTTAAGATTTGCATCAGTGAAAGGCAGTTTTATTCCTCTTTTTAATTCTGGTAGTGGTGCACCTTTAAAACACTTGTTGGTCACCAGTGAAAATGAGTTAAACACTGTAAAAGCAGTAAACAAAAGCAACACAAAAATATTATAGCCATGCACTGACGGTAAAATATATTTAAAACAAACAAAGGATAGCCCATGTGAATTTTTTAATTAGGTAGAAATGTGGATCTTGAGTTTGAGTGCACAGGCAGCAACCATGGTAAAAGTTGTTGAGCGGGCACATTAAGGGCAGGGGGGGATGACGATGTTAAAGCACTTCAGCCATACAAATGTTTGTATAGAGTAAACAGTTTGGTTAGAGTAATTTGCACTTGTTTTAGGTAGATAGTGCGGTCTCAAAAATGTTTTAGAAAAAGACTGAGAGTTCAGTTTAGCTCTGCATGCTAAACAGTTATATGGCCTTGGTATGCAGTAATTTGGGATTTGGCCTTTGTTTACACCAAAGGACTGAGAAAACAATTGCAATATTTATTTTGATGTTTTGTCACAGTGTTAATGCTTTATGTCTGCATACAACTTGCATCTGATCTCTACATTAAAACATATCATGTTCAGAAATGACAACTATGCACAGATGAATCACAGCCAAGTTGTGTGACATCTTATTTTGGCCAGGTAACATGGCAAATCAACTGATGTAAAAGGGCCCAGCAGTACAGAAGGCTTAACACACTGATTGGCTGTAGCCCCATTTCATCATGCCAATAAACATTTGCTCAATTGCTGATTTTTTTCAGGTGTACCATCTAATCTTACTTGCACAGTGCCATCCACTTGAAGTGCGGTCAAACAGGACATCTAACTCTCTACTCACCTCTATTGTCGTTCATCTTTGTCATTTTAACTTTAAAAATACAACCTAAGATAAATATTACAAGTATGGATCTCAGTTCAAATCCAAGGATATGTGTTTATTTACCTATTTAAACGGTAGACAGATAATGTCTACATATTGGATTTGGGCCCAACAGCACTCGGCGGTATAAACATAACCTTAGAAATACATCTCTCAGTATTACAAATACTTTGGGTATTTTAATCTTTGTAAAAATGTATTTTAACAGAGCATCGTTTTTATCACATGACCCTACCTAAACTATAATACATCAGGCAAAGTGATGCTTCATGATTTTTATAGTATTTTGGGGAGACAGAAGTAGGTTACAAGTCCAAGTCTGCTGTGTTTCTTTTAATTTCTTTAGATAAATGTCTCTTTTTTAAATGTAGTCATTTCATATTAGTAAGAGATCAATTTGTTTGATATAGAGAGATGCTTAGTCTTTCTTATTCTTAGCTGAACTAAGGTTCATGACTGCAAATGTTATCCAGACTTTAAGTTCTTTATTCAGCCTCATTTACAGGATAATTCAGATTCGCATTTTGTTATTTTGGAGTTCTGAATTTGTAAAAAAGTACAGACAATACCTTGTGCTAAAAGTATTTTTTAAGTTAAAAACAAAAATGCCAGAGATTTTTTTAATCTTTAATCTTACCTTCACTTCAGTGATCTTTAAATGGCACACAAGGCCATGTGTTGATGAAGCCTGCACTTGTGAGCCCGCTTAAGTAACAGATCCTTAAGGTACCTGTATAATGAATGCATGAGTCCATTTAGCATCTTTTTAATTAGGAACATCACATATGTATATTGACTTTGTGACCTAAGGACATTTACTCTGGTAATACTATGTATGTTCAGCTCCACCTATCACATAGTCTCTCTATATTCTGTCTGACAGTATTATTTTCTGAAAAACCAATAAAATAATTTCTTAAATTTTAACTTAACAGCTTCTGAATTATAGCTGGATACCAGTTCAGAAAATGTGTCTCAAAAATCTGAGTCCCTGAATAAAAGGGGAATGTTTTCAAATCTGTTGCCAAGGTTGATTGTTTTTAATCTTATGGAATGTATTCTTAATTACTTCTGACCCCAGTGAATTTGGTCAGATCCAGAAATAATAACATTGCTGTTAAGATTTTCAAACAAAGGGTTTTTCTTACAGTCAGTAGCCAGATACCCAATAATGAAGAGCTGGAAAAAGTGCCTCCTTGGAAATTTGAGAGTGGCCAGCCACTTCCCTCTCTGAGCGCAAAAGTACCCCGGCCGAGTCTGGTTTTTGTGAACAAGATCTCATCAACAGAATCCAACGAGTCCCCAGAGATCAGCCATCCACCACAGCAAACCATTTAACAGTAAAGACAATGAGATTTGTTCTGGGTTTGGTTTTTTCCTCTTTTTAAATAAATATATATATATATATATATTTATCTTACAGTCAAATCAGGTTTATTCTGACCACTTGTTGGGAAGTTAAAAAAAGTAGTTCTATGTCAAAAATGAAATTTTTGCTCAATTAATTCTGATTCTTATTATTCTAATGAACTTAATGACACCACCAGCCAAAGTCATATTTTGTTTTATATCTGTAATCAAATATATAACTCTATAATGCCTTACAAAAGTACCCTCGGTCCTTCAAAGTTTTGCAGTTTTTCTGAATTATTCAAGTTAGTTTCCTAACAAAACATAACATGATATTCTCAAACCTACTTAATCCAAGTGAATGGAGAACAGAGCCTATCTGGGCATCACTGGGTACAATGCAAGAAGAGTCACCAGTTCACTGCAGAGTGTCCATATATTCTCACTCAAAACCTGCACATTTTTCATAAGTGACATCAATTATTTAGTTATTTGTCAGCAAATACTACAGTATATACTGAAGAAAACAAAAATGAAATAAGAGTTCGGTATCTTTGCATTAATATTTGGTAGAGGCATATTTTACAGCTTTGGGTTTTTTTTGGGCATCCACCAAACTGCCCAACTGTTTTGGGAAGATCTGAAGTCATTACTTTGATTTGCGCTACTCAAGAACATTCACCTTTTTATTCTTGAGCGAACATATTCAGCTTTGGATTGCTTCAGTATTTCAGTAGACTTGGAGAGGTTTTTGCAGTGTCTGTATGTACTTTGCCTTTTTCATTTTTGATATGTTTGTGAGTGCTGCAGGATGCAGTGACAACTGTGTTTCACTTCAAAGCAAACACCACACTGGAATGCCTCAATAATAAAAAAGGTAACTAAATTGATAAAACACAGGTTATATGACTAGATGTCCACTTCCTATTTTGTCATCAGAAGCAGTTAAATTATTTTGTCAGTTCTTCAACAGTGTTAAAGGAACTTAAGATACTCATTCACCTTATAATCTCCATAGAAATGACTCCGCAATTGTGGACGTATATTAGGTTGCTTTTGGTAGCATCCTAGATGCAGACTACTACTTTTTCTTCTTAAAAGTTATTTCTGAAAGGAAAGTTTGAATAAATGCCCATATTAAGGGAGCAGCAAAAAAAGCCAACTGTTTAATGAGCATCTAAGATTTCAACATGGACCTGAGATGAACAAAGTAAACAGCTGAAAATGCATTTTCCCCTGAAATGTCATACATTAAACCTTCAATTGATATTCTGCAGCAGCACCCACGTCCCAGTGAACAGATGGGTGCTTCACACATGTAGTTAGAACTTCAAAGGGTGTTACACTCAATTACTGTACCCCTCTGCAATGGATTTATTTCAAAGAGAATGAAACGTTTTACCCCAACTTATGGTGTGTCATTAGGCTATGAGTTGTGAGTCATAAAAGATTTGTTTTAAAATTAAAAAAAAAAATACTGGCCGTGATTTAAGTTGGCATAACCTTAACATGAAGAATACTGGATGAGCTAATTGTTTATGGAACAAGGACTAAATGAGTTGACAATACAACTGAGGAGATGTTTAATATTTTAAAAGCAAGTAGTGCACGTGGCCTTTAATAGAAATGATACAAATATGGATTTTATTTAAGAATAAGCACTGCACAAGTGGACAATTTTGCAAAAATAACTTCAGCATGACTGTGGCCAGTCATATAAAATGGTTTGACTGTAACATTTTTCTTTTATTTTATTTGCAGTTTCCCACTTCAACCCTCTTCTTCCTGGTGTTCTGGGACCTGGTCTGTTCTCCCTGTGATCACTTTTTCCTTCCATGTTGCATCCTTTGAAAGAAATGATGCTTAAACTAACAAAACAAAATTTAGTTTTGGGGTAATTACAGTAATCTGAGTAACTTAAAGGTGTCTAGATTTCAGTTTATGTAGATTCTTTTTTTTTTTTTTTGCACTTCATTAATTTCATTTAACATTTTGGCTTTCATGCTTAATGAGAATTAGTAAGTCCAGTTTGTAATTATTTTTTCATTTACCAGTGAGCCAAGTAGTCAATAGATGTTTAATTATTTCATTATTTTATTTAATATATTCTTATATTCTTTTTTGTTTTACACATGAAATGTAAGTATGGCCGTAATCTAATCACCCAGCACTGTCAACAGACTGCAATTCTTTACATCATCCTTGAGCAAATTAGAATAGCTCACTCAAAAATAAACTACCCAAGGTAACAGTTCATTTGATAGCATACTCCTGCAAAGTAAACAGCTCAAGAAAGGAGATAAAAACAAATTAATATATATTACTCACCTGTGAAAAATGACAAAACAGACTGCTTATTTAATGTTTTCTGGAGTTAGCACAGACAAAGGGGGTTATAGTGCTCCATTGTTGATTATGAGATTGGCAGATATCCAGTTTTGAAGAACGTGCCATCCCCTTTTTGCTGCTCACATTCTTGAAGGCTGACTGCTGTGATGAAAGATGCTCGGGAATCCAAGTGAAAAACTGCATTCCCAGGGCAGGCCTCAAGGATTGGGCAAAATTTTAGGTAGTGGGTGGAATACTGATTTTGGGAATCATTCTTAAAATAAGTTGTAGAAGAAAGGTCTGTCAAAAAAAACATACAAAGAGAAATTCTGGGTCAATGACAGTATTGCAGAGAAGGAAACAAATGGCACTAGTGCAAAGAGACAGTGATCTTGATCTACTTCTTCTTCTTCTTTCGGCTACACTATAATATTGCATTCTTTTTTTTTAATTCCCAGTATCAGCACTATGCTACTGAGGTATAACGAAATTCCAGAATAAATCTAATATTATTTCATTTCCATCCTTTTTCTAAAACTTCTCACAGGGATCCAAAGCTTGGCCTGTCAGCATTAGGCAGGATCCAGCCCTGGGTGGGATGCTGCACTGTTGAAGAGCACACCAACAATTCTTCATACTGCGTCAATTTAAAGTTAATAAAAACCTGCATGTCTTTGGGATGTGAGAGGAAATTTAACTAACTGGATATGGGCAGAATGTGCAAACTTTCCACTAGCAGTAATTAAATCAGAAATACAAATCTGGTCCCATAAAAGTGATGCCCCAACACACTGTAGCAATAGCGTTAGGCAAAGGTAGCGACAACCTTGGCCCTCATATGCCCACACTTAAGCTATGTCCACACTACTAGGTTTTCATTTGAAAACAGCATTTTTAAATGAAAACAATCTCAGTCCACCATAGCATTTTCACATCATTTACGAAAGCATCTCCATCCACACTAAAATGACTTAAAACACATATGACGTAGACATTCACCAACGCTGGGCGTGCACACATCAGTACAAAAATCTTTGAAGGAGTCGCCATGAGATATTTCACAAAATGTAGCGACTGGTAAATTACATGTCTTTGTGGCGTGAATGCAGCATTCAAGTTGTACAGAATGCAATTTATATGCATACAGGTTAGCAACACAACACGCACCATGAAAAGCTACTCTTCAATGTCCACTATGTTGAAATATGGTTTTCCTCTGTGAAGAGTGACCACTTGTAATGAGAAGTTGTAATGACCAAGTAAAAATCACAAATAACTCGGAACACAATTAGAATCTGCATTTTCACAGTTCGAGTTTTCACCTGTCCACTTCACAATGCCGAGGCTACGTTTTCAGAAGTATACAGCACTGGAGAACGTTTTAAGATGTCTCCATTTTCAGGGGTTGAAAATGCTGGGGTAGTGTGGACGAATAGCAAAAACAGAGACTAATGTTTCCATTTTGAAGAAGTTTGTGCAGGAGCTTTTTTTTTTACCATTCCAATTTGCAGTGATCAGTTGGTCCACCATACATATCTATGGGGTGTAGATGGAAAAGATCTTCATAAATATGGGGAGATTGAGCCAACATCACATATACAGTTGCTTGGGTTGGGATTTAAAACTGGAGTTCAAAGCTGTGAGGCTGCAATACTAACCACTGTATTACCACGGCTTCTGTATTTCAAATTAATTCAGTATTATCTTATAATGCCAAAATCTCTTTCAATTAGTACAGTACAGTATTATGTGCTTATGAGAACTTAGTATTATCATTTGTGAAAATATCAGTATCACTTCAGGAGATGTAAGCGTCATCTTTATTTGAAATCCTCATATAGATAAACAGCAGTCCCCTTTTCAGCTGTACAGTGTATAGGGAGTGGATGCAGTTGAATGGTACCTCTGTAGCTGATGTGAAGTTTCTGCTTTGAAATTTTATTTAATATTGGTATATTCTTTTCCTTCTATCCTTATAGATCTTGCTGTCTCACATATGACACCTGATGTAGCTCTGGACTGTATTGTTCTATATGTCTGTCTCCAGTTGATAACACTACCCTGTCTCGCATGCTTTAAAACTCCTTCTCTACTAACTATGACTAATCCCATCTTGCATTGAAGTGACCATTTCTTGACAATCTTGGATCTTCTTTCCTCCAACTATAGGTAACCTAGATGTATGCCAGAGCCCATGTGTCATTCCCCCATCACCGACATGTGCAGAGAAGGAGCTGCCTTGGAAAGGTCGGCAAGGTGACTTACCTGCCTGTGTTTCCTCTGAGACAACCAAGATCGTGCCCCTTGATATGCAGCAAGCATGGAACCAAAGCATCTCCTCACTGGAAAGCCTGGCATCGCCACCCATCACTGAGATTCAACTGCAGCCCACCCTGGCAGAGCTAGATGAATTTCCTTCCCCCGGACCAACCCCTCTCCACCTAGCCCGGTTTCAGTTTCCTGATAGCACTTTGACTACCCAACAGAACAGCGATGATGAAAGTCCGGACTCCATCCAGCAGCAAGAGCTGCAACCTCTCGTGTCCTATGAAAGACCCTCCTGGCTGGGCCAGTCAGCCAGCTCTGCTGGCACCCGGTGGCCCGTTCAATTTAACAGGGCCAGTAGAGTTTCTCTCCTCAAAAATTTGGTTTCTGGCTCAACAAGTAATCTCGGTGGACAATCGTCCAGTAGCCAGACAGATCTTTAATTAAAGGACCATTGTTTATTCTATGGTACTTAAACTGAGCACTTTAACAAAACAAAGATTTTGGATTTTTTCTTTATGCATTCTTTTTAATACTTTATGTGGATTTTCTAAAATTATTTTTATTGATGTATATGACACAAATCCAAAGTTATATTTAAGACAAGGCGTATTTATTGTTAAGGCAAATAGGACGAGCACAAAAAACCTACACACAAGGACTTACTTCATTGCACATTAGAGATAACAACTGTTAAGTTATTATCTTGTTCATAATGAATACACTTCATAAATTCAGTACTATCCTTATAATTATTTGTTTTTTTGTCTATTTTGGTAGATATCATTAACAGACTTACAATTAGGCTTTTGTGATTTATGTCACTGTTAGACAGATATATAGAAATATATAAATGGATAATGATGCACTTTGAAAATGAAAGCTCGGTGCCTTCTTTCATGCACCTGGTCCATAATGTGTATGCTGCTAGGACATAAATGCCATTTTTCAATAACTAACTTTAAAAATGATATTTAATTATATTCTATCTGTATACACACACACACACACATACATATAATTTCCATGCCTCAATAGACTGGTGCCTTTTATATATTCTGACATTTGTTAAAATTTCCTTAATCTTCAAATCGCTGTCTGAATTAAATACGACCTACAGTACTAAAGTCCTCATGGACTATTAGAATTTTGATTTAGACAAATTACTCATTAGCAATGATCATGATCTACCCAAACATGGTCCTTTCAGCTGTTTCACAGATTTCCATTCAGGTGTGGCTAGTATTTATTTTATTTGGCTATGAGCCACAAGTATTGTCTTAAAGTTTCGTCTTTAAGCCTCTGATATTTTGACCTGTCTGCCCTGACATTACGGGAGCATAAAAAAGATTTTTAGATATAGCTGCTATTTCACTGTAGTTATTGATTATTAAATCAGGTATTTTGATAAGTTAATTTTCACTACTTTAAATTTGTGATCATTTTCTGCCATAAGTAAAAAGTTTAGACATTATCTTTTCAGACAAGTAATCAAAAAGGCTGAATTAAATGAAAGCTCAACCAGAAATGCAATCTGTTTTATGCGAGCACAAACCACTTTAAAGTGGTTCAATATAAGATCAATATAACAAAAAATGTGTTAAATATCTATCCACCCATTCATTTTCTGAACCCACTTTTAAACCCACCTTTAAAAAAAATCAGGTTTCAGTGCAACTAGAAAAACCATAATATTAAGTATTATTGTTTGACTGTGGCAGTTTCATAATTCAGTATAGAATAGGTGGGTTTTTAGGGAGGTTTTCTCAAGCAAGGGGGTTGAATTTGTAGAAACATCTCAGAAAAATATAAAACAAAGGTTAAGAAACTGGATGCCACAAAGCGTAATGACTCTTTGCCAAAAGTAGTGAAGTAAAGCTTTTGATTTTTCATAATATGTGCTTTAGGTATCTTTTTCTTGCCTATCATACTGTTTTCAGATAGAAATAACAGTACAGAAATGTATTTGGAAGTCTTGTTGGTGAGTGAAAGAGTCTGTAAGATGATTTCAGAATGAGCACAAGGCCAGAAACACTGGGCTAGTTGATGGATAGTGGTTTGTGATTTGTATCAACACTAACACTGACTAGCAGCATTCTGTATCAGGGAAACCTGCTGCATCTGTCTGTGAGATAAGTGGCTGGTGGATTATTTGATGGCCTTGGTACTGAAAGGCTGAGGCTGGATTAGTGCACCAAAAATGTTTTTCTCAATATGAGGATTTGTTTATTCCCTTTTGGTTCCCAGATATTCCAGTACAATCTCAGCTATTACAGGTACCTATCTCCTGACATAGCCAAAAAGCACCAATGGTGTCCTTCAATCCATCCATTTTTGACTTGCATAATCCAGTTAAGAATTACAGGGGGTTGGAACCCTTTCCATTAGTATCAGATGCAAAGCAGGGACCCGCCACAGGTGTGATGCCAGCCCGTTACAGGCTACACATACATACATATCCATATTTACGCAAATAGGTCAACTTAGAATTGCCAATAAACTTAGCAACGTGTCTTTGTGATTTTTGGGGAAATCTGGACAACCCAGAAAAAATGCCAAACAAGCACAGAAAGGACATGTTAACAAAGAAGAGGCCTTTGGCTTTAACTTCACTCCCTCTATCTCTGTCTTATATATATATATATATATATATATATATATATATATATATATATAT
>JANRMT010062806.1:87453882-87466843 GCA_026402145.1 Polypterus bichir lapradei
TATATATATATATATATATATATATATATATATATATATATATATATGATGTGGAGCCAACCCGGACACAGACAGGCGGACATGTTGTTTCTCAACCACCACACGTTTATTTACAATATTTACAGTACATATACGGGTCACACAGACCCCAGCAATGGTCACTCAGACCCAGTCCGTGCACAACACCCCAAATACTCAGTCCTGGCCACACAATGCCTCTCTTCGGGCCGCCTCCACACCTCTCCTGTGCTTTGTCCTTCCGCCTCCCGACTCCAGCCTCGAATGAATGGAGACGGCCCCTTTTATACAGTCCCCGGATGAGCACCAGGTGTTCCCAGCATTCCTCGCTTGGCCACGCCCCAGCGTGGTGGAAGTGCCGGCTGTCCTCCCGGCAGCTCCCCGGGTGTCTCCCAAAGCCTTCCCCCCAGCACTTCCTGGTGTGGCGGAAGTGCTGGGGCAACAGGTCCCCAAGGCACTGGGGCGCCTCCTGGCGGTGACCACAGGCCCCTATAGGGTGGGGCTTCTATGCCCTGTACCTGTGGCCCCCAAAGCAACCAGGAAGGCAGCCCCCACGTGGTCCCAGATGGGCGCACGCCCACTTCCGGTCTTCCAATGCATCCCGGCCGGGTCATCGCCCCTGGCATCCACGACAATATATATATATATATATATATATATATATATATATATATATATATATATATATATATATATACATACAGTGGAACCTCAAGATACGAACAGCTCTGTATACAAGAAATTCAAGATACGAGGAAAGTATGAGTGAAAAGTTCGGATCTAAATACGAGCATTGGCTTGCATAACGAGCCACGAGCCAGGCTGTGGGTATGCGTGACGCGTTTCCCGATCCGCCTCGACTCGGGGATTCACCCAAGCTGACACTGCCAGCCCGTCAGCTCACTCAGTGTTCCTTGTTCTCCCGTAGCGTGAGGATCTACGCGTTTGTGCACTTGTGATTTCATTGTTTCGCTGTAGCAGTTCGCTGTATAAGCGTATCCAAAAATATCGCGGACATGCAGACGGAGAATAGGAGACGATTGCCCTCAAGAGGAGAGAGAGAGAGAGAGAGACAGAGAGAGGCACGCACGCGAGCGAGCGAGATAGATAAGGGGAGAGAGATGCGTGCGTGAGCGAGAGAGATAAGGAGAGAGAGACGCGCACGAGAGAGAAGAACCATCAGCTCAGTTATGATCACGTGACGCTCAGCAGACAAAGCGTATCCATACGACTCGTATTGCAAGACATCGCACGTTTTATCAAGTCAAAATTAATTAAAAAATTTAGCTCGTCTTGCAAAACACTCGTAAACCAAGTTACTCTCAAACCGAGGTTCCACTTGTATATATTATTTATCAGTGTTATTTGTTAGGAAAATTGATTTTTATGTTGATATTTTTGGGGGTGCGGAACGGATTAACTGGATTTCCATTATTTTCAATGGGGAAGTTTGTTCTAGATACGAGAAATTCGCTATACAAGCTCAGTGCTGGAACGAATTAAACTTGTATCTCGAGGTTCCACTGTATATAGTGGAAGTTGAGCCCCTGTACACAGACAGACAGACACTAGCTGTCCAAAAAACACACACTTTTATTACTTATCGATGTACAACACCACACAATGTTCTAACCAACGAAATAGTCAGCCCCTTTTATACTGTCCCAGATGTGCTCCAGGTGCTTCGTGATGCTCTTCCGGTGGCACTTCCTAGTGTGGTAGTGCCGCATGAGCACCTGAAAACACTCCGGGTGTGTCTGGAATCTCTTCCGGCAGCACTTCCGGGTGTGGTGGAAGTGCTGCAGTCCAAGGCTGTATAATCGTCTGGGCACCCCCTGGTGGTGGCCACGAGCAGGCCCCAATGCACACCAGGGCGGCTGCCCTATCGTGGTCCAGGAGAGGTATATATATATAATGCAAATTTGACTGACTCACTCACTCATTAACAAAGCCACTATTTCCTGTTTACTTAAAAAGCTCAGATTTAATAGAATTGTACATCTAGGCCAGTAGGCAGCTGCTAAGAAAGGACATTTTGATATACAGTATCAGTATTTATGGGTTACCCCCCTGAACAGAAAAACTAAATACCCCAAAATCTCAAAAACACTTTGACTGACTTGATTGAAACTTGGTGACGTTATTGAAAAAGAAAACTAGCCAACCCATGTCTTTTTTCATTTGTTATTAATGATGCTGTAGTGAGTGGGCTTTTATTAAGGACTGCGTCCTTTTTTCTGTCCAGTGCTGAGAGGGAATTGTGCAGAGAAGTGCGGCTGCTGCCATACTCAAATGAAAGCTGCTACAGATGTGAAGGGGAAGGAAGAAAGTTCAACACAGCTCAAAGAAGATGTGCTTAGCCTGTGTGTTGCCTGTAACAGTCAATGCTGTATATAATAAGTTAAAGCAAACCATTATTCAGTTTATGTTGCCTTCGATCAAAACCCTCCAAAACTTTGTAATAGTACAAGGTTACGGATCAAAAAGTTACAATCAATTCTGATTGAAGCTACCATTGTTACAGTATGTGCTACACAGTGAAATTATATTTATACCCCAAATCATTATTATTCTTACTAATTAACCATTTGAAGCCAAAATAATTCAGGCAAAAGCAAATGTCTCTCACTAGGAAAAGCAAGAATTGATCAGCAGCACAATGGTTTTACTCCTGGGCAATTTTATGCAGCATATTCAACAGTAAGGACCTCCAGTGACCTAATAATATTAACTCCTGGAAAAAAAAAATATTGAAAACAAAAAAGTACTCCGTTAGTTACACAGTACTTCTGATATATCTGATTCACAGCATTATACCTGAGGCCCATTGATATAAGGATGCAGAATATCTGTACTTTAGAGTAGATCAAAATGTTGATCATATTTGATGAGCCTGTGCCACATTACAGTGTGCATCATGTGGTTGTGATTTTTTTGTGAGGAGCTTCAGCTCCAACACCTGAATGACTTACAGTATGTTTTTATGCATTGCTAATGTGAGTCAGATATTCTCAAATTTTTGTTGGAAAATAGTGTAAAAATAATAAAAGGATTATTTTACAGTTAAAACTGGGAGTGAAGTACTAAGGTGAAAATGAGATCTGATCTTCAGTTAGTTTTTCTGTCTGCATATAAAGGCTCTTTATTTAACAATCATTCCAGACTGTGAATCTTGTGTAACATGAAACATGGACAGACTGATATCTTGTTGTTGTATGCCTTTCTGATAACAAATAATCTTAATCATATACTAAAAGGAGATGTGATGTCTGTTTACAGTACGCACATCAGCTACATACAAGTTCTTTAAAAATACCTAAGTGCTATAGAAGGGACACCCTGACAATTCCATTGTCATATGTGCCATTGTCTGATCGATCTCTGCTAGTACTGTATGTGAGGCTTGCTTGATCTGCTAATACAAAAATATCCATTACAGGGGATACTAACTTTTTTTGTATAAATATGATTTTGTTCTGTGAGTTTTAAATGTGTTTGTTATGTTTACAAATGTCTTACCCAAATATTCAATTCTTTCATGATTACTTGAAAATTGTATATATTTTATAAATGATGCCATATTACAAGATGGCACTTTAGAGAAAGACGGGCTAAATGGAAAGTCCAGAAAGGCTGTATCTCTAGAATGTGTTCTGATTGTATCCAAGGTGGGTACTGCCTTTGCACTACATTCTTCACATTTTTTTTGTTTGATTATTCCTCATATCTCAACAAATTTTATAATAATGACAATGTTTAAAATTCCACACAAACAATGCTAATAGGTAAAAATGCATGAAGCACTTGATTATCTTCCTTTACAGAGCCAATCACAAAAAGATCAAATATCTTCTTTTGCAAGAATTTCCTGACTCCACTAATGTTATTCTAGTATTTCCAATGGAAGGTTGTTTTTTTATTAATTTAGTCTATTTTTGTATCAAGATAAAGAACAACACTTTTTTGCTAGAAAAGGGTAATGGAAAAAAAATCTTTAAGCTTTGCCTTGGTTGCTCTGGATATTTTAAAGATTCTTAAGTACTGCTTTTTAGAAAACAAATGCCTAGCTGTTTATAAATTGTATTAGTGAAACTGTAATATTTTGTTATCATTAAGAACATAAAATACATAACTGATATATTTAAAATGCTTCACTGTGTATTGTCTTTATACATTACTATTTAGTGCCAAGACTGAAATTCTTTGTCTTTTCTTTAAATTTGTCACAGCACATGCTGACTACTGCTTTGCCCAACACATAACGATGTTGCCCCTTCTGCCAGCCAAGTAACATCTTATGCAACTTTCCACTGAAAAGAAGAGAGCTGTCTTAATATGATTCATATTACATACCTCAAAATAAAAATATCACTTGGGGATAAAATGTATTCCAGGGATTTACCTACTAAAATAAGAAGATAAACAAGATGGCTTGTTTGAAAATATTTTTATGTTATGTATGTCATAATTCTAAGTGCTTTTATTTTAAAATAGTGTATCTCGAAATAGTGTTTATCCCAAAGTCATCACCGTTTCATTTATAAGCCAAAAAACAGAAAAGCAAAGATTAATCACCTGTATAATAAACACACTACACTATACACTCTTCTTCTATACCCCACTTACTGCTGAATCTCCGCTTGTAGCTTGATACTCTTGGAGTTGTTGTCATTATGAGTGGTTGTTGTTATACTGAAGTATACTGGAGAGCTCCACGCCGACAACTTCTGCAATTCTAGCATTAGATTTGATTTTGTGCTTAGCTGGACTCCTAATCTTATTAACAAAGCTAGAAAAATTACTAGTATGTGTATAGGCTGGGCAGGTAAGAATGTGACTGGAAGATACTGAGCCACCCCAACTCCTAACCAATTATACATGAGTGTCGAGATGAGTGGGCGGAGCAATGGCTGATGTCAGTGTCATGATTTAACTAGAAAGAATACTTGTCGGTATTAACAAGGTACAATAAAGTTGATACAGTAGGCAACGTTCGACTAGTTCACTGGTATCAGAAGTAAACTAAAGAACCTTCAAAAAAGCCTTCATATGAGAAAAGGACCAGATTAAATAATCCTAAAACAGTTGTGGGATGCAATGGAAGTTTTAAAGCCACCAGCTAAGCTAAGTGTTGAAGGAAGCTTGATGAAAAACTGGAGGAGATTTTGGCAGCTGTTTGAGATGTACAAGAAAAATCCTCAATTTTCGTCATTTTGTGGGCACAGAAGCCTTAGAAGTGTACAATACGTTTACATTTGAAAGAGAGGTACATCAGAAAAATGTAGAAGAAACTATAAAGAAATTTGAGGAATACTGTAACCCCAAGAAAAAATATAACATATGAAAGATACAGATTTTTCACGTGTGCTCAAGGAAGTGAAAGCATAACACAATATGTAGCCGAGTTGAAAATGCTGGCCAAATCTTGTGAATTTGGAGAGCTGGGAGAGTCACTAACCTGTGATAGGATTTTTTGCAGAGTTTCAGCTGAATCGCTGACATAAAGGCTGTTAAGAGAAAGCGACCTGACACTCGAAAAAGTAATATATATATGCAGAGTGAAAGAAATTACAAGGAGCCAGTTGAAGCAAATATTGGAAGATGAAAAGTCTCACATGGTGAACCATGTAGATACTGCAAGGAAAAAACAGAAAAAGCAACAAAGCCCAGAAGATTACAACTGTAGAGAAAACATTGCAATGTAAAAAAAAGCTTGGCAGCAATTGTAGCACTTAACCACGTAGCTGTACAACTTATGGAAAGCAATGTAGAAACTGTGGTCAATTAAAATTATTTTCAAGAGATGTGCAGATCTAAAAAAGTGCACACAATCAAAGAGGACATGGAGGCTGAACATTTTATTGGTGCAGAAAAGGCCAGAAATAAAAAGGATGAATGGAAAGTCAGTGTTACAATAGCAGATCATCATCTGGAATTTAAGCTTGATACAAGTGCACACGCTAATGTAATTCCTTTAACAGTGTATAACAAGATAAGTAAAGGTAAATCACTGGAACCTTTTCACATAGACTGGTGAAAGCAGAGCCATAATGGGGAAATGCACACAGAGGGTAATCACAAAAGTACATCCCAAGAACTTCCATTTTTTGTGGTGAATGAAAGAGTATCGCCTGTATTAGGGATAAAAGCATGTAAAAGTCTGAGTCTTATCAAGAGGATAATGTCAGTAGCACAAGATGATATTCTGAAAGAATACAAAGATGTATTTGAAGGAACTGGATGTCTGAAGGGGGAACACTCCATTAGGATTGATGAAATGGTGACACCTAAAGTACAACCACCTAGACATGTTCCAGTAATGCCAAGGGACAGACTCAAAAAACAGCTAGACAGAATTATAAAATAATAAAGAAAATGCAAGAGCCAACTGAGTGGGTTAATCCAATAGTAACTATGGAAACAACAGCAATAGAAACTTGAGAATCTGCCTTAACCCTTGAGATTTGAATGAGGCAACCCAAAGGGAACATTACCAGCTTCCAACAGTGGAAGGAAAAATAAGCAGACTCTCCAATGCAAAGTACTACTATTCGGTATTGGATGCAAGTTCAAGATTTTGGCACATTAAACTGGATGAGAAATGTTCTCACCTTTGCACCATTAATCACACCCTTTAGATGGTACCGGTTTGTATGTATACCATTTGGTATAAATTCAGCTCCAGAAGTATTCCATAGAACTGAGAAACATCTTTTTGAGGGCATGGAAGGTGTACCTACATTAATGATGTACTTGTCTGGTGGGGGGTTGGCTACCAAAGATGAATACAACAACAGGCTGTGCCAAGTCCTAGCAAAAGCAAGAGAACATAACTTGAAATTGAAAGGGTCTCCAAGAAATGAAATACCTGAGGCATAAGGTTACTGATAAAGGAATAAAACCAGATCCAGACAAAGTAACGACAAACTGCTAGAAAGATTCTTAGGAATGGTGACCTATCTTAGAAAATGTATTCCAAATACTGTATGTCTGAAATTACAGCACCTCTTTAAGAGCTCTTACAAGATGAGGTAGAAAAACACAGCACAGCATTAATGGCCTTGAAGACATTGGTGACTGAGGCCCCAGTGCTGAAGGATTATGATGTGCATCAAAAGCTATGACAGAAACACCACAATGATAAACACAAATTGAAAAAGACATGTTGGCAATTATTTTTGGTCGAGATCGCTTTCCCCGATATGTGTAAGGAAAAGAAATTGAGGATGAAACTGATGATAAACTATTAGAAGCAATGTTTAAAAAGCCTCTTAGTACTGCACCATCAAGAATATGACGTTTGCTTATGTGTCTGCAGAAACACCTAGTGGAAGGCAGATTTAAACTTAGGATAGAAATGCACATTTCAGATAGCTTGTCTTGAATATTATTGACAATTAGTTAAACAAAACAAACCAGTGAACCTGAAGATGGTGAAATTGAAGCACAGGTACATATGTTGATAGAAAACTAACCAGTAGCAGCTAAAAAACGTAATAAAATGGAAGAAGCAACACGAAAAGACACAGTATTGAGAAAATTACAGCAAATTATACAGATTGAATGGCCAACAAAACAAAATGCAGTCCCAAGTGAAATGCAACAGTACTGGAACTTATGTGAAGAGGGAATTCTCTTTAAAGGAGAGAAAATAATTAGTTCTTAACGATGAAATGCTAAAATGCATGCTTGAGAGTCATCTAGAAACTGTCGTAGAAGGGCATGTAATGGCCTGGAAAGAGGAATGACATTGAGAAGTTAGTGAGTGCATGTGCAATCTGCAACAAATTACTTAACCACAGCAAAAAGAGCCCCGCCAGTCACATGGGGTCCCTGAGAGACCACAGCAAAAGATGGGAGTTGACTTGTTTAATTTGACCAATAATGACTATCTAGTAATGGTAGATTACTTGTCAAAATACTTTGAAACTGTACTCTTAAGCCACAATACAAAATGTACAACAATCATAAAACACCAAAAAGCAAACTTCACTTGCCATGGCATTCCTGAAAAGGGCATAATGGAGAATGGCCCACAGTTCTCAAGTATTGAGTTTAAAAAATTTGCACAAAATTGGGAATTTATAATATAAAAAATATAATCTGTGCATGACTCAAACGTATCGTTCTATACTGGTTGTATTTCTTCCGAGTCTGGTTTCTTGGGAATGATGACAAATTCTGATTTCACCCTCTATTTTATTAAAAATAAATCTCGAAAGGCATTTATTAACGTCAAGTGCGACACCGTGAAGGCCTTTTGGCATCAATGGCAAGTCACGCGATATTTTAAAATGTCCTGAAGGAGTCAAATACGAGGACGGTGATGAACCATCAACTGAGAAAAAAAAACAGCGGTGGTGACTTTAACTGTTCAACGGTTATTTGCTGATCACTTCTGACCGATTGGGTGATGAGCCGCATAAATCCGTAAGACAAAAGCGTCTTTAGACACCGCGTCGAAGAAGAAGGCATCTTCAATTCAAACGACTTGGAGAGAAAACCACAAAACTGAAGCAGGCGTGCTCGGCGTAAGTAAAAGCGGCCCACGTTTTTTAAAGATAAAAACGAAGTTAAGAATAGCTATGTTACGTACGTTATGTACACAGACACAGGTTTTATTAGGAAATAAATTACCTTTTTTTCTACTATATTAATGTTATTAATATTTTGAATGTTCATCCATTGTATACAGTATTTCATTTTTCCTTGTCTGTATTTTAACTGCTCATTTTAGATACGCTGAAAGTCGCGCAAGCTAAGAGTGGTTAGGCAAACATGGCAGCGAAGCGCCGTATAACGTTAATGGTGTCCCCTCCGTCCTCAGCAGGTGGCTTATTATTTGCGCTTATTACCAACTGAACGTTTGAAATGTTGGTCAGGTATAATGTTGGAGATGATTGTACTGTAGTGTCGTCGCCGAGCAGGTTGCCAGACTGCCGCGATTTGAGCGCGACTGTCCCGAGTTCAGCAGACAAATCCCGAGTTCCTCACTGCCTCTGAAGATCCCGACAGAGCAAAAATGTACGTAGAAAACAATCTTAGCACTATTTCTAAATTGAATATCTAGTTAAAAGTGGCACGTTAAAGTTTTGTAGACAGCTTGGCGTATCACCTTTTATGACTAAAATTTATGCTGTCTGCTGTGTTTGAATCGGGTACGTCATGTGCTCATTATGGCTGCTCCTGTATAATTTGTGTGATCTATTTTTGTATAATTTCTGTTATATATGAACTTATTTACATATACTTATATGTTTCGATTATACGTGATTATATAATTATAATTGAAGTAAAATGATCTGTTTTTTGTCTTCCTTAGTTCCTTAACTTTTTCTTTTTGGTCGCTCGAAATGGTGGCTGGCCTGGGGCGTCATGTATAAACGGTGCGTACCCACAGAAATGTTGCGTACGAACGTTTCAATGTTCAAATCACGATGTATAAAACCTAAATTTGGAGTAAAGCCAAACACATTTCCACGGTACCTCATACCCTGTGGTACGCAAGTTCTGCGATCGGTTTTGCAGACTGGCGGCACCCAGTGTCAAAGCAGTGCCACTGTTTCTGTGTGGTTACCCTTTCTTTCTTACATCCACATTCCTGACACGGCTTTATAAATACACTGAAATTAACCTCATATTGTTTATTAGTGTAATGTATCTGATTGTAATTAACCTGTAACAATATAATGGTCCAGAGAATAGCCATAGTATTCCAAATACCATAACTGCTTTAGCGTTGTTACTGTCACTGCACCTTCTTTTTCTTCTTTCAGCTGCTCCCATTAAGGGTTGCCACAGCGGATCATCTTTTTCTATATTACTCTCACTGCACCACTTGGGAGTATTTATATCACTGTATCTGAGTGTGAATCACAGCAGCAGCTGATCGGAAAGAGAATTATCGGGATACAGCATCAAGCACACGCTGCCTCAGCCACGGCAAAACGCTTCAGAGACATTCCCGTACGGACCTCGCGGTTCAGAAACAGTTTAATCCCAAGAACTTTAAACACAGTCAATCAGTCCATCAAGTGCTCCTTGTAGAACTGTTTGTACTTATAAGTACAATCACCTCACTGTAAACTTGCACTACAGTTATAATATTGCACAACCTGCGCCACTTTATAAAGTGCGTATTTACATATGATGATGATATCATTTTTAAGATGAAATGCAGCAAAATATGTTGATTGTATTATACAGATAAAACTTTAACTTCATTTAAATAATCTGTATTGTTAATAAACATGTGGGGACACGGTGCCGCAGTGCTAGCTAGTTCACGGATTGATCCTGCCTCGCGTTGTATTCTTGCTGGGCTGGCGCAACACTGGAAAGATAGATGGATGGAATAATTAAACACGTACTATGAAGATATTTCAATGTTCCTTAAAAGTTTTGAATAATCGTCGTTGTAAGCTTACAGATGGCTTAACGTCTATTACAGAGCTGATTGTGTGGCGATTGGGTATTTGGAGAAAGTAAAGTAAGGACAGGAATTTGAGGTTAGTACGTTTGAAAGAGACAGTACTGCTGCAATAATTTCATCGAAGGTCGCGCACAATCGCTGCGCCACTGTGTTCCCCTGTTTAATAACATGCTTTCATTCCTATCATCATGAAAAAGATATCATGTATACATCTCAATATTTTAATTATTCAGAGAGCTGTAATATTACGAATGTAATGGATTCTGTGTCCTGTCGGAGAAAGAGAAAGTGCGGAAGCACATAGTGATTCACACACATAGAGCACATAGAAGATCAAATACAAAAAGCATTTAACGTTCTACTTTAGTTACGATGGGATTTAAGAAACTACTAAATTAAATGATTTTAAGATGAAGTTTATGATGTTCTACTTTAATGACAAAATAAACTATGTGAGTAAAGTGGAAATTTCGAGATTAAAGTTGACATTTTGTGCTTTTTTCCCCACTGTGTGCCTATTTTTTTTTCTCTGTACCCTAATAAGCTTTCATATGACACTCACCTTTTCATGGCGACTTTGATATGTGACAACTTCTTTTTTATTTCGGGCACTGTGCGACTTTGTGAACTTGAACTTTCGAGTTTCTCCGACACTGTCACTCGATCAACTTCCTTTGGCTGATTATACCACTGTTTAAACCAACAAATAGTACGTTTTTCCTTGCCTCCACTTGGTATTCGCTGAAATTCTTATATTTTCCCCCGTGTTTTTCCCATTGTCTTTTCACAGAAGGCTGAGCTTAAGGGCCATTTATATTGATTTGCATATTCAAAGAAGCATAATTCTGGGAGGAGTTGGGGCGGGACAGCAGGCGCGTGCACGAGCGTTACTTTTCACGCTGATCGGGATTTATGTAGCGGAAGAACGTGGAAGTTTGCGTACGCATAGATTCCTGCATCTGGATTTTTCTGTGCGTACGCACATTCCCGCTTTTGTGCTTACGCCATGTTATAGTGTGAGTTCTACGCATTGCGTTATACATGAGGCCCTCGGTCTGCGATTTTTAAAATCTGGCAGCCCTGGCGATTAGGGTCATTATGGATGGATTCTCTGCTCATTACGTGGCTCATTATTCTTAAAAGGACTGCTTGCCTTGCCGCACTAGTTGGCAAAGCACATGCGACGGTGCGGAGTTGCCTTTTTTATAGGTGGTCCAGTTCTTGATGACGTAAAGGCAGCTCATTCTCTTGCTGACTATGTAACGTGTCCAGTGTCACTGCAGTTTAATGTCTTCCGGCAGTCATTTTTAATCAGATATTGTATACTCAACAGCGTTTAAGTGTGGCCACTTTTTTATGGTGTTTATTCCAAACAAATTTATTTTTTATAGTTAAAAAAGTAACATTCTGTAAAAATAAATCATCATGCAGTATATTTATAATTATTTACAACATAAGTGTAAATTAGTGCGTTTAAGGCCAAGCGTTTTTTTTAAGATGTTTATTCTGAACAAATGTATTTTTTATAACTCAAAAAGCAACATTCTGTAAAATTAAGCATAATGCAGTATATTTATGCTGTTTAAATATAACTACTGTATATACAGCGTAAGTGTAAGTAAGTGTATACACGTACCTACACATATGTGTAATCAGGGCCGGTGTTCTAAAGATTTGTGTTGTCTTGTCCAAATATGCTACCGTAGCGCGAACTGATAACTAGATCAGTGCTGCCCTATCGAAAAATGCTCCCTTTGGCTGAGTTCACATGGGCTCATTTATACTTCACCCTCAGAACGCGTACGCGCCCGCATCATGGCTGCCATGCATTCCCAGCGTTCATTTGACGTGTCCTCTGAGCTGGTCCTCAGTAATTATAACACGACTCATGCGCGAATTGCAGTACCAGCAAAAAGACGGGGGGGCGCAGTGTGCTAAAAGTCGGAATGTGACGTCAGAGTCTCTGTTTACTATCTACATGTGACAGAAAGCCTCTATGCAGATCCTACGGGATCGATGTGCGCGCTTCGATGTTTGATGAATAGTTCGATGTGGTGAAGTAAAATGCCGACATACAGATGCATCCGTGGTGCTTTTATATTCAAGCATCGCATATTCCTGATCATAATGACACGATACATTTTAAAAGTCTCACATACCATCTTCTATGCCGTCTTTTTTTTTTGCAACTTCACAACAGCAACATAATGTACAGCACTGTATTTGAGCCACAGAGAAAAAAATTAAGGACATGGTGAAACATGTATTTTGTGATTCAAGTGGAAATTTCGGCTTTAATCTCGAAATGTCCACTTTAACCTTGTAGTTTACATTATCATTAAAGCAGACCATTGTAAACGTCATCCCAGTTTTTATTCGCTATGGCAAGCAACAATAGATCACCATGCAGAACACATTAAATATATGATATTCCAACTCTCTGCAAATTTAAAATTTTTAGATTTATACTTGATATCACTTTCATGATGAAATGCATTAAAGTATGTATAT
>JANRMT010062806.1:87467243-87530714 GCA_026402145.1 Polypterus bichir lapradei
ATATATATATATATATATGGAAGCGAAGGTTTGTAATACGGTTTGCATGTTTGTAGTTGGAGATCCACAAAGGGAGAGAATGAATCACATATCATAAAGTACTTTTTATTCCTAAGCTTCCAGGAGCCATCATCAGAGGATAATGATTAGACATGCAAGAATCAAAGGCAATACAGTGGAACCCTGGATTGCGAGTAACTTGGTTTGTGAGTGTTTTGCAAGACGAGCTAAACTTTAATAAATTTTGACTTGATAAACGAGCGAGGTCTTGCAATACAAGTAGTACGTATATATTTTGTCTGCCGAGCATCAGGTGATCACAACTGAGCTGATGGTTCTTCTCTCTCTCGCTGCGGGATTGTGGGCAATTGTTTCCCATTCTCGGGCTCAGTCGGCATGCCTCACTCATATAGTCAACATCTGTTCAAGTGTATACTGTTTATTATAGCATTGTGACCACGTGTGTGTGTGTTGTAATGTGTGAGTCTCTGTCTTGCACTCCAAAACACAAAGCTGAGTCTCGGTAATTTAGTGACACCAGCTTCATTCAGCTTGAAACAGGAAGAGCATGGTTATTTATTGTAGCGGGATCTGCCACTCTCCTATACACAGACACAGCAGTCAGGCAAGGTCGGGGCCAGGTCTGTGGCCAAGTAATACTGTGCCCTGTGCATTTATAATGTTCCTTGTATCACTCATCAATGGCAGGCGCTTATAGCATGTCCACGATCTTTTTGGATTCGCTTTTATGGCGAACTGCTACAGCGCTAGGAGCCTGCAGTTGCTTCGGGACGCTCTTCCGCATATTGTCCCTTTGGGTGGAATCCTAAAAGAGTTTAGAAACTCACTCAAACCAGCCATGATTCTTTTCAAAGGTAAAGTGCAGGTTAATTTGTTTTATGTATTTTTGCTTTATATTTTGTATTAATCATTTTTATATGAATAGTTTTGGGTTGTCAATCAATCAATCAATCAACATTTATTTATATAGCACATTTTCATACAAAAAAATGTAGCTCAAAGTGCTTTACAAAATGAATAGAAAAATAAAAGACACAATAAAAAATAAACATAAGTAAACATTAATTAACATAGAATAAGTAAGGTCCGATGGCCAGGGTGGACAGAAAAAACAAAAAAAAAAACCTCCAAAGCTGGAAAAAAAAAAAAAAAATCTGTAGGGGCTCCAGACCAAGAGACCGCCCAGTCCCCTCTGGGCAATCTA
This sequence comes from Polypterus bichir lapradei, assembly GCA_026402145.1. NCBI lineage: Eukaryota > Metazoa > Chordata > Cladistia > Polypteriformes > Polypteridae > Polypterus > Polypterus bichir. The sequence continues at coordinate 87,468,469 of JANRMT010062806.1, forward strand.
CCTAACATAAATCAAACAGTCCTCTTTGTATTTAGGGTTTTCAAGGAAGGACCTGATGATGATGGTCACGTAGACTTCTGGCTTTCAGTCCATCAATGTTGGTGCATCATGATGCATTGGGTAGGTGGTGGTGGCAAAGGCCGCCACCACAAAGAAACCGGAAAAAGAAGCAGAAGAGAGAGTAGGGGTCAGTATGGATTTTGGAGCCACTGTGAATAGTTATTATGAAGAATTTAACATACAGAGTATCAGTATTACGTTAAAGTGAAGTTATAAAAAGGCCATGTTAAAGTAATGTGTTTTCAGCAGTGTTTTAAAGTGCTCTACTGTATTAGCCTGGCGAATTCCTATTGGCAGGCTATTCCAGATTTTAGGTGCATAACAGCAGAAGGCCGCCTCACCACTTCTTTTAAGTTTAGCTTTTGGAATTATAAGGAGACACTCATTTGAAGATCTAAGGTTACGATTTGGAATATAACGTGTCAGGCATTCCGATATATAAGATGGAGCGAGATTATTTAAGGCTTTATAAACCATAAGCAATATTTTAAAGTCAATCCTGAATGACACAGGCAACCAGTGTAGTGACATCAAAACTGGAGAAATGTGTTTGGATTTTCTTTTCCTAGTTAGGATTCTAGCAGCTGCATTCTGCACTCGTTGCAAGTGATTTATGTCTTTTTTGGGTAGTCCTGAGAGGAGTGCGTTACAGTAATCTAATCTACTGAAAACAAAAGCGTGAATTAATTTCTCAGCATCTTTCAATGATATAAGAGGTCTAACTTTTGCTATGTGGGTTGTGGAACAAATCATCTGATTTTCCATTATTTCTTATGGGGAAATTCACATTGATATATGAGTGCTTTGGATTGCGAGCATGTTTCTGGAACGAATTATGCTGGCAAACCGAGGTTCCACTGTATATAGCAAAATTAGGTGGGGGGGGGTAGGGGGGGGGGGTTAGGAGGGTGTTGGTCGTAAAGTTTTATTTATTATGAGAATGTTCTTCTTAAGTTTGCATATGCTAGGTTCATGTCCAAATGTCGGTTTGTGTTTGATAGCCAAGATTCAGCCAGCTCTCTGGCACTTTTAGTACTGGCCTTAAATCTTACTTGCACATTGTCACAGTTAAATGTATGTCCGGTTGAATTTGTTTGCGTATAAATCAGTAATCATGAGTCCTTCCTTCTGACGGCGTTTTGATGCTCCTATATACATGTTGCAATTCTTTTTGACGTTTGTCCTATGTATACCGCTGGGAAAGAACTGCATGGAATGCTAAAAGTTGCGTTTCGTGTCTCTGCTGCTGATTTCTTGCTTTTGGCATTAAAAAGGACAGTGCACAGATTGTTCGTAGGTTTGTGTGCTATTCTGATGCCTGATTTGGACAGGATACGTGCTGCTCCTTCTGACACTCCGTGATGATAAGGAAGTGTGTGCCAGGTGGGATGGGGGGGTCAGATTGGAGTTGACTGTTTGCTGGGTTCTCTGGCGTTTCCTATGCAGGCATTGTTTAATGAATGTCTTTGGGTAGCTGTGTGAAGTGAAAGGATGGAAAAGATAGCGTCTTTCATTCGTTTTTGTCTCATTCCTATTACAATGGGTGTGAATTCTTCTGAATAAAGTCTTAATACAGCTCCGTTTATGAGATGCTGGGTGATTGCTGGCGAAGTGTAATATCTTGTCTGAATAGCATTCCTTACGGTACACACTTGTAATCAGGGTGAAGTTGTTACTTCTTTCAATGGAAATGTTCAGGAAATTGATGCGTCGGTTTGTTTCTTTTTCCATGGTGAATTGGACTGCAGGGAATATTGTGTTGATGTAGTTATAGAAATCGTTCAGCTGGTTGTTTTTTAATATGACGAATGTGTCGTCTACATAGCGTATCCAAATTTTGGGTGTGAAATGAGATAGAGCCACGTTTTCGAATCACTGCATTACCAGTTCTGCCGGAAGTCCTGATAACGGCGATCCCATTGGCATTCCTTGTTTTTGAATGTAGTATTTTCTGTTGAAATGAAAGTGAGTTTTCTGGCAAAGTGCTATTAGGTGCTTTATGTGTTTAGTGGACAGCTTCGTTCTTGTCTTTATGGTGGGCTCATTATTCAGTCTCATTAGTAGTGTTTCTGTGGCCAGATGTATCAGAATCATAGTATATAGTAATATGACATCAAACGAGACCGTGACCTTGTCCTTAGTGATTGATACGTCTTTCAGGCGTTGCAATGCCAACTCGGCGCTGTTCACAGAATATTCCGAGTCGTAAGTTAAATGTTTGAGCACCTGAAAATGTCTTTTTGATAAGTTGTAAGTTGGTCCACCTATTAGGCTGACCACTGGTCTGAATTTCAGAGGTGTTTTATATATTTTTGGGAGTTCATAAAATTCCGGGTAGTTAGCATCACTGGATTTCATTTTATAATAATTCTGTGTCTAGGCGGTTGTTATTCCGGAGCTTGATCAGAGTGGTGTTTATTTTGTTAAGTGTGGTCTTAGTTGGGTTATTGATCCGAAACTACAAATCAACGATCCAAACTCCTCACAACATGCGAACAAACGATTACAGAGGAATGGGCCAAATGGATCCAGGACACAGCTTCAAAAAGCTGTATTTCTAAGCGAGATACTCTCAACAAAAAATGGAATAAACTCACTGAAAATATACATACCAACGGACCGCAATCTGGAGTATACAACTTCTCCAAAAGACAATTTTCCACCACAGAATAAAATATTCTCGCTAGTTAAATGAAATTCAGCAACAAAGACGCATCCGACATGAACTTCCTAGGTTTTCTGGAGCACATCTTATTAACCGAAAAAATACAGACAGACAATGCACAAGAAATAAGGTGCACAATTGCCAGCCAGTTACATACAAGACATCCGACCACACATATTTCGACAAAAGAACAGAAAGCACTACGATCGCTACAGAATGATAACAGCATCGTTATCACACCAGCAGACAAAGGAGGCGCAACTGTCGTATTAGACAAGGAGCAATATACCACAGCAATGGAAGAAATGCTTTCTGACACCAACACTTATCAACAGCTGAATAACGACCCAACTAAGACCACGCTTAACAAAATAAACACCACTCTGATCAAACTCCGGAATAACAACTGCCTAGATGCACAGAATTATTATAAAATGAAATCCAGCGATGCTAACTGCCCTGAATTTTATGGACTCCCAAAAATACACAAAGCATCTCTGAAATTCGGACCAGTGGTCAGCCTAATACAGTAGGTGGACCAACTTACAACTTATCAAAAAGACTTTTTCAGGTACTCAAACATTTAACTTACGACTCAGAATATTCTGTGAACAGCATCCAGTTGGCATTGCATCGCCTGAAAGACGTATTAGCGTGTGCAGAAGGAACTCCAAGTCCAGCTCAGGGCAGCGAAGGAGCAGTACAGGAGAAAGCTGGAGCAGAAATTGCAGAATAACAGCATGAAGGAAGTGTGGGATGGGATGTAGATCATCACTGGCTGCAGCTCGAAGCAGGGTGCCACCATCGAGAAAGACGTGGAGAGAGCAAACCTGATGAACAACTTCTTTAACAGATTTGACCACCCTAGCCCACTCTCACATCAGCGTACGGCATCCTTTAACCATCCTTCTGCTGATACCAGCATAGGAGAGAGTTTCCCCCCACCCACAATTACAGCAGCACAGGTAAGCAGAGAGCTGAGGAGACTTCATGCCAGCAAAGCAGTGGGTCCAGATGGAGTATCACCACGACTGCTGAAGGCCTGTGCGTTGAAGCTGGGGAGTCCTCTACAGTGCATCTTCAACCTGAGCCTGGAACAGGGAAGAGTCCCGAGGCTTTGGAAAACATCTTGTATCACCACAGTCTCAAAGGCATCACGTCCTACAGTAGTGAGCTGAATGACTTCTGGCCTGTTGCTCTGACGTCACATGTGATGAAGACCATGGAGTGACTGCTGCTTCACCACCTGAGGCTACAGGTCTGCCATGTCCTCGACCCTCTGCAGTTTGCATACCAGGAGAAGGTGGGAGTGGAGGATGCCGTCATCTACATGCTACACCGATCCCTCTCCCACTTGGACAGAGGCAGTGGTGCTGTTAGAATTATGTTTCTGGACTTCTCTAGCGCCTTCAACACAATCCAACCTCTGCTCCTTAGGGACAAGCTGACAGAGATGGGAGTAGATTCATACCTGGTGGCATGGATCGTGGACTATCTTACAGACAGACCTTAGTATGTGCGTCTCGGGAACTGCAGGTCTGACATTTTGGTCAGCAACGCAGGAGCGCCGCAGGGGACTGTACTTTCTCCGGTCCTGTTCAGCCTATATACATTGGACTTCCAATACAACTCGGAGTCCTGCCACGTGCAGAAGTTTGCTGATGACACGGCGTCAGGAGTGGGCAGGAGGAGGAGTATAGGAACCTAATCAAGGACTTTGTTAAATGGTGCGACTCAAACCACCTACACTTGAACACCAGCAAAACCAAGGAGCTGGTGGTGGATTTTAGGATGCTCGAGCCCCTCCCAGACCCTGTGATTATCAGAGGTGACTGTGTGCAGAGGGTACAGACCTATAAATACCTGGGAGTGCAGCTGGATGATAAATTGGACTGGACTGCCAATACTGATGCTGTGTGCAAGAGAGGACAGAGCCAACTATACTTCCTTAGAAGACTGGCGTCCTTCAACATCTGCAATAAGATGCTGCAGATGTTCTATCAGATGGTTGTGACGAGTGCTCTCTTCTACACAGTGGTATGCTGAGGAGGCAGCATGAAGAAGAGGGACACCTCATGCCTGGACAAACTGGTGAGGAAGGCAGGCTCTATTGTAGGCACGGAGCTGGACAGTTTGACATCTGTGGCAGACTCACTTTCATTTCAACAGAAAATACTACATTCAAAAACAAGGCATGCCAATAGGATCGCCGTTATCAGGACTTCTGGCAGAACTGGTAATGCAGTGATTCGAAAATGTGGCTCTATCTTATTTCACACCCAAAATTTGGATACGCTATGTAGATGACACATTCGTCATATTAAACAACGAACAGCTGAACGATTTCTACAACCACATCAACACAATATTCCCTGCGGTCCAATTCACCATGAAAAAAGTAACAAACCGACGCATCCATTTCCTGGACATCTTCATTGAAAGAAGTAACGACTCCACCCTGATTACAAGTGTCTACCATAAGGAATGCTGTTCAGACAACATATTACACTTTGCCAGCAATCACCCAGCATCTCATAAACGGAGCTGTATTAAGACTTTATTCAAAAGAATTCACACCCATTGTAATAGGAAGGAGACAAAAACGAATGAAAGATGCTATCTTTTCCATCTTTTCACTTCAAACGGCTACCCAAAGACATTCATTAAACAATGCCAACATAGGAGACGCCAGAGAACCCAGCAAACAGTCGACTCCAATCTGACTCCCCATCCCATCTGGGATACACTTCCTTATCATCACAGAGTGTCAGAAGGAGCAGCACGTAACCTGTCCAAATCAGGCATCAGAATAGCACACAAACCTACGAACAATCTGCGCACTGTCCTTTTTAATGGCAAAAACAAGAAATTGACAGCAGAGACACGAAACGCAGTTTATGGCATTCCATGCAGCTCTTTCCCAGTGGTATACATAGGACAAACATCAAAAAGAATCACAACACTTATACAGGAGCATCAAAACGCCATCAGGAGGCTACCATAAACCATAAACATCATCTATATATATTTTCTGGATTTGATGGTTCTCTTTGTGATTTTTGTTTATTCATTAATGAACTAAATGTCATTTGTTTTGCAACATCGTAGCTAACATGTTGGTGTTTTTTGTAAAAAAGAAATAGGAATTTTTTTTGATATGTTCATAATTAAAAATCTAATTTAATTAAGTTATCAAAATCGAAGGTAAAATTTAGACCAAATATAGCTATGATATCTAACGTATAATATTTATTTATATAGGTAAAATATTTAAACTTTAATTGATTATAAAAGAATTTCAATTGGAGGAGAGTAATTGGAGATTATGTCTTGTTATGTCTGTTATCATGCACTTGAGGCTCGGACCGTTTAGACAATCATTGAAAATTGTTGGAATCAATTTGGACACAGCCAGTTTCTCACATGGACAACTTCATGTGTCATTTTCAAGGGTGGGAAGTCCTAAGAACTTTTATATATTGGGTATATGGAAAAGATGGAAAAACTAAAAACATTGTATTTAACAAGGAACTTCAGTAAACAATACAAGCACATTAGTGAGTCTTCATTGTTTATTAATTTATTTTTATTTTTAAAGTTTGTTTTTTTTTTTAAATTATATTTTTCTCAAACAATTAAAAAAAACACCGTATTTTCCTACTGGGCAATGCCGGGTATTTCAGCTGGTTATTTATAATTTATTATCATTATACCCCATGAATATTTTACTTTTAACAAGCATAAATCGAACAGTCAACTTCACCAAGTCTTTAAACATTTATGTTATGAATTATATTATTCAGCACACACCTAAGGGAAGCCCAATTCGATTGACAAGTACGCCTTATCAAAACATGTTCCCAGTGCATAAATACTTCACACATAGCCAATTCTTACTCCCAGAGTCCTTAAATGAGCCAGATTACTTTAACTGAACATGTCTGATGATCTTATTAAAGGAGCGTGATTTATAGAAACCCTGACAGATGTGCTCCCAACAACAGAAAATTGAATAGTTCTTCCCACTTTTTCTCCATACCTGTAGATGTCACATCAGCTAAATTTTCTGTTATTCACCATAACTAGTTTTCAGAAATAAAGCCCGCAACTTCAGCTAACTTCTGCTTTTTGCAGCAAAACCAGTGTGTACATGCAAATATTCATATGTTTAAATGGAAAAAAGTTACGATGAACATAAGATTTTACAATATTCTTCCCACTTCACCCTCCATATTTATAAATGCTTCACTCCATTATCGGATAACTAGTTTTGCTACATAACACAAGATTTCACATGCAGAGCACACCATTTCAGACAACTTCTTTGTTCTTCAGCAAAACAAGTGTGCACATGCAAATAATTACATGTTTAAAAGTCAAAATGAAGTCAGACAACGTTTTCTTTTAAGGTTGCACATATTGATGGTACGGTGATGAATGAGGTGACATGTGAACTGTGCATGCGCATGTGTAGAACAGCTTTGGAGTGTATTTCAATGGGTCGAGTGGTTCGGTATATTCCTGCTTGTGGTTGGTGCGAGGCAATCAAAAAAGGCGTGTTGAGTTTTAATATTTTGGACTTTTTAGTTAATACATTTTCTACACATGTTTTTGCTGTGTATTATATCAAAGTGACAGTTTGATAATTATAAAATGTCATAGAATAGAAAAAAAGTGTTTATGTGGTTGTGTTTTAAAACACTGGCGTGCAGCATCACATACTGTACTCACTGAAACTAGAAGAGCATTCTTTGTGCCACTGCTGTGTCACTCCCTGAACTTGGTTGTAGTTGACGCTATAAGAAATAAACAAATGATTATTTTCTTATCACAAATTCAACATATATTTAACTTTTTGTTGCCTTTTCAAAACATCATGTTTTTGAATGAAAATGTTCCTCACTAACGGTTAAATCATTCAATGACACACAATGGGGACGCCATGTTAGTGCCACAAGTGCAATCAGATCGGGCTTGAAGCAAATTTATGATTTATTGAAACTGTAAATATGGAAAAGAAATTAACAACCAGAACAACTGCTGAATCAATTAAAGTAAAACTGGATATTTTTTAATCTGTAGAATTGTAATTGAACTTTAATATTTGTCTGATGTTAATCATACAAGAAAACAATTACAATGAAAGTTAAACAGCATCAAGTACATTAAAATCAACACTTGACTTTTTATTAATCTTTTAATTAAGAAGAATATGAAAAATACACATTAAGGGGAAAAGATTTGGCTAAAGAGGCCAATCTATCGAGATGTATGCAGTGATAATTTTGTAACTGAATCAAAGGAAAGAATATGGAAAAGAAACATTTTTGGATTAAGAAGATAATGACTCAAGACAAAAATGAAATTCAAATCTTTTTTTGTTATTTATAAAACATCTATAAAAGTGTTTTCAAAACTTTATGAGAACATGGAAATCATTTGAATTCTTTATGAAATACCCAAAATTTTAGAAACTGCAGATGAATCATTGATGAATAAATGCGAGTCTGCAGGAGGCATTGACAGATTGAGGCTTGAAGGACAAAAGTGAAGATTTGTTCTTTGAATGAAAACAGGTATCACACAGTGTATGAAGAAAAAACTCCTGAATCAGTTTTACATACACACACTAAACACACACAACGTTCAATTTAGGACTGCCAATTCACCTGACCTTTGCACTGTGAGAGGAAACTGGAGCACCTGGAGGAAACCAACGCAGACATGGGGAGAACATGCAAACTTCACACAGGGCAGACTCGGAATGTGAACACTGATCTCCTTACTTTGAGGTAGCAGTGCTCCCACTGTGCCACCATGCCAGCCTGGAGTGGTAGTGCTCCTACCTCTAACAAACCTATAAAATGACCCTCGAATGCGAATGCACACTATTTTTGCTGATACACGTGGCTGGGTCGGATGGTTATCCATAGAGAGGAAATTTGCTAACAGAGACATACAAATCTATATTATTCTGCTCTTGTTGTGGCCTAAATCCAAAAAGAAAGACATGACAGACTGTACATTGTCAGAATCATTTATTCAATGTTACTATTGAATTCATTCTAAAAGCACATTATGTTGCTCATTTACTCTTACAAATGTATATAATTTCCATGTTAAAGCAGGGGTGGATAAATTGTAAATGCATATGGTAGTCTGCTGGGGTACCACCCACGCAAACCAGGTAGTCCAGGTACGCTTCGTGGTAGCCCAGCTTTATTTGTGGGATAGTGGGTTACTGGCAGCTTTTTACAGCAGTGTTTATTTTTAAAGTTCTGTTGTACGCAATTATATAGCAGTCTTCTAGTACAATATAAACACAGTCGGCATCTTGGAAGAGAATAATTTAGCAAATAGATGATTTTTAAAGGATAATCTCATGTTGATGTGTGGTCTTTTTCCAATGTACACAAAAATAAAAGCAACACCAAAGATTGTTTATAAAGAATTTGGTCTTTTGTTTTTATCAAATTTAGTTTGATCAGGAAAATATTGCATGGACAAACCATCTGAAGCATCTTGTAGCACTCTGGGCTTTGTGAGTCAGTAGTTTTGTTGTCTGGAATAAAAAAATGGTTGTCCTGGGCATCCGGATTACATATTTGTCCACCCTTTTAAAGCAGTCATACTCATCACATTTTTATTGAACCAGACTAGTCTGTTTTAGAGTCTTTGTGAGCCAGAGTGTATCCTGGTAGCATGAGGTAGCCTGTGAGATTTTCTGCATGGTAGTGTACCATTGTAATATCAGTAATACTATCTGAAATACTATATTAAAGGGTAAAATAGAAATAATCTTGAATTCCACACACAACATAAAGGGAAGTAGCAGAATGGGGGCCCCCATTTACAGCTTTGGTTATTTACTTGGCCAATGCCTTTTATCCAAAGCAGCTTACAATATTTGAGGTATAGTTGATTACATTTCTTTTTTCCCCCCAATTGGAGCACCAGCAGGTGAAATGACTTACTCTGGGGTCTCTCAGTGTCAATGGGAGGATTTGAACCCACAACTGCAGGGGTTGAAGTCCAAAGCCTTAACCACTACACCACACTGCATGCTTTAGTTTTCTCTGTTTTGTCTTAGCCAGCAGAAATACATGAGCTTCCCCTGGAGCTGAAATTATTTTAAATACTTTTAATTTCGATCCTGCGACTACTGGTAGCTTTGCTATCCCACTGCAATATCCAAGAAAAGAAAACTAATAAGGAGCAAAGAACCAAGGCAGAACATATGATTGTGACAAGCAGACAGGTACTTTTTTTCTTGCTTGTAAAGTAAAAGTGGAAGTAGTTGTTTGTTGATATATTCTGGCCCATGTTGAGTACATAAAGTGTTATTTTTGGCCATCAGTAAAATTGAACTTGACACCCTGGTTTATAAGATATACACGTTTAGTACTGGCAGTCAGTGAATCTTTATAGTACGTGTGGTGTAGGGGAATAACATGAGTTTAATGAGGTATGCCTTTTTTAACATGGGCCAGGTAAGGAGACATTTTAGAATGTCAAAGCTGGAAAAGTGTAGTTACAAAGAAATGTGTATGTGTTTGAAAGGGTGACCTGCCCGTCTCTTCGGCCAGTAGGTACTTTGATTCATTTCAGGCAGGATGGCGCAGTTGTTAAGCCATTGGTGTGCAGATCACAAGACTGGCAGATCAGTTCACACCTTGGGTAAGAACACTTCACCTGCTTTTAAGTTCACAGTGAAAAAATGTTGTAAGCAGTTATAAACTGAGCAGGAACACTGTATGTAAAATTTCCAGAATGGGCAGCGTGGTGCCATAGTGGTGTTACCTCTGCTGCTTTGCATCCCTATGAGACAGAGCTCATATCCTGACTTGAGTACACTGGAGTTTGAATGTTTGGACTGTATCTCCTGTGTTTTTTGACAACAAATTCTTTATTAGTTTACCACTGTTTTATACTGTAAGAAGGTTCTTTTCCTTGAATTAGTTTTAGCATTGCCTACGACCTTCAGACCCCCTTCCAGCACTACCCCTAATTTTAGGCTTATTTTGTTTTCTTCAGCTGCTCTAATGTAAAACAGCTGTGTTTTTCACACCTTTATTTTGAATGGACAGTGCATTTGTTAACCTGCTGTCACAAGCTGTTCTTCTTCTGGTGTTTTTTATGTCTAGAATATATATTTGTCTATCTCTGTCTGTCTGTCTGTCTATGCATATAGTTAAATAATAAGTGCAAAAAGTAGATTTAAGGTTTTTTGAAAATGAACTGTAATGCTCTATGTGCTGCTTCAGTGCTGGGCACAACTCAGATGCACTGCTTCTTAGGGACAAGCTGACAGAGATGGGAGTAGATTCATACCTGGTGGCATGGATCGTGGACTATCTTACAGACAGTATGTGTGTCTCGGGAACTGCAGGTCTGACATTGTAGTCAGCAGCATAGGAGCGCCGCAGGGGACTGTACTTTTTCCACTCCTGTTCAGCCTATATACATCGGACTTCCAATACAACTCGGAGTCTTGCCACATGCAAAAGTTTGCTGACGACGCTGCTATCGTGGGATGCATCAGGAGTGGGCAGGAGGAGGAGTATAGGAACCTAATCAAGGACTTTGTTAAATGGTGCCACTTAAACCACCTACACCTGAACACCAGAAAAAAAACAAGGAGCTGGTGGTGGAGTTTAGGAGGCCCAGGCCCCTCCTGCACCCCATGATCATCAGAGGTGACTGTGTGCAGAGGGTACAGACCAATAAATACCTGGGAGTGCAGCTGGATGATAAATTGGACTGGATTGCCAATATTGATGCTCTATGCAAGAGAGTACAGAGCCGACTATACTTCTTAGAAGATTGGCGTCCTTCAACATCTGCAATAAGATGCTGCAGATGTTCTATCAGATGGTTGTGGCAAGTGCCCTCTTCTACGCAGTGGTGTGCTGGGGAGGCAGCATAAAGAAGAAGGACGCCTCATGCCTGGACAAACTAGTGAGGAAGGCAGGCTCTATTGTAGGCACGGAGCTGAACAGTTTGACATCCGTGGCAGAGCGAAGGGCGCTGAGCAGGCTCCAGTCAATCATGGAGAATCCACTGCATCCACTAAACAGTATCATCTCCAGACAGAGGAGCAGCTTCAGTGACAGACTGAGGAGATTGTTCCTCCCCCACACTATGGCGAGTCTTCAATTCCACCCGGGGGAGTAAACGTAAACGTTAACATTATACAAAGTTATTGTCTGCTTTACCTGCATTTATATCACTCTTTAATTTAATATTGTTTTTTATCAATATGCTGCTGCTGGAGTATGTGAATTTCCCCTTGGGATTAATAAAGTATCTATCTATAGCATAACCACTCCCTCATACCCTGCCTGGTGTTGCCTTCTTATCGATGAACTGTTCCAGTACTGGGTGGGCTGCAATGCTAGATCACCCTGTGCATGACAGTTGCTGGTAATGTTATCTTCTGTTGTATATCTGTTTGAATTGCCTCCTAAAATGAACATCTGATAAACTTTAGGTAACATATAACAGATCAAATCAACATAGTCCTCACAATACAACCTTATCATTAGCAGATTCTACTCCTAAGACAGTTTTCCAGCAGGCTTTGATTTTAGTATTCAGTTATTGAAGTTATATAGATAGCATCTTTAATGTTAATCTCTTCAGGAGATAAAATTCTGTTTAAAGTATAAACCCAATAACCATTCATCATCTGTTTGATTTTGCCAAATTAAAAGTAGGCAGTGTGTTTTTTGGTAGTGCATGACAAGCTGAACAGTAGGTAATTGTTCCAAAATGTAAAATTGTGACCCTTTAGTTTACTTTCAGAACAATGTGGGATGCTGTTATGTATCTTTTTGAATTAAAATGTTTTCTATGTTTGTGTGCCCTGGGATGGACTGGCTTGCTTTACTGGGTTTGTTCTTGCTGATGTCAAGATTTTGTGGGCTGTAGGGGGCACTTTAGCTCCGCAATCCTGACATAGACAGGCTCAGACACTGGTATAAAAACAGTAAAGAGTTTTTATTTGTGGGAAACACTTCCTTTGTAAGTGTTTCCCACCATAGCTACAGGTATAAGCATAGTACAGAAAAGTACCCAACAATTCTTTATCTTCTTCTCTCTCTCTCTGTCTTACTTAGACCCGGAAGTACTTCTGTGTGAGAGCTTGACAAAGTAGGGCTCCCTAGTCCCTGCAGCACCCATGGAACCCAACATGGCTATGTCAAAGAACTCCAACTCCCATAGTGCCCTGCGGGAAACTGTTGTACTGCCGCAATTCAAGTTGGCTGCCATCTAGCAGTCCAGAGGAGACAATGCCCCATGCATGTTGTCTCCCCCTGTCCTTCCATGGTGAGGGCATCCAGGCCAGACTCTCACAATATATTCTGTGGCCATGGATTGATAAGAGTTTCAGAAAAGGGATTAAGATGGTAGTATCTACTGTACGGTACTTGTGCTTAAATGTGAGAGTTGTATCATGAATGAATGTAGCACTGTAACACATTGTAGGCTTTTAGTTGTGTTACCAGTCAGTTTGTACTGTGTTAACTTGAATGTGATACCATTTTTTTAAAGTAAGATTGCAATAAAACTGGGTAATAAATGTCATCTTCCTTGAGTCTTTGTGTGTGTTAGCCTCAAGGTCATTGTAAGGTTCTGCTGTGTGTGCATTTCCTTTATGAAAATATATAGCACCGAAAGGATTCGTTTTCCTGCTTGACCACCCTGTGCAAACATATATTTAAATTTTATATATATATATATATATGTTGTGACAGATATGGGCGCTGTCTTCCCCTTGAACCCTCAGATCAGACGCCAGACACCAGATAAAAGTCCAAATGTTGATTTTATTATAATAAGAAATGTGCACAAACACCTCCACCTCCACTATACTTAATTAACCAATACACAATAACACTAATCACAGTCACAATCCTCCAACTCCCAGACGTGTTGTCACCCTTCTTCCCAACTCCGCTCACTGCTGGGATCTCCCGCAGTCCTTTTATAGTCCTTGACCCGGAAGTGTTTCTCTCCCTCTGTCCATGTGACTTTGTAATTTTTAATAAATTAGCATAAACCTCAAGTAAACTTTTTTCACGTTGTCATTATGGGATGTTGTGTTAGGAATTCTGAGGAAAAAAATGAATTTAATCCATTTTGGAATAAGGCTGTAACATAACAAAATGTGGAAAAAATGATGCGCTGTGAATACTTCCCGGATGCACTGCATATATATATATATATATATATATATATATATATAGTTTATCTGACATTTTTTTGTTAACTAGATGCATTCTTTTAGGTTCATTTTTTTGTTCCTCTATTTATATTTTTACTTTTCAATACAGATATTTATAAATTGTAACTCATTACATATATTAATATTTTAACCACAAATAGATAATTTAATTTTAAAAAATAATCACAGTTTCATTAATTAACACAAAGATTTGGTTGTGGAGAATGCAGTTGCAGGGCTTTACTTATAGGCATCTTATTTGAATAACTAATGAAGAATGCAGAAGGAAAGGTAGAAGTGCTAAGTTGGTGCATTGGCATGGTGGTTATTGCTGCTGCCTCACATTTCTAAGAACTTGGAATTTATTCCTGGCCTAGCCAGTTTGTCCTCATGTCTGTGTTGGTTTTCTCTGAGTGCTGCAGTTTCACCGCATGTCACAGAGATAGGAGGTTTTAGTTAAATGCCTTGCCCCATTATGGCTGAGTGGAGGTGTGTAGTGAGTGTAATGAACCCTAGAGTAGATTTTTTGTTCCTGTCTTACATCCACTGCCGACAGAGTAAACCCTGGCTCCATGCTTCCTTGTCAAGCATTTTGGACAAATTGGACCAGTGTGTGATATTAAGGTAAGATTTAAAGTATAACATAAAAAGCAAAGGGTGGCTATTACTTTATTTGCTGTTACATGGATAGTTAACATGGATAAATAATCAGCTTTTATAGTCTTTACACTTTTACTGATAAAATATACAGTATCTGAAACCTTGAAAATTGCATTAGTGCCCAAGCTAACACATATTAATATTGCGTATTAATATTAATATTAAAATATAGAGGTATTATTTATTTCTCTATAAGGTATTTTTTTCTCTGTTTAACTGTCCATTGAGACAGTTATAATTGATGTTGTTATTGGGAAGGTTTTAAAAGAAGAATATGTTCTGCAGATTTCAACTCCAGGGAATGGCTGCTGCATTGCTTATGCTGGAGGATTTCATTTTTAGTTGCAGTCTTACAGAATCAATATTTGAAGCCCTGTGTGCAATTTTGGTCTCCAGTTACAAAAATGACTTGGAGCTAGGGCTGGGCAACAATACGACAATGACAATTATCAAATATTTTAAACACCTTGCTAACGATAATTATGTTGTTTGGTCTAGTCAGTTGTTTTGCAGTTCAGTTCCTGGGCCCTTCTATGGCTACAGGTTTTATCCCAGTTTTGTCTTTTACTTGATTTGTGCATTTAAAACTACTGGTACAACAATCTTAATTTGTTATACATGTAAATCTCACACTACTAAACTTGCAGATTAAGAGAACGTAAAAGAATAATCTAAATAAACAGTAAAATTAGTTGAAGGATAAAAGACTTGCTGACTGTGAAATTGGTTGGGATGCTCACCTGCAGCCACAGGGGGACCCAGTACTGAACTTTTAAAGTCCTGATCTAGAGGGCTGCATGGTTCTAATTTTAACAGCGACACAATGACTTGTGGCTTATTACATGTTAAAACTGAAATGTATCGCAGCAAATAAACAGCACATGCTTTCTTAATGAATCAACAGCTATTGATAATTGCTACTATATGACTGATTTTACTTTTTATTTTAAAGGAGTTAAAATTGTAATTTTGGGTGCCTTTTTATTATTATGATCACTTTTTTTATCTGCCTTTGGCAATGCAGACTTCTCCCTAATCCAGTTAAAGCTTCCAAAATGTCCTGTTATCTTCATTCTAATTAGTAGAAGTGTGGCAAACATAGCAAGCTGTAGTTTAAAAACAAAGTTTGAGATGTATGTATCAAGTGGGAGAAAAAGACCTGAATCGCTTTATTCCAAAAATAGTTTTTTTTTTTTTTTTTACTCGATTACCTAATTTACATTGGACAGTGAATTAAGTCAAGTTCTGTGACAAGACAGGTCTCTACTTAAGTCATCATAAGCATAAAACCAGAGCTGCACGACAGAGGACCTAGTCAAACAAATGCGCAGACTCATAAGTGGGGGGCTGATATGTCATGTGTTGTCGTGACAGAGAATTAGTAGTGTGTCAAGTACAGTAATTCACCTTCTGGTGTTTTGACATGATGAGCCAGCTGGAAAATGAGAGTAGTGAAGATCAGTATATTTTAAGCGCAAGAGTATGCATTTGAATAGATAGGACGGTACTTTATTTGTCCCAAGGGGAAATATAGATTTTTACAGAAGCACAAGAAATAGCATAACAAACAACAACAGCCACCTAAACAGACACAAGAACAGTAAAAAAAAATTCAAAACAAAACTTCTGACTTGGCTAACACAAGAGTCCTTAGTGTGTTTCTTCACACACCTCTATTGATTAATTTATTGGCTAGAATCCCTCAATGTTGTTGTGTTCATAATGGCACTTGTTTTTTTTCTTTATTCTCTTCTCTGCTACTTCCTCCAAGGTGCCCAGGGTTTCTTCCATAACCGAACTTGCTTGCCTTCTGTATTAGCTTGTTGATTTGGTGGGCCTCTCTTGAAGTTATGTTACTGGACAGCACACTAGAGTATAAAAATCTCACTGGCCGTCACTAAAAAAGTTCATTAAAAGGCTGCTTCCAGGACAGCCAACTGAGGCGTGAGGAGAGATTTAAGCAAATTAGTATTATGTTAATTTTGCATACACATTAGGAAGTTTTCCTTAATTCAAAGAATCATAGACACATCTTATTTATGCAGGTAGTTAGTATGTTGGAGACCTTCAAAATTTAAAATCGAATTGATGGTGTTTTTCACATCCAAATTGTTCAATTGTTTTAATCTTCTGTTTAAATCATCATAAGATAGCAAGTAGAATTATGAAGATCTGTCACCTAGTCATACTATAATGTAACTGAACAACTGCAAATATTTGTGTTTGTATTTATTGGCATTGATAATTATTCTTTAGTATGGTGATCCTATGTGACATCAGTATAAATATTATTATCAGATATGATCTTTTTCTTTTATCAAATCGAAGACATTTATTTGCTTTAATGTGAAGTAAGCATTAAATAGAAGTAATACCAAGAGAACTGTGTTCAGGTTTTAAAAAGAGAAGAGGGTTCCTGAAAGTAAGGAAGAGATTTCATGCTAAGGATGTTAGGTCTGTGTCATTCACGTTGGTTTTAGGTAGAGATGTGCAGCCACAGGAAATAGAGCTTGTCTCCTGAAATAGATTAATGGGGAAGCATGAAGGTGTGGAACCAAAAATTGTCTTTAGGGAAGCAAGGCACATTCAGTCTTAGCTACAAGGCAGAAACATGTTTGTGGCTCTACTGATTTCTGGAAAAATCAACATTCTATTTCCTCCCTTTTGTATCTTAGCAAGGAAGTTCAGACAATGATTATGGAGGGCTTGTTTTATACGTGTTAGAGAACTGGAGACTTGATAAAGTGGTGTTTGCTTTATTTTTGCATCTTTGCTGAAATACTTGATGTATACAGAGATGAACAACCACTGATGCAATTAATGAAATGTTTAGAGTCAGTGAAAATCCCACAAAAATAAAAGTAGAAATACTTAATGAATTATCATTATATGGTATATTCATCTTTTAGTCTGTTTTAAAAACATCTTTATTAATTCAAGATTGTACAGAGCAAATACTTCAATAGTGAATAGCTTATTGCAGTTCTGTTATACATGTTACTCTGTGTGTCCAAAAACTGTCTGTTACAAGAATGAACAAGGAAATTATTAATACTATGATCCCAGCAAACAGAACAGTAAAAAAATACAAAAATGTTTGTTTATAATACTAAAAAAATAAACAGTCAAGGGGTATTTTTGTTTTTTTTTTATGTATTGCCATTATTCATGTGAAAATAGATTTGATACCCTTCCTTTCAGCCTCATTATTTTTCCCATACCAGAGTTCACAAAAACTAAACCAGTGTTCAATA
Source organism: Polypterus bichir lapradei (assembly GCA_026402145.1). NCBI lineage: Eukaryota > Metazoa > Chordata > Cladistia > Polypteriformes > Polypteridae > Polypterus > Polypterus bichir. The sequence goes on from JANRMT010062806.1 coordinate 87,486,335, forward strand.
TCCATATGTATATTAACTTAAATTTAAACCTTTTAAATAAAAAAAAAAACACCAAAACAACCTTTTTATGAACTTTAGAAGAGTTGTTCTAGCCTGCCTGTTTAACAGCAAATAACCTTGTCTTAAAAAGGGGGCCTTACAGGATTGTCTGTCTGGTGTTCCTAGTGGGGATTGGCCTGACATGCAGCAGCAGAAATATGTAAATTACATGGGGAGGAGCCCAGCCTGCATTCAGGGAGAGAGGCATTGCTGTTTTAGACGATACCATGTGAAAAGATCACACACTCCAGCATTGATGAGCTTTCTGTAGTTTTAATTAGCTGAAACATTAAACGGAAATCCAAAAAAGAACAGTGTTTCAATCCTTTCCCATTTTCTGGGAGGTACTTTTTTCCTGCAGACTTTTACAAACAGGCTCAGCTGTGTTTTCTCAGTACTGGTAAGTGCTTCTGTCACCTGTTTTGAAAATGCAGCCTTTTCAATTGTATTCATGTTCAACTTGCCTTCCTATTTTAGTCACGAATACTTAAACCGTTATTTTGCTTTAAAATAGTCTTTTTGTTAATTCATAATTGCTTGTTATACTGGGCTATTTTAACAAACTGCACATGTTCACAGTACTCTCAGTGTTAAATGTGCTTGTCTTTAGCTAAAAGAGAGACAGAAGAACTTTCATTTGCACAGTTTCAAGAATGGGTTCTGCCCTTATTAAGACGATATTGACTTTGTTTTGCCTTTTATGTAATGTTAAGGATAGACAGATTTTTCAATGCCTTACATTTGTGGACATTCTGTAATATTTAATTGTCTTTTATTAAGTTGCTGTATTTTAAAAAAGAAGGATCAGTGTTCAGCTTACTTTATAAATCACTGTGAGGCTGAAACCTACAGGCCTGAGCAATTAAACTCCTCTGTAATTATATTTCACATGATAAACCAAGCACTAGCTCGTACAAAATTACAAGGAGCTTACTGGCAAGTGGCAGCTTTGCTGTCTCATCTGTGGTGCCTTTATGGCAGTTGCAGACCATACTTTCATCCTAGTCAGTATAACATGTTACACAGATAAATAAATAAATGTACAAAGAGTCAACAAATGTGTAACTTTATCTGGGAAGCTATGGAGTAATATGACTTTAAATGTGTGATTCCCTTAACATGCAAAACACAACACCTTGGTAAACAACACTACCATTTGCTATTCAAAAGAAGGTATTTTCTTTCTTCTGTCGCCAGTTCCCATTTTTGTTTAATCTTTCCTTAAGGTTAAAAGACACCTTGGAAAGCTGTGTATCTAGATGAATCTTTATTTTATCCCATGGTAGTATGGTTTGTAGGTTTGTGCCTTCCCTGTGTATCCAGATGTATAGTTATTTTATGTGTATAGTTATATCTTTTGTGTATATTTGTTTTGATTGTAAGCCATATGAAAAGTGCTGGTTAAATAATGCAGTATGATGTATCCGTATCTTGTGATTTTCTGATAATCAGCATTTTTGATGAATTTCTTTAACAGCAAAGTCCTACATCTCCCTAAAGAGCTGTGGCCCTTATTAATTTACTTTTTTAAAAGTATAGGGTTTGATATACAGGTCTTTTCTTTTACAGTATGTGTGCAGTTTTCCTGTTAGCTGTTTAGAATTGAATTTTGGCTGTTTTTAGGGATATAATTTAGTAAGTTGCTGCTGATTTCCCATTAAATTCTCATATAAAAATTGCAAGATAACATTTGCTTTGGTTTAAAATGTCCTGTAGTTAAATATTGTAATTACAGATGGATTCAAATTGCATATGTGGAAAATATTTCTTATAGTACTGAACCAAGATTATTCAGCTGCTCTCTTGGTGGAGCACATGTCATCATTTTATTTTGCTCAAAGGCATTTCTTCTGCTGTAAGATATTCTTTGCTAAGGTCTGATGGCTACTCTCCCTAGTGCCTCTCCACTTTGCACTAAAATGTGTTATACTGTGCCCTCCAGCAACTTTCACACTTTCCTTCTGTTTATTCTAAGTGTGGCTGTGTTTATTTTTGAGATTTTACACATGTCTGGCACAAGTATGGCTAGAACCCCATTTGCAGGTTATCATGCTAATATTTTTCTGAGGTAAGATGATACCATTATGAGTTGTTTTATTATCATAATATGATAACAAATACTGTAATTAGAATATATGTGTTGGTATAAGATACAATTAAGGTACCACTTATTATTCAAGTATTACAATTTATAACATAGAAAATAATTTTTTATCTGTTCCTGAATAATTATTTCACATGAAATATAGTAAAGCATTTCATACATATTGCAGATTAGGTGCATTTCATGACAGGGAGAGCAAATGTGGCAGACTTTTTTGTTGCTTCCTTCATTTTATACTAAATTGTCAAGCCCGCCAAGTCTGCTTTCTGCTGCAAACACATCTATTATCTAATTAACACCTGTCACCTTATTCAAGAAGGTGTCATTTTTTGTTTAAGCATTCCAAGAAATGTGATACCAGCGGAACATTTAGATCTTATTTTTATTCGTTTTTTTCAGTATTTTTTTCTTAGAAATTAATCTGTGACACATATGTGTTCAAAAAGATATAAAAGTGAAACTTATATTTTGTTGTTTGCCTTTATTGCTTAGCAGTCTACCTGTTTACACTTGTCTTACACTCTCCGAGTGAGGGAGCTTTTCAGACTGACTAATCCATCTCCTGGGGGCAGCTTTTAGTTTGCATTTATTACTGCTGTCATTAGCACCACTCTTCTAGGCTGCCATCACACAGAGTGAAGTTAAGAGGGAAACAGGAAATGTACATCTATTGATGCAGTTATTTATGTTTTATATTTAGAAATAATTTAGATGCACAGGTAAAATCAAAGTCATACATTTGAAATGTTACTTCTGTATTCAAAAAAAGGCTGAAAATCTCATTTAAATCCCAGCTCAGACACTGAATCTGTATCACATCTTAGAGATTATTTGTGGGTTCAGACATGAGAACTAAGGCCCAGCAACATTTGTTAGTGAGTAGCTTATTAATAGACTAAGATCCTATTAGCAAAGGAAAACCATTATGTTTATGGCGTTAGTGCTACTATGAAGTATTGGCAACAAATAACACAAGGAATTCACTACACATTTCTGAAAGTAAATGTAGAAAAGGCAGACAATAAAATAAACAAAGCTTGGATTTTCAAAAATTCTAATATGATTTAAATATGATTTCAGTATCTTAAGTTTGTATCATTTTGCTATATGAGGGATGCACAGTAAAACATATTTGGTAATAAAAATACTGTTGTGTAACAGTGCAGTGCTGACTCTAATTTGAAATATATCACAAATACCAAGTAAAGCTGATATAATTTAACTACAACTTTATAAATAAAATTTAAATATAATTATGGTAAAAGTGCAGAGGCTGTTGGAAATGAAGATTTCTTTATATATCTTGCCTTATGTCAAATGTGAGGAGCAGTATAAAAAGTTTAATTTTCACTGATTTTTGTTTCTAGTCATTGTTCTTATACTGCCATCCATTAAAAAAAGATAAATAATGCTTCTTGTTTGAGCTACAAACGAGCTACAAACATACGAATGCATAAAAAACTTAAAATGAGATTTCATATTATTAGACTGTATGGTAAACAGATTTTGGAGAGAGGAACAGCTTAACTGTTTGCCTTTCAGACAGCAAGAGGAGGTCAGTGTTATATTTTTGAATTGGCGCACTCTTGTGTGCCTTGAGTGCATCAAAGCTTTTTCTGTTTTTTTTTTTTTTTTTTTTTATTTTATTCTTGTATTAGGAATTTATTAGTTTTCGCATATCCCTTGGGGCCAGAGCACAGGGTCAGTCGTTGTACAGCACCTCTGGAGCAATTGTAGGTTAAGGGACCTTGCTCATGGGCCTAGCAGAGTAGGATCCCCTTTGGCAGCAACGGGAATTTGAACTGGCAACCTTCTAGATAGTGGCACAGATCCTAAGACTCAGAGCCACCATTCTACCAAAGTAATATCTCCTGATGTTGGGGGATATGGTCTCCAGTTTCATCAGTCACTGGTAATTGCAACATTGGAATTAAATAGCCACCCAGTTTGCTGTGTCTTTATCTGAGCAGCTGATTAACCTTTTGTGAATATTTCTTGCTTTCTGAATTGATCTCTTGGGTTCTTGACTTTTGTTTTGTCCTTCTGACCTCGATTTTTGTCTTGCATTGTTTCAGCACATTTTGATCTCCTAGTTTTGACTCTTTTCTGATTCGAGTCTCTACCTGCTTTGGCCTTTTAAAATCTTGTGGCCTTCCTAACATTACATTTATGATAGAGTCTTCATCAAACTGTCAAAGAAAATTGTATGTCTCCACAGTTTGACAAGTATTATGGAAAAGCAGTGTGTGCTTCAGTTTTCTTTTGCCCCTAGCAGTACAATCTTATAAGGAAGCTTATTCCTGCCAGTCAAGAAATGTATTGTTTTGCAAAAATGTATTGTTTATTTTTGAAAATAATTGCATTGTTTTTTAATAATTATTTTGTTACTTCACAAAAGAACTGTGCTATTTTGATAATAATATAAAAATAATGCCGCTGTGGTCTCTGTCATCATACATGCACATGCTCTGGTCATCTAGTGAGAGCTAGTGAGGGAGAGGTTAATCATGTGCATAGTGACCAATCAACTGTCAAAACTGAACAGACATTATAGATACACATTTAATCATTCATGTGCTGGGGAGTAAACTTGATTGTCCGAGTTTGGGGTCACAGGGAGTCAGTGATTATTCCAGCAGCACTAATTGTAAGGCAAGAAACATAGATGGCAGATGACACACTGGTCCTTTACAGGGCTTAAACCCACAGCCAATCAGAAAAGAGCATGCTACATGCAATTCAGTGACAGAAACATAATGTATCAGTTCATCATTAATCCGGTTATTTTCTGTAGATATTTTGAAACAGTGTGATGTTGTGATGCAGTGGCTAATGTTCATACACTGAATCTGTTTGGGGATGAAAAAAGTTAACGTTTATTTACTTCATGAAGCACTAAACACTTTTTGTTAATCAAAAACCACTATTCATACATTTCCAGTATTTAGTATTAAAACAGGTAATCATCCATAAGTTATTTACTACATTCACTGATACCAATCATTCCACAGCTGTGGCCCTATCACACTGCCTGTGTTAGCATATACAGTATGTACTAATCATTCTAAATGTTAAACTGATTAAACCTAAACGTATACCTATAACATTTTTCACTTCTTGTCACTTGAGAATGAACCACATATCTTAAAATCGTTTTTTATTCCTAAACTTTCAACTGTGAACCCCATCTTGTCAATCCCCCTGCCATCATCCTATCCTCCCCTTTCTATTTGTTATATATTGCCTTGGATTCCTGTAAGTCTAATGATTTTCCTCTAATGATGATTCCTAATAGGAGTTGAGGAGCTGAGTCCTGGGATTGTTCCTGTCTTGCACCCAATGCTTGCAGGGATAGGTTCCAGCTCCCAGCGACCCTGCTCAGGATAAAGTGGGTTTAGAAAAGGGATGGATGGATACAAATGAACTAATGAGTAAAGTGGGCTTTTTAACATCTGACTGTTGAAAGTTAAATACCTAGTGGTTATACTGTGTTTACCACTGTCAGTTGAGCACTGGTTTTGCCAAAGAGAATGATCAGGGTGTAGAAATGATTGTGTGCCCCCCCCCCCCCCACACACACACTCTTGATTAAAAAAAAAAACTAATCAAAAATTTTCTAGAGAAGATCATATTGTGAGAGATTGACTGCAGAAAGACTTTAATTAGTAAATTACATACTCATTTGTACACTGTTCAGTTTTGAATGCAGAAAAACTGATACTGTTCTAATCGACTAGACATTATTTCATTTATACATGACTTTCTTTAGTTAGATGGCCTGTAACAACAAGCCCATATTTAAAACTGAATTTGAGCTGACTGTCAGAATGAGAGGGTATCCTGACGTTTCTCAAGTATTTGCATCTTCTTTTTACTGTCTGGTTTGGAATACTCTGAGAAGCTATAGGGTTGTTGTTTTCAGTAGAGTGTGGCAGTAACTGGGTTTGAACATTCATGGTAGCAGGGTTTTGTGAAGGGAGTGTGTTTAATTACCAAAAACATCAAATGCTACTGAAAAACATGGCTTGGTAGACTACATACATTAGCTTGGCTGCCGAAAAAAATTAGCAGTCTTCCCTTTCCCTTTTGAAGTTTATTATAATTTAACTAGGGCAAAGGGTGTTGGATGGTAGATTGATAATCAATGGTGCTGCTACTCAACTCCAGTACTCTCCAGTGTGGAGAGTTTGCACATTCATTCTACAGTATATTGACTGTTGGGTTTTCTTCCCATATCTCACAGGAACACTTGTTAAATTAATTGGTAAGCAGAAAAGTCAGTGTGTTTTCTTACCTTGGGTTGATTACTGAGAGATACTAGTTTGATTGAAATAAGCAGATTACTCTAGATTTTAAAAAGGCTTGTAAAAGGACTTCACTATGGAATGAATTATATTCCCCATGTGGTTTCTAACTTATTTTCATGCAAATGTTTGTTATTTAGAAAGACTGGCTTCAGATTTACTTGACCACAACAGGCCCGCACAAGACAAATAATTGCACCTTTTGATAAAAACATTAGATTTATAGCAAGCAGTAATGCTTATCAGATTTTGAGCTCATTAAAGATATTGGTTGTAAACGTATGTTTCCTGTAAAATTATTTCTTCTTGCACTGTGCTCTGGACTCTTTATGAAATGCTGAATAATATTTCCTGTAGTAGAAGTTTGTCCTATTTTTGGAACACTGTTTTCAAAAATATTTTTCCATTTTTTGAGTTTTCAACAAGGATTGTTTCACTTATCTGTAGTGATATGGCTTAAAGTGAAATGAAGACATCACTTTTTATGTTTCTTGTATTGTATACTTTATTGACTGTGTATTCTGATGATGATTCCAAAGTTGTTATTCATTCCAAATTTTATTTTAAAACTGAGTGAATGTTAATGCTCCTGTTACTCTAATTACTCCCTGACAATAACAGTAAAAGATGACATTCGACTTTTAGTTTTTGAAATGTTTCTGGTACTGCATTCTTTTTTTCCCTCTTCAAGCTAATGATGTTTGTTTTTTCAGAATTTATGACCATCTTTCTGATTCTAATACTTGCATGGCATTTAAAAAGATTGGCTAAACACTAAAGCTAAATGAAAAAACTGTATAAAAAGTTTTACAATCTTGAGAGTTGATACGACTTGTATTTTGGAGAAAAGCAAAAACATTGACCTTTTTCTTTGGACAGTAAGATGTTTGTAGTTTCCTGTTGGCTTTTGAATTCATTTTCATTTTATCCATGCACAGGGAAAATGCAGGAACCAATTCATTGCAGGACATCTAAACATACTTACACTGACCCACTTATACAGATCTAATTTGGTGTTGCTGTGTTCATCATCATCACTGTCATTTTAAGGGTTTATCCAGATTATATGGTTGCCCCTTAAATCTTTATCCTCAACCTTTTATTGTCCTAGGCATACTTAGGGGTGAGACCCATTTTTCATATTATCTGACACCACCTCCAACCATGTCTTCTTTGGCCTCATTCAGTAGTTTCTCCATATACTTCTTTCAGGAGTCCTTAGTCACATTGCTAATAATCACAGAGGTCCCATCGACATTTTTCAAGCAATTCCCACCTAGTATATCCTGTCTTTCTTTTACTGACTGCTTTGCAGTTCTTAAATTAATTTCTCTTTCCTATCTCTTTTTATTGAATTTCCCCTTGGAATTAATAAAGTATCTATCTATCTATCTATCTATCTATCTATCTATCTATCTATTGCTCACATGCAAACTCCGATCTCTTAGATTCTTGTGCTCTTCTAGTTGCTTTCCTACCATTTTATTTTGCTTCCTAATACTTTGCCCTGTCATCATCTGCCTTTATTTTCTGTCACTCGTTTTAGCACCTCAACTTTTTCTCAATTGCCATCTTTATATCAGCATTCCACCTTCTTATCCCCCAATTTCTTGGTGGTCTCTTGGTCCAATTTCAGACTTCTTCCATTGTTTTCAATCAGACATTTTTCATTACCTGTTACTTGCCGTTCATACGTGGTAAATCTAAAACCTCATTTCACTGTTGCTATTATTATTTCAGCAAATTTACTTCTCACACTGTCCTTTAAATTCCAGACCTTCAGCTTTGGAACATACTTCCTACTATTTTTTTTTTATTCCTTTGACTTAAAGATATTCTACAAAGAAGTGAAGTGTTATATAGCATTCACAGTTTTTACCATAACTTTACCCAATCTCTTCAGTAAGCTTATTCATCCAGCTTAATGTCAAATATTACTGCAGGCAGCAGAGCTCTTTTAGCAAACAACTATTACCGAAAATGGTATTGCAGGTTTTGTTCTGAGCCTAATTAAATGAGCTACCCATAAGAACCTGAGGAAATGCCCGAAGTGCAAGTAATAAGTAATTCCAAAGGCTAGGGAAAGATATGTGAAGCCATTCTTAAGTAGGTTGCAGCTATAATGGCTGTAGCCATATTATGTCTACCAAGTACAACAGAAAAGTAGCAGATTTTGAAGTTTTAATGCTCCATTTGGGGCTAGTGAGGGATTAGTTTCAGATCTCTTACCTTCTAGGTGGTATCAGGGTTTCCAAATAAAAATTTTGCCAAATCTTTTAACTATGTATGAAGGCACTTCTGAAATCATGTCACTTGAAATGGTTAAATGTTGGCCAGTGTACTTTGGCCTAATAACCACAGGACTTTATGGACAAGCCACTAATCTAATAACTGACATTTAAGATACCTAGATTGCACCAGAGACAGTGTCGTTTTTTATTATACCATTTTTGTTTTACTTTTTATATTGCCGTGATGGTATTGTAGCTAAGTGCCATTTACAACCCGAAACGTGTAATGCCTTACTGCATTCTTTATTGTATATAAAAACTGCTGAGATCTTACACAACTTGGCACAGTATATTCTTTTTTAAACAAGGATTACTGCACAAGCTTCATTCATTTCAGATCTTAGAGGCCTTTTTAATGCCCGTGTACTGTTACGATTTTGGAATGAGAATCGGACAAAGTGATGATTAATATATACAGGGCAAAAAGCCCAGTAAGCAGTTTGTGTGGTTGAGCTAAACCAACAGAGTCTTTGTGAAAGGCTAGGATACCCTCAAAATGCAGTCAATAACAGGGCTGCTGGGCAGGAACCTTCTGGATTATCCATTGCTTTTAGAAAAAAGATACTTTAGTTCTTACAGTATGTCAGCAATCATAATTATGAATAAACAGCAGTACGTACCTTCAAAAACTTCAAATGAACACACTGTACAGCTGCACCTCTTTGGTTTTTTTGAGTGCAGTGTGCTAAATTTTAAATGCCAAAGGTAGGCAGACAGAGAACACACTGAAATATTTTAGATGATATTGGAATTGAAGGATTTAATACTTGCAAAGCATTTATTTTTGTTATTGTCTGATGCTGACGGTATTATAGTGCCATAATTATTAATCTAATGTCCTGGACTCAAAAGTGCATTTCCGCTGAAGTTCGTAGCATTTTTTTAAAACTTGAATTTTTTTTTCTGAGAATTAATTATTGCATTGCTGTCAGGAAGGGCATCTGGTGTAAAACTTTGCCAAATCAGTATGTGGAGAACAATACAAATTTCCATACCAGATTGGTCGAGCCCTGGGTTAACAACAACCGCCACCAGTACTGTTAGCCAAAAGGGTGCTGGTGGAAATTGGGCTACTGTTGGCTGAAGAAGAAGAAGAAGGAGAAGAAGAGGGTGGAGACGTGTCTGGAAGCAGGAGGTGAGGAGGAAGGTAAAGAGAGTGGAACTGAGGGTAGTAACTTTGAATGTTGGCAGTATGTCTGGTAAGGGGAGAGAGTTAGCAAATATGATGGAAAGAAGGAAGGTTGATATATTGTGTGTGCAAGAGACTAAATGGAAGGGGAGTAAGGCCAGGTGGATCGGAGGTGGATTCAGATTGTTCTATCATGGTGTGGATAGGAGGAGAAATGGAGTAAGGGTTATTCTGAAGGAACAGTATGTCAAGAGTGTTTTGGAGTTGAAAAGAGTGTCAGGCAGAGTAATGATTATGAAGCTTGAAATTGGAGGTGTGATGATGAATATTGTTAGTGCGTATGCCCCACAAGTTGGGTGTGCAATGGATGAGAAAGAAGATTTTTGGAGTGAGATGGATGAAGTGATGAACAGTGTACCCAAGGGACAGAAAGTGGTGATTGGAGCGGATCTCAATGGACATGTTGGTGAAGGGAACAGAGGAGACAAGTAGGTGATGGGTAGGTATGGTGTCAAGGAGAGGAAAGAAGAAGGTCAGAGGATAGTGGATTTTGCCAAAAGGATGGACATGGCTGTGGTGAATGCGTATTTTAAGAAGAGGAAGGAACATAGGGTTACGTACAAGAGTGGAGGAAGATGCACACAGACAGATTGTATCCTATGCCGAAGAGTCAATCTGAAGGAGATTGAAGACTGCAAAGTGGTGGCAGGGGAAAGTGTAGTTAAGCAGCATAGGATGGTGGTCTGTAGGATGACGTTGGAGATCAAGAAGAGGAAGAGTGTGAGGGCAGAGCCAAGGATCAAATGGTGGAAGTTGAAAAAGGAGCACTGCAAGGTTGAGTTTAGGGAGAAGGTGAGACAGGCACTGGGTGATAGTGAAGAATTACCAGACAGTTGTAGCTACAGCAGATGTAGTAAGGGTGACAGCAAGAAGGGTGCTTGGGGTGACATCTGGACAGAAGAAGGAGTAAAAGGGAACTTGGTAGTGGAATGGGGAAGTACAGGAGAGTGTACAGAGGAAGACGATGGCAAAGAAGAAGTGGGATAGTCAAGGAGTTGCAGAAAGTAGACAAGAGTACAAGTACAAGTGGTGAAGGCTAAAGAAAATGTGTATGATGAGTTGTATGAGAGGTTGGACACTAAGGAGGGAGAAAAGGACCTGTACCGATTGGCTAGACAGAGGGACCGAGCTGGGAAAGATGTGCAGCAGGTTAGGGTAATAAAGGATAAAGATGGAAACTTACTCACAAGTGAGGAGAGTGTGTTGAGCAGATGGAAAGAGTACTTTGAGAGGCTGATGAATGAAGAGAAAAAGAGAGAGAAGAGGTTGGATGATGTGGAGTTATCGAATCAGGAAGTACAACGGATTAGCAAGGAGGAAGTAAGGACAGCTATGAAGAGGGTGAAGAATGGAAAAGCCGTTGGTCCAGATGACATATCCGTGGAAGCATGGATGTATTTAGGAGAGTTGGCAGTGGAGTTTTTAACCAGATTGTTTAATGGAATCTTGGAAAGTGAGAGGATGCCTGAAGAGTGGAGAAGTTGTGTACTTCTTTTTTTACTGTAAGAATCTCTTTGGGTCACCTTTGTCTTTTTCTGCAGTACTTCTCTCCAAATGCCATTTAGCTTTCCTAATAACCCATTAAATCACTGCTCTCATAAGTCCTATGGTCAGTACTGGAATTATTTATTTTCTATGCTTTGTAAAACAATTTATTCATTTATAACTTCTTTTTCAGGTCATTATTTTTTTGCCACAGAATCTTCTTAATTTCTTACAGCTTTTAATTTACGGGAATGAAGTTATCCTAAATTTTAAGTAAAATGCTTTTAAACCTCCTCCTCGACTGACTCCACACTTAAAGGTTTATCACAATTTATCTTTCATGGACTTTGCTGCATCTGATCAAAATTTGCCCTACGAAAGTTAAATTTCACAGATTTTAATTTCTGCATATGCATTAATATTTGCAGTTAATATTTAGATAAGGCAGGCATGCGATTTGCTTTATTGCAGGAATGCGAGAATAGTCGTGTTATATAAACTAAGAGCAAAATATTTTCTCGATATTTCTCTGTGACTTTGATAAAGGAATGGATGAATAAACCTGTGATGGACTTGTGTCTCTTCCTCAATTCTCTCTCTCTCTGAAACGCTTGGACATATACTTTAAATTAGTAGCCTATTGCTGATTTACAAATATAAATTGGTCCTTTAAGAAGTGTGGTTGTGTAGGCATTGCACTGGTAAGCTGCCGACCTATTTAGAGCTGTTTACGGCTTGTAGCGTGCGGCCGGGCTCGTGCCCGGCTTGGGATGCCTCCACGCTATGAGGACCAGGGGTGCAAATGTGGTCAGAGCGTTACCTCCCCTGGGACGCTAGATGGCAACCCCCCTGGGTTGCAGCAGTGCCTCGGACACCCGCAGGACTACATGGGAGTTGGAGTGTGGTGCGGCCCTGTTGGGATCCACAGGCACCACCGGGGGTGCTGCAGCAGGAGCTGCTGAGCCCTTATGGGCAGTTCTTCCACCACACCCAGAAGTACTGCCAGAAATGAGTAATCAAGCACCTGGAGCACTTCTGGGTGCATTATAAAAGGAGCCAGCAGCCACTACTCGGGATCCAGAGTCGGGAGGAGGTAGCGACGAAACTTGACCCGAGGAGTGAAGGAGGAGAAGGAAAGAGTGAAGAAAGAGACTTATGATGTTATGCTATGCTTGTGCTTGGACTGTGTCATACTTGTGGGGAACAGGGAAGGTGTTTCCCACGAGGGAAAAATAAAAATAAAATCAAGAGTGTACATTGAACTTGTGTCCCACGTGTGTCTGTGTCGGGTTCAGCTGGCGGTGCCAGCCCGGTGGGCCACAAGCTTTATGACTGATGCTGCCCAAGTAATAAAAAAATGCAGATCACCCTGTAAATCGCAGTACTTTGTACTTTATGCGCATTTCAAGGTGCTCTTATTTTTATATATTTACTGTAAAACTAAGAATATACCTTACATATTGATTTTTTTCTGTAGTGGCCACAACATCTGCTGTATCTTTTCACTTTTAATTACAGAAATGTAAAAGAATACACATGAGCAATGTTACCGGCAGCAAGGAAAAAATACATTTGCAAATTCTGCTGTCTTAATTGTGAAATAAGGCAATTCAAAATAAATTGAGTGGCTGAAAAAAAGTTTGTGTAGCATTGATTAACTCTAGAATTCCTGAAGCTTATGATTTTTTTTATTGTCCCTTGTTGGATTCTTGAATAAAACTGAATTTGAACAATTTTTTTTATTCAGTTATAAAACTTAATTTGAATTATTTTTTATTCAGTTTTATTCTTTGATTCTTAAATAAAAAAATAATTCAAATGACATGTTGATGTGAATGTCCATATGTGAGGAAAAGTAACATTAGCCATAGACACTGCAGTGTCTGTTTGCTCAACAAGACACCAAAAAGAAATGATTGAGCTGCGTTTGTGTATCTGCTTTTATCCTTTCAGTGCTAACTTTTACAAGTACCATAAATTTACACCGGCTGTTACAGACTCAAATGAAATGTATGTTTTTATTATACACTAATAACAACAGTAATAGCAGCTCACTACTCAGAACAGTAGAGAGGAGGACCTGGGATCGAAGCCGTAACCATTTGATTATGAGGCAGCAGTCCTTACCTATGCACCAGCCATGTCTTCTCTGTGTTGATTGATAGTTGGGTTTCAGTTTTTACATATTGCCTGTAACATGTAAATTGAACAATTTCTTTTTTTTCGGTTATATTCTTGAATTAAAGCCCAATTGTTTTGTTATACCTTTTTTGTAAGTGTTTAGTTGATATTTGGACTTCAGTCTTCACACATTGTACATTTCACGTCAACATTTTGTCAATTACTACTATAACATGAAAAAAGTTTCTATTTTAGTTATATGTTCAACATTTCTTGCCTCGCATTTCCTGTCATCCTACATTTACATAGATCATTGTATTCCTAATAACGATATATTATTTACCCTATACAATTCTAGACACCATACTCCCAACTCTGAGAATTTTGTGTCTGACTTGACTTCAGCTGCCTCGTTGGGGGATGAGATAGCAGGCTGCTTGCTGCTTGTGCTGATCAACATATTTGCAAAAAAAAGACACTGATGATGAGGTGCAAAGGAATTTAAGGTGTCCTGGCATTACGGATGTTTTCGTTGGCTTCAGGGTTTCTAGTTTTTTAAAAAAAAATTACAAAAAAGAGCTTTTGTGTTGGGCTTTCACAAGAAAAACATTGTCATCTGGCCATTGTTTTAGAATATACAAGAGCCATGAAAAAATATCATGCAGTGACCTGGGGAACTTTCAGCAAAGAGGAATTACATTGCAGCAGAAATTTGTGAACTTTTCATAATCTGTTCTAAGAGATGTCTTCTGCTAGGATCTGTGGATGGTATGAACTGGCTGGTAATTTTCTTTCTTTCCCACAGCAGTGCAGGCTAGCCTGTGTATGGAGTATGGAAGACCATCTTGAGAGCATATACCTGCAGAGCTTACATTGACACATTTATTTGCTCTGTTTGCTTTTGCATTTCTTTTGCTCTTTAGTGTTTTTGTTTGTTTTTGTGTATTTTGTCTGTTGCTGTGTAATCTTGTTTATTGAAGGAAAACTCGCAGAATAAGATTTTCATTGTACCGAGTACATATAACAATACAGTTGAAGTTTCATTCCTGTTCATAGTTTTTATTATTCATAGTTATTTATTAAGTTTAGCATATCCCATGACAGGGTTATTTATCATAATTACTGTGTGGTATACACTATTATGCTACAGAAATTTTCAATTAAACAAAGCATTTTTTTAATTAATCAAAAATACCGGTCCTGTGCTTATGATTTACAGTGGTGTCTACAGAGAACAGTGTCCTCCCTAGCATCTTTTAGCCGGGCGCTCCACCCGGCTAATTTAGTTGAGTGCCCGGCTGTCATCTCACATGACATTGTGAGATGACAGCCGCAGATCTGCAGGCACAGGCAGATCTAATGATCTTCAGAGTTGGCAAGGGACGAGCGGGCGGGTGGGCAAATATTGCTAAAGCTAACAGCGTGGACAAGGCGGAGCAGAGTTCACAAGCAAAGATTATGGGGAGGTGGGGTTTCGAGAGCGGGCTGTACATGGTAATATCGGGGGTGTAGCAGCGTAATACAGTAGCAAGGAGTATGGAGAGGTGGGTGGGCAAGAAGGTGCTGTACATGATAATAGCGGGAGCGGAGCGGCAGTTCACAAGCAAAGAGGATGTGGAGGTGGGCAGGCAAGAGGAATACTGATAAAATAAAAAGTCTAGTTGAACCAGTCTGTCAGATATCAGAAAAAAGGCGTCAGGAAGTGATATCTCTGGTCTCAGCGTCAGCGCAGTCTGTATAGTGCAACTGAGCGTACAGCAGCTTACTTCTTGTTCAGTACATAGCAAACCAATATATATTTGTTTACAGTTGTTTAAGCATTAGGTGTGTTCTGTGTGCAAAAATCCTTGTAGCACTCACTGTGGTTCCTATTTAAAGTGACCCCATCAGCCGTTCTTATATTTGCTCATATTTGGACCTGCGTCCATATTGCAAAAAGTGTGCAGAAGCCCTTGCAGCACACACTGTGTCCTGAGCAAAAGTTTTGTCACTGAATTGCTGAGGGTTTTGTACGGAAGCGTAGTAGGGCCACGGTGAAGGAAAAAAAATACGGACAACGTGAAGAAAAAAAACTATATGTCGAGAATAAAGTCGAGATGTTGACTTTATTCTCGACATGTCCACTTTAATCTTGATGCTTATGACAAGAATAAAGTCAACATGTTGCTACATAACTTATGACGGGGTTTGAGAAAATCTAGTAAATTAAACATTCATTTTAAGATGAAGTTTATTTTACGATGTTCTACTTTAATGACAAACTACGAGAATAAAGTCAACATGTCGAATTTAATCTCGAGATAAACGGTGAGAATAAAGTAGCAATGTCGAGAATAAAGTGGAAATGTTGAGAATGCATACCTGCCGTAGTGCAAGTGTGAATTGAATATCCAACAGGCTCTCCCTTTCCCACTCAAAAGTTTTATTCATAGGTACTTTAACTTTTTTTCAAACGTTTTAAGCAAAAGAAGTGTTCAGAAAACAACACTGCTCAGTTATTATTATGTGGAAATTTCAGACAAAGACATTGCAAAGGCTGGTCCATCAGGGGAAGTCTCTTCAGCACACACTCTGCCAATTGATAAATCTAAGCGCCGCTTATCCGGCATAAACAAACAATGGTTTAAAGATTTTGATTGGCTAATGGTCAAAAAAAATGTTATGTGGTGCTCATTGTGCATGAAATACTCAAACAAACACCCCCCCAAGGAGGGGTTACTTTGGGTAAATGTGCCATACAAAAGAATTCGAAAAAAAAGCTTGCTGGACCATGAAAAAAGTAAAACGCACATTGAGTCTTCTGCTAACCTTTTAGGAAAGCATGTACTAGAGCAAACTGGAATCGGTCAAATTGAAAGATCTGTATCTGTGTTAACTTACAGAGAGATGCCTTTGTGGGAGCTTTAAGATCCATGCATTGTTTGGCAAAAAATGAGTTGCCACATACAATGTTGTTTGAAAAGCTGTTGGAACACTGTAAAGAAATAGGTTGTTCGTTTTTAGAACATCTTAATATTGGTAAAAATGCACATTACATCTGTGAAAGAATAATGCAAGAGCTGCTGGATGTCTTAGCATCAGAAATAAAATCTAACATATTGAAAAATATACACACAGAAACGTTTTTCATTATTCTGTGTGATCAAACCACAGATATCTCAGATGTAAAACAATTAATTATTTATATTAAATATGTTTGCCAGGTCACTACAGAGGTCAGAATTAGTTTTGTATCAACCCGCAATATGATTGATGGCAAAGCGGAGACTATAACCAACACACTGAGTGAGACTATGGACACTCTAGGCTTGAAAACTGCTAATCTGGTTGGACTAGGGTCAGATGGAGCGGCTGTTATAATTGGGAAACAGAAAGGTGTGGCAAAACTGCTTAGAGATAAAACATCTGGACTCTTGGTCAACTGCCAGCGTGTAAACTGCCGATTGGCCCTTGCAAGTGCCCAAGCAGCAGCTGCTGTACCTTATTTAACAAAACTGAACATCTTAAGGCAGCTATTCTATTTCTTCCAAAATTCTTCAGTTCGGATGGCTGGTTTAACGGAAATTCAAAATATTCTGAACATTTCCCAGATTAAGCTGAAAATGGCCAGTGACACTAGATGGCTGTCTGATGACCTAGCAGTACAGTCACTACGACAGTGTACAATGAGTGATCTCCTTGGAGGGCCCAGATCCTGGGGACTTTGATTATGGGAAAGCTGCAGACAGCTGGGCCTCTAGGAAGAAAAGAAGAATAAATATTTAACTGAAGACACCTTCTGCACATGCAAGTAGGCTTTGAAGAATATTTTTTAATTTTTCTTCATTAAGTTTCCTATACTTTTTTTCATTGTTTTCACTTTTCTTCCCGACAGTGACAATACTTGTGCCTCTTGGTTTATGTCACAACAATTGTTATTTAAAATTTTTGTTAGGGTTTTAGGATCCTGAATTGAATACTTCTTAAATTTAATAAAAATATTCTGGCACAATGGTCAAACCTTAAAAAAGGAAGTCATATTGAGCTTTGGAAAATAATTAATAATAATTAACTAATAAAAATAGTGCACATTTAATTTTCCCCACCACCAAATTTCCCCATCCTGCCTAATCCGGCTACTTTTTCTTTCCACCCGGCTGGAAAAAACTTCTGGGGAGAACACTGGAGCAGCAATCCAAACATGAAAACCAAAGCATTAGAACATACTGCATATGTCAATTGTGAAGATAGTGTTATGTTTGAATCGTTTAAACTCTTCACTCATTTGGGTCTCTTAGATTATATTGAAACATAGGTTTGTTATTGGAAAATGTCATTTAACAGTGTTTAGATTGGTGTAAATTAAAATATATTTGAATATTGTATTGCCAGTCCTGAGTGCCACCATGGATCCTTTGCTCTTTACATGGCCCTTTAAGAGGGCTCACTATCCTTAAATGGACTGCTAGCTATTGCCACATTAGATGGAATGCTGTTTGTGATATTGCAGGCTTGCCATGTTTTCCAGTTCCTAGTGTGGGCGAATCATCCCTGGCTGAGGCCACCTGTTAGCAGTGGTTCAATACATTATTTAAATGAACCTAATTAATAAAAGAGGCTGCTCTGTTAGATTTCTTCAGCCTTTTCATTGAGAACGCAGCTGTTCACATGACATGGGTCCACTGGCCTGGTGTAATAAAAGGATGTCCGTTTTGCATTCCATTTGTAACGATGACTCGAGACTCTTTTAGAGTATTTTCTCTGACATACATATTGTAAAACAGCACGTCCATGTAGGTTTCAGGAAAAAATATATACTTTGGTGATATTCTGCCATTGTAAATGAAGCCTAGCTATCTTTATCTGCAACAACCTTTTACACACATTGGGTGTGATTAAATGTGGCTTGTTTAAAGAATGCTTCAGTTGTGGTTGTTGAGAGTGATTTGTTCTCATAGAGTTTAATTTCTCTAAGATTTAGACAAATGAACTGTCATTTTATACCAGTGACATATCTGATTATGAAGGCAGGAATACATTTAGCATCATCACTGATCTGTGCTGTTATAATCTTTAAGTTATGGAATCCCTGTTTCCCAATGGAACATTTTTGCAGAACACAATATACTTTAAAGTTAGGATGTCAACATCACTACAGCTCTGTCTTGTTTGTTTGTTTTGTGGACACTGCTTTTTTGTAGTTGTTTTGTATGTTTGCAACCATATTTTTATGTAATGCTTAAGATGCCCATTGCTAGATCCAATATCTTCGTTATGTGTTTCTTCATCACACAATTCATATTTAAAATCATGGGGCAGCAAGGACTTTATCATTGTAGAAAACAAGAGAAATGTCTTTTGTAGTTTAGTTAGGGGTAAACAAATGTAGGTAACCTAAGGAACATTTTGCTTGCTTTCTTTGAAAATCATATTTATTTCAATGTGTTGAAATGGAAACACCTTTTAGCTTCCTCTAAGACTATTTGAGGTGCCAAGACGCATACCAGAGCAGACATAAAGGCATGGATTTTTTCTTTACTGTCTGGCATCACCCCTCAAGTTTGATCAAGTTACTGTGTCAACCTGGGCAGGTTATCTTGCACTATGACTTTACGTTAACATTCATTCATGCACCTGTATTATATAATAAGAGCAGAAGTGCAGTAAATTAATAGTTTTACTGGCATATTATGGTGTTCCTGGCAAATTCATATCATATTTAAGATGTGTTTAGCTAAATTAAACATTAAAGCTTAGTTTATAAAATGGAAGTGTTTTTTTCGTTTGTGCATTGATGGAAATACTGTTTTTTTCAGAATAGAATTGTGCTGGTTCTTGGTAAAGGGAATCATTTCTTTAAATACAGGGTAGGCCATATGTAGTGATACAGTTTATAATTTATTTAATGACACATACATAGTATTTGGGTAGATTTAATCCTCCAGGTGGTGAATTGATACCCATTAATTTTCATACAGTTGTACAGTCTACTTGCCATACCTATACTGCCTAACAATTTTATCATATATAATTTTAGACATTGCTTTTGTTCCATAGTATTAGTCTACTCATAAGATTTATTAGAAAAATGTTTTATTATTATTAGAAAGTAATAGGTTTAAATTCAAGTGTAAGTTAACTAAAATACATTTTCATTTACCTGTTCATTTAAATGTCATGTCATTTTCTAACCCTCTAAGTACTGAACAGGGTCACAGTGGGTACAGGAGCCGAACAGCTAGCACAGGGCACAAGGCAGGACAGGGTGCCAGTTTATTTCAGAGTGAATACAGAAACACATACACACCCAACCACAAACTAGGTCCAGTTTAGCATTGCCAACCCACCTAACCCGTTTGTCTTTGGACAGGGGAGGAAACCCCAACAGACATGAGGAGAACATGCAGACTCCACACAGGGAGGAGCGTGGTCTCCTTACTGTGAGGAAACAGTGCTACTACTGTGCCACTATGCAGCTCTTCATTTAAGTATATTGTTTGTATTATTATATTAGATAATATGCTATTTTTATCATAAAGTACAAATTGTCAATTTGTAGATTAAAGTCTTCACATCCAAGAGTTAACAATGCTATTTTGAAGAACTGATGATAATGGGTATAAGAAAAAAACAGCTGATTTTTCAAATTATTCTTTTGAAAAATATACATTGTTAATGGAAATTGAATTCTTTGAATTATTAAATACTTGCAATGATTAGTTTGTTTATTCATAAGAAAAGGGAATTAATTATTTAATATCAATATTACTAGGTTAAAAAAAGTCAATTCACTATTCCCTGATTCCCTTCATCCTCCCATTCATGTATTTTGTATTTTTGAATCTGCCTATCCTAAGCTGTGTTCACAGGATAGCTGCAGCCTGTCCCAGCAATGTTTACCCTATTTTAACTACTGTGTTGCCCAGTAAGCTAATTGTTCAAAATACTTCATACAATAATTGAAAACTGGCTTGGCCAAGCATTTCCCAGTTTTTATTAGAGTATGTCTTCTGTTTTCTACCATATACAGTGTTATTGTTGTACCAGTGAGACTAACAAATGGTTTTCTTTGTATTATTACATATACTGACATAAAGTTGATTCCTCCAAATCAGACCAATTCACAACAAACTGTTCATGCCACGTTTGGTTTTGTTTTGATTTAATTCTCTATTTATGTATGAACTCACACATGTGAATAGCCTTAAGAAGAACAGTACCAGGAATAGGCAATACAATTATTTTTTCCATATCCCTTTTGTTGTCACAAACATGTCGGAAACACAAAAGGCATGTTTTTGTTTTTATCATTCCTGATTGGCTTCATTGCAAGTCACTGGTGTTAGCAAGATAGTTTTTAAAATTTATATAAAGTCTCTGGAAATGCAAATAACACCATGTTTGTGAAGAAATAACTTTTACATGAAAAATACCAAACTTATCCTTTAAGCTATGCTGCATAATCATTTGTTAAAATACTCTTCAAGCTTGTATGTTATGTGCTTACTATTGTTTTTTTTGTGATGTGTCATTTTTAAGCAACATTTAACATGATATAATGAAACACTCACACATAATTAAACTTTTTGTTCATTCTTCCTTTTCTTTAAAGAAGACCATAAATATTTCACTTCTAGTTATTTTATATTTTCCGAGATGATGTAGAAAAATATGTGGTATTTCACCTGCATAACTTGTGAATAGATCAACCAACTGTGATAAAATTTTGCAATTGTTTATTACAGTTTTGAAACTAAAAACCAATTGATTTTGAAGGAAGTCAGTTCATGTGATGGATTATGTAACAAGATTTTACTAGAAGCAAAAAATTTAAAATAAAAGCTGTTGAAAATTAAAACAGGCCTACACGTTTTCAGCGTTACCAACTTTTGTCATTTTACATTTACTTTGGAGTGAGGGTTTCTGTCTATAGCATTGTGATTTAATATTTGAAAGAAATGTTTCAAATATAAAGTTTTGAGAATTTGAATATCTACTGTGCTTGTTCAAAATCCATTTTAGAACACTTGAACAATAGAAGAAATCACTATATCAGCTATAAGAAGCCCTGACTTGTCCACTTAGTAGTGTCCCACCCATCTTTAATCTCCTTTACTTACCATATCTGTATACTATACAGTGGTGTGAAAAACTATTTGCCCCCTTCCTGATTTCTTATTCTTTTGCATGTTTGTCCCACAAAATGTTTCTGATCATCAAACACATTTAACCATTAGTCAAATATAACACAAGTAAACACAAAATGCAGTTTTTAAATGATGGTTTTTATTATTTAGGGAGAAAAAAAAATCCAAACCTACATGGCCCTGTGTGAAAAAGTAATTGCCCCCTGAACCTAATAAATGGTTGGGCCACCCTTAGCAGCAATAACTGCAATCAAGCGTTTGCGATAACTTGCAATGAGTCTTTTACAGCACTCTGGAGGAATTTTGGCCCACTCATCTTTGCAGAATTGTTGTAATTCAGCTTTATTTGAGGGTTTTCTAGCATGAACCGCCTTTTTAAGGTCATGCCATAGCATCTCATTTGGATTCAGGTCAGGACTTTGACTAGGCCACTCCAAAGTCTTCATTTTGTTTTTCTTCAGCCATTCAGAGGTGGATTTGCTGGTGTGTTTTGGGTCATTGTCCTGTTGCAGCACCCAAGATCGCTTCAGCTTTAGTTGACGAACAGATGGCCGGACATTCTCCTTCAGGATTTTTTGGTAGACAGTAGAATTCATTGTTCCATCTATCACAGCAAGCCTTCCAGGTCCTGAAGCAGCAAAACAACCCCAGACCATCACACTACCACCACCATATTTTACTGTTGGTATGATGTTCTTTTTCTGAAATGCTGTGTTCCTTTTACGCCAGATGTAACGGGACATTTGCCTTCCAAAAAGTTCAACTTTTGTCTCATCAGTCCACAAGGTATTTTCCCAAAAGTCTTGGCAATCATTGAGATGTTTCTTAGGAAAATTGAGACGAGCCCTAATGTTCTTTTTGCTTAACAGTGGTTTGCGTCTTGGAAATCTGCCATGCAGGCCGATTTTGCCCAGTCTCTTTCTTATGGTGGAGTCGTGAACACTGACCTTAATTGAGGCAAGTGAGGCCTGCAGTTCTTTAGACGTTGTCCTGGGGTCTTTTGTGACCTCTCGGATGAGTCGTCTCTGCGCTCTTGGGGTAATTTTGGTCGGCCAGCCACTCCTGGGAAGGTTCACCACTGTTTCATGTTTTTGCCATTTGTAGATAATGGCTCTCACTGTGGTTCGCTGGAGTCCCAAAGCTTTAGAAATGGCTTTATAACCTTTACCAGACTGATAGATCTCAATTACTTCTGTTCTCATTTGTTCCTGAATTTCTTTGGATCTTGGCGTGATGTCTAGCTTTTGAGGTGCTTTTGGTCTACTTCTCTGTGTCAGGCAGCTCCTATTTAAGTGATTTCTTGATTGAAACAGGTGTGGCAGTAATCAGGCCTGGGGGTGGCTACGGAAATTGATCTCAGGTGTGATACACCACAGTTAGGTTATTTTTTAACAAGGGGGCAATTACTTTTTCACACAGGTTTGGATTTTTTTCTCCCTAAATAATAAAAACCATCATTTAAAAACTGCAAATTTTTTTTACTTGTGTTATATTTGACTAATGGTTACATGTGTTTGATGATCAGAAACATTTTGTGTGACAAACATGCAAAAGAATAAGAAATCAGGAAGGGGGCAAATAGTTTTTCACACCACTGTATTTGTTTGTGTGAAGTGAGCACTGATGGTTGGCTTTGTTTCTCTGATATTTTAGAAACAGGCCAGACTGATTTTTCCCGTAATTCCCTTTTTTGTTGTTTATTTCCAGTCAGTTTTACTGCTCTCATTCCCTGCCAATTCTGCTAATACTGTAGATCTTACACTGAAGTATTTAAAGAATGTCCTTAAATTATTCCTTTAAGAAAGACCTGTTAAAATCCAATACATGAATGTAATTCTGGGGTTACAACTGATACAGTCTTTTGAATGCCAGTGAAAAGAAATTGTGGGATTATTTTTCCAGTACAAAATGGAAGTAAACATTAATTTCTAGTGATGTATGGATAAAATTTTATTAATGATGTTAATTAAAATGGACAGTGATTTCCTGACCCTTCAGCTGGCTCCACATCAATCAATAGGCTCCTCTGGTTTACCTTGGTGAATAGGAGGATTCTTGTAATTTTAGATTAAACAAGAAGGAAGAAGGAGGGACAGGGTTTTCGTCAGCACATTTAGAGTGTCATATAAATTAAACTGTAGGGGAAAGTTGCGTATAGGAGTACAGTAATCAGTAACAGGTTGGTTTTTAACTGGTCTTGTGGTCTTCAGCTTTGAGAAATCAAAGCAATCAAAAACTATAAGGCCAGTGTGCTTTTGCTTAGAGTGAGTTGTAAGATTGTTGAACTAACTACCTCAAACTGGGCAGTTTTGAGTCAGCAATAAACCTAACCTCATGAAAGTACTTAACATTTTGAAAGCACAAAAAGACCAGGAGCATTCAGAGAAAACTTGTGTGATCATGAAAAGAGCATGGGAATACTGAGCAGACAGTAATATACTGGGCATGCTCAAGAATAGAGTCCAGGTCAGTACAACTGAGAAACAGCATTAGAGGCCTCAACGTCTCAGCTATTTTTCTTTTCACACTGTGTACTTTTCAGTTCGCATATGCAGTCTTTGCATTGCAGGACAAATACTGTAACGCATTTCCACTTTTTTTTTAGGTCAGATACTTGTGTTTGCATGCAACTTATGCAGGTATGTATAGTATATTATCTCTGCATTTACAGGGACAGCACTTTGAAATGATTGGCATGCACAAATGATAAGAGCTTAGAGAGGTGATGTCATAGTGACAGAAATAACTAACCATATAAAAATATATTTTGCTTGACCTTGGGGTTTTGGGTTTTTATCGGCACACCAGTGCATTTTCCTTCCCCTGAAGGGTTTTGGTTTTAGGCTGTTTGTGCACTGCATTTTTCTTGTCTTAAGAGATTTTGTTGGCTTTGGAAATATAATTATTGGTTTATAGACGTTTAGTTTCTTGATCAAGCCCTTCTCTTCATTGAATATATTATCAGGACTTTGATATTGATGTAGTTTTTTCCAGCAGAGATGCATTAACTTGTTGCATGGCCCTGTTATGGTTCAGTTTCAGCATTTTAACTGGTGCCCACACATTCTCCTCAGGTACTCTCTGGTACAGTATGGAAATAATGGTTGACTCTATGGTGGCATGTAGGTAAGTTAGAACAGTAGTCCAAAACTGTAATACTTCCCCCACCGTGCTTCACAGTGGTTATGAAGCTCTTTAGGTCAAAAGCAAATTTTGTTTTTTGAAAAACTTGATATCTGGCATTGTGGCCATGCAGCTCTGTTTTTCTCATCCATCTACTGCACATTACTCCTAATGGTCCTACTCTTCTAGGTGTTGTCTGACAAACTTCAATCGTACATCTGTATGTTTTTTTTGTGTGCTGAGGCCTCTTCCTTTCTCTCCTTGTATGTAAGGAAAATCTGTGAGTGCAGCTTTGAGATGGCGGACTTACAAACCTTGAAATCAACTGAGGCATGACTTGCATGTATATCCCTTGATGTTGCCCTGGGTCTCTTGGAGGCCTCTAGCAGCACAATTTGATCTGCTTTTGAGGTGAATTTGGTAAAATACTTTGGTCTTAATAGATTGCTAGTGGTTTCAATTTTTATTTCCAGTTGTAGAAAATATCATGAACAATTAGTGATTGTATTAGACAAATAGGCATTAACAGTCTTTATTCTGAGGGTCTGAAGGAGCTCTTTTGAGTTTGGCATGATGAGGCTACAAACCGCATTTGAAAAGAACAAATCACAGCAAAGGTTTTGGTTGTTTATATAAGGCAGCATCCTCCATGTTACTGTTTAATGATGTTCTAATTATTTTGACAAGTTTGGGTGTGCATGATTGTAATTTTAGGTATTTAGTGCATTGATAAAGATTGGGCATACTTAACATAAGGAAACTGCAATTCTGTTGATTTAACGAGTGCAAAATACGATTGTTTAAAATCAAATAATCAAATCAAAAAATCCACATGACAGTTACCTAGTTGTATGCTCAAAACCTACAAAACACATGCTTTTTTGCTAAAATAATATGAAATATGTACTGCTGGAATAATCAGTGCACATCATAACCAGGAAGCTAATGCCTCATGGGAATGACTTTTTGAATTGCAGACAGGACTCTTAACAAAGTAATGAGGGGGAGAGGCGAAGGTAAAATTTGGAGTTTTTTTGTTAAGAGAACCTATTTAATTTTAAATAAAATGAATTTGAATATTTTATTTTTGAAATGGTTTCCTAGTATGAAATTACAGACTTGAAATTTACTGTAGGCCTTCATAATTAAATATGTCTTCATCTTGACTGGTGAATAAGCGTTTGGTGGTCTGAATCTTAATAGATTCACATAGGTGCCGCAAACTTTCAGACCTAAGAAAAAAATAGTTATCAAAAACAGCAAATCACATAGTCAGTCTGCATTTACTTTTTTGAATACCAGTAATTCTTATAGCCAGTTTTGTTTCCTACACAGTGATAATTGTTTTTTCTTTATTTAAAGTAAAAAATAAAAATCCATAATTTAAATTACACTGGTTGCTGAAAGTATGCATATTACTATCGTTGAAATACTCAGTAATATTGAAAATAGATCTGTCTTGCTTTATTTTGGTTTTATTATTTTAATGGAGTTTAGCCTTTATATTTTTAAATTTTAACTTCAGTTTTTTTATACTATATGATTTATAAAATGTGTAAGTTTTGTTGTTCTATTCGAATTAGCTCTCACACCGGAAATAATTATTGTAAAACAGAAGATTTATACACTTGAAAAACAATGTTACTAAGCAGTTTTTGTATAAGATACATGAGGTTTGTGATGGTTTCATATAGGTCCACCATTTTATACAGTAAATTAGACATTTGTTCAATTTTGAGAAAGACTTAAAAAATCTTTATATAAGACATTAGCAGAATTTTTGTGCATGTTCAAGTATTCTTTGTGTACTGTTATATTGTGACAGGTAATGCTTGCTGGCAAGATGTGCCAGGGTGGAAGGTGTAAAGGGTAGAGACTCAACAGAACATGTGCCTGGCAGTGTCCATATTTTAAAAGAGGAGCCCACAATGATGATTTTTACATGCATGTAGCACTGTAGGTTTGTTGCACGAGACTTCTGCCATAATTTCTTTGTATAGCCTGTCACAGCCATTGCACACTTACTAGTACCAGAATAAGACATGCAGCTGTTCTGTACATTAAAGTTTTTGGATGCTAATAATACAGTACTTGTAACCTGATATTTGACATATTCTCAAAGGATGGTTGGGCACTGTGTTTAGCTGAGGGCTATAAATAAGTAGACAACCAGTTGAACTGGATTACCCTGTGATACTAATAAATTAAGTAAAGAACATAGAACTGTGTTTATTCCTGTTTTATTACATGAATTTGAGGTTTTTAATTGAATGCCTGAGGTATGTACCAAAAGCTTCTGGTCTTGTAATAAATGACTTCTCTCCTATAAAATATGTGTTGTGAAAAATTTTCCTTTCTTATATTTTACTACTCCACGTTTTTCGTATAGCCACACTTAGACTTTACTTTCTTCTCAGGTTATTTAAAATAGTAAAGGCATAAGTGATTTTCAGGTTTGCAAAACAGACATTCAATTTGTGTACAAGTTGTACTTTTCCCTGATACCAGTCTGTTCTTGAGGTGAAACGTGATTTAAATTCCAGTTATTTCCGAGTTAACAGATGTTTTTAGAGATAAAAAATATTTGGAGTAAACTAGTTAATTATCAATTTTAGTAGAATCTAAGAATTGTGTTGATTTTTCAGTACTCACCTTTTTATGACTAACTTTTTTGTTTTGCATTTTGTAACATCATTGAGCATAATAATCAGTATCCTCTTAATCATATACTGCATTTAGCATATATAACTTCTTTGCATATATATGCAGTACATCATTTATTAACGTTTTGCTGTGTTTTTTCTTGATCACTAGTCGATTTGATGTGAACATCGTCACTGATGTGCATGTAAGGCTGCAAACAGATGGTACAACATTACTTTGGAGATTAATACCACAAATATATAATAGCTGGATAGTCTTTTACACCAGTATTAAATTAGATATCTTTTTGAAAAGAGTTTAGCCCTCTGTACTTACTGTTTCAATTATGGTAATAACCTGTCATCTTATATCAGATCACAAAAACATCTAGCAAAGTGAGTATAAAGGAACAGCTGCCCAGCAGATGATTAGGGTAATTTATTTGGTAATGATACTATGTAAACCTGTATATAATAGAAAGGGGGGAGAGAAATTTACTTCACTTTCTGACCATTAGCGACCATGCCTACAAAAGAGCAAAATTTTTAAATGGACAAGAATCCATTATATTGGTTTACTTTCATTCATTGTGAGTTTGGCTTTAGAAAATTAGATTTTATTTAATTTTCAGGGGACATTTTAGAAAGAGTACCTGCTTAAAGTGACTGTAGCAGTTCAATTTCAGGGTAAAAATACCCACATTTTTTGTGATGTTCTATAGTAATGTTTAAGATGGTGGCTTTATATGAGTGATGTTTAACTAGAAAGTTGTATTCAGCATTGGCTGGTTGAATACAGTTAGAAATATGAAAAATGTATTTGTAGTAAAAAAAGTGTTAATTGTATCAGGAATTGACTTGATAACAAATCACATCAAGAATAAACTTGTCATTTAAGTGCTATGTCAACTTACCATACAGTAATTACAAAATGGAATGCCTCCTGTCAATCCAGCAGGTTAGAACTTTTCAAAATGCATTTACCCAAGCAAAGACTTAATTAAACATCATTTTATTTCTTGTCTTTCATGGAACAATTCATAAGAAAGTACTTTTTAAAGGACACCCAAAATCAACAAAATGCAATAACAGTGGCAGTAATCATGTAAATGTTTACCTTTCTGTACTTAGAGAATCATCAGAGTTAGAAATAAAAACCACTAATTGATCACAATAGACTTTCCCTTAGATAATGTTATGCCATGTAGTTTTATTTCAGGTGGTGTTGTTAAGGGGTTGTGAGTGATTTCAGACAAGAGGCAATCTGAAAGATTTGCGTAAATTTTAAAACAACATTCACAATGTGCATCTTGTCCTAAATACATTACAGATAGTTGTAGTCATGATTGTGTTACTGATGTACAATTGTGAACTCAAATGATAACATTCTGTTTACAAATTGAAGATGAATGTATTTTCTGAATAGCCAATTTCCATTCCCTGTCAGAAAATCTAAAAGAAAAATCAAAATAGACACTGTTCCTTGAGAAATAGAAATTTGGTTTAAAGCGAGGAACATTTTGCTTATTATTTCATGCAAAATTCTAAACAGATGAAATTTAAAAGGTCCAACAGCCATATCTAACATAATGCATCACATTAAATCAAATACACAGAAACAAATGATATTTAAAGGGTGACATTTCTCACTACTAAATAATTCAGAAATTAATGCTAAATACAAAAATAAAAGCTATTTTAAAGTGTGCCCATGCATCCTGAGAAAACATAGTTTAAATATTTTAAAGAGCAACTCACAATATTACAAAATGTACAACAAAAAGTGAAGAAATATGTATTATTTTCATTTTCACAGTATCATGCTGTCCTGGCTGACAATAGTAAACTTTTTGTAAAAGTTCTGCGTTAGTGTAGTGGCTAGTAATAGAAATATTAACTTTTCCTTAACTACCCACAGTAGTGGTTCTCAGGTTTAGTCCTGGAGGACCCCTTCTGACAGCAGCGTCTCCTCCCAGACAGTTTCTTCTTTTAATTGGACTTCTGCCATGTTTAAGCAAGCTGTCATGTTAACCATTTGTATGTTTTATTTTGTATCAGTTTAGAAAATTCAAATGAGAGTATTGGAAGATTTTCAGTGAATAAAGCAAGGATTATGTATCTTTTTGCTATTTCTATTTGTTCTTTTTTAATATTTTGGTTATTTAAGTAACTATTTACTAATACGTGCACAACTGAAATAGAAGCTATTTAGTGTTGAGGGCTGTTTGCACTGAATTAAGAAAGCAAACTTCACAGAAAATTGAATTAATCAATTATACAGTTCAAATATGGCCAAAACATGTTTCTTATTATTAATGTAAATTATATACTTTTCTGAATGCAAATTAAAAAGTGAAAAGGAAGAGATCAGCTTATTAAACAGTAAGATTGGTAAAAGGTAGAAATTGCTGATTGTGAAACTGGTTACAACAGAAATCTGTAACCATAGACTGAATTGAGAACCATTGGCCTACAGCATATATTAATACAAAAATGGCTGCATCAGAGTTTAGCAGCCCTGGAATAATTTAACTTGTTTGAGAAAGTTAGGTTATACGATGGGTGAAAGTAGAAATAAAAACAAATAAAAAACTGAAGAATACCACTTTGGCATATAGGCAACACTTTAATCAGATATGCTGTTTGTTGAAGGATGATCATCAGTAATGCTTTTGGATACTTTTTATTGTGTATATTGATTATCTAGTGCAATAATGTTTGTTTTTTAAGTGAACATAGCATCAACATGTTTTTTAAATTAGCAGATCACATTAAATAAGCCGACCTGCAGCAGGCTCTTTTGTCTCTGTTTTAAGCTGTCGTAATAGGCATCCAGTTTAAGGCCTTCATGGATTTAATTTTCTTAATCTTGTTAAGAATCTTTTTTTTTTTTTACTGCTCCTCCCTAGGGAGCTGGTTCTGTCTGTCTGCCTCACTGAAGCTGTTGCTTTGTTATTGTCCACAGGGAAATCAATGTAACATAATTGTAGATGCACTTATATAACAAATCAAGTTTTACTGCTAATAGGATCTAAGTTATTGTTTGTTTTTTCTCCCAGTGGAAGAGCACATTCATAGAGAGCCATTTTTCTTATTTAACTAAATCAATTATTGTCAACCTTTACTTATAGTTTGAAGGCAATGTATTTTAATTAGTTATACCCTACATCTAAAGAAAAGTCAATTTGTGCCATTTTGTCATGAATAGGCTATGTCATTTCAGAGCAGTCCTCTCTTGTGCCATCAGTGTATTTATTTGGAACATGATAAATGATGAAGGGTGGCAACATTTTCACTTTGTGTTGTCTGATCATTTTAAATGAACAGATTCTAAATTTTAGGTAAAAATTGCTTCATTTTTCTGTTTTGAAATGTTACTAACCTATTTATATATTAAAATACACCTTTTCTTTCTTTCTTTCTTTCTTTCTTTCTTTCTTTCTTTCTTTCTTTAGGTTAAGGTTCTTAATGAAAAGGACAACAATATTATAATTTTTAATTTCCCCAAATAAATCACTATATAGTATTTTATTAGCTTGGAAATCAATTCTAGATTTAGAGTATTGGAACAGTTTTGAAAATTTTGCTTCTTACCATTCCCCAAAATTATTTTTATTAAAGCAAAAATAAAGAATTGGATATCAATTAATTATGTGTTTATATTGTTATTGATGGCAGCAACGTAACAGCTCCAGGGTTTAAGACTAAAATCTGCACTTTGGTCACTGTCTTTTTGCATGTTATTCCAATGTCTGTGTTTTTCCAGGTCCCATGAATTCCTGCTATGTTGACTGGTTTTGTGTAGGTGAATATGGATGTATGTGTTGGGTTGGGGTCCACTGTAATTTAGTTTAGGTTCCTGCCTTGTGCATCTTTCTGTTATGATAATGTATGGTGCACTAAGATCTTGGGCAGCCTGGAGTGCTTTGTGTGTGTATGTGTGTGTGTGCGCGCCCTGCGGTGGGCTGGCGCCCTGCCCAGGATGTGTTCCTGTGTTGTGCCCTGTGCTGGCTGGGATTGGCTCCAGCAGACCCCCGTGACCCTGTGTTAGGATATAGCGGGTTGGAAAATGACTGACTGATTGACTATGATCTTGCCATGGGCTTAGCAGAAAATAGGCAGTTGGATCAACTGCTATTATTGAAATTGTTTTATAAGTAAATGTATTGCGCACTATGTACCAAGAAAAATCAGCTCCTAAACACTGGAACACATACCCAGTCATTTACACATTTAGTAGTTCTCAGTGTTCTTTACCGGTTTACAAACACACACAGACATTGAATAGGTCAGGTTTGAAAATCAGACCACTGAATCTGTATAGTAAAACAGTTGCCGCCCTGTCATATGTAAAGGTTGGACTCATGTGTCTAAGGGCAATAATGAAAAAATGGCACTCTGTCTTCTGTTTTAATATACTGTATGTTATCAGCTAACAGCTAAACCTGCAGGTAAACTGAGTAGGTACCTGTTAACATATTCACATTAGGCTGAAAAGAGATTAGTTTTCAATTTAACTTTAAAATTCAAATATGCATGTTTTTCTTGTAGCTATTTTTAATTATTTTAAATGAGTGGCATAGTAGTTAGCACTGCTATGTCTCTATTTCAGAAGCTTGAATCCTGGCACATTCTATGTAAAATTTGCACATTCTTCTCATGTCCACATTTTTTTTTCGCTGGGTAATCTGGTTAACCTTCAACATGCCAAAGATAAACATGTTAAGTTAATTTGCAGTGTGAAATTGGATCTTTTCTGAGTGAGCACTGTGTAAACATGATTGCTCCCTTTAGTGGACAATTGCCCTCTCCAAGGTTGATTCCTGCCTTGTGTCCAGTGCTTACAGGTTAGGCTTTGATATCATGATTGAGATGGAATTAGCTGATTCATATGATGTGGGATGGATATGTTTTACTTATATTTGCCCTACATTGTTGTGTTCTAATGATTCCTTGAGAGGTGATGTTTTATGCAAATTTTTTGTGTTGCAAACAGAATTGAAAGTAACTGAGCAGTGCTGTCTTTTTAAAATAGTGCTTTTATACCAAACTTATGACATCAAATTTAAAAATATTTGTTGGCTAATTAGTGAAATTTTATTGTGCCATAGAATCACTTTATGTTGTCATTAAGGATACTTTTGTCGAATAATTTGCCTTAAATTAAGTTCTTCATAAAAGTTATTTTATGCTGCTATAATTTTCCTACCATGTTATTCAACTGCAGCCATGGTGGGAAAATAAGCATTCACAGCTGACTATCTTTTTGTTCTCACTAATATTTAAAATATGATCAACATCTTAATGTTTGGTTTCATGTAAGAGTTAAAAATATAATAGAGTATTTTGTGCGAAAAAGCTATATGACATAAAATCAGTTATTTGTGCTTTACTGCATATCTCTCTAATTCAGTTGCTTTTTATAATGTTTCTGGGTTATGTATCATTGCAAACAAATTCCATAACAGCACATTTTATCAAGTTGCTTTGTTAACTTTATTGTAATAAAAGACGTTATAAAACTGGTGAGAAAAACAATTTAAATCCATCATGATCTCCAATGTACTGTAATTGTTGTATCCTTACCACATGGTGAAGTAGGCTTCTCAAGCCTGGTTGCCTTTTCCTTTGCAAACTTGAGTTCTTTTGTTTGGGATTAAATCAATCCTGGGGAAGCTAGGACATATGGCATCTTCAGGGCTTTTGGAATGACCTCTGACCACTATCATCTGACTCTAGTAAAGTGACAAGAGTGCAGCTTTGTGGCAGAATTACACAGCTTCTAAAGTATAACCTCAAGGTTGTAAGGAAGCGAGTTTCATTAAATGTTGACAAGTTAGTTTGTAGTAAGCATTAGAAGAAAGAGGCATTTATTACTTATCAAGCAATGGCAAGCAGGTAAATCTACAATTTTGAGGGGTGACATTTATCCAGGGTGGCACGGTGGCGCAGTGGGTAGCGCTGCTGCCTCTCAGTTAGGAGACCCAGGTTCTCTTCCCATGTGGAGTTTGCATGTTCTCCCCGTGTCTGCATGGGTTTCCTCCCACAGTCCAAAGACATGCAGGTTAGGAGCATTGGTGATTCTAAATTGTCCCTAGTGTGTGCTTGGTGTGTGGGCGCCCTGCCTGGGGTTTGTTTCCTGCCTTGCACCCTGGGATTGGCTCCAGCAGACGCCCGTGACCCTGTAGTTAGGATATAGGAGGATGGATGGATGGACATTTATCTAGGATACGCTGTAGCTGCTATGAATCTGAACTAGATGAAATGGATTTAAAAATGGAAAAATTAAGTGGAATTCACCATCATCTTGGTTTCTTCAGGCTTTACAAAATGAAAATGGGAGTTTATTTTTTGTTCATTTGTAGTTTATAGTAAACTGTTTTCTTTTTATGTATTCAGTATCATATGGAACGGCTGTCATACGTATGATGCAAAATAAGGAATAAATCTGTTTGCCCACTGTTCTTACCAAGATGCCATGATTGCCATTGATGCCACCATATTAACTGTTAATCATAATTTGCTGTGCTAGCTTGAGTTAAGTGTATGTAGGTAATAATAAAACTATCAAAATGCTTCGAAGCATGTATACATTTTTTTAAGTAATTGTGTTTTTTGCCACATTGATAAATGAATTTTCATATTTGTTAATGTGTTGTATATGTGTATATCTTATTTCTGACAGTTCAGCTTGATGGCTGGTGTCCCGTTTCTCTGAGAATTCCCTTCAGCAGTGTAATGAGAGGAGTAGATGGGTGGAGGATAGCAACTGTTACTTTTAGATGGAGACATGTTGTCTGTGCTTTTGCTTGTGTGCGACAGAATTAAAGACAGCATTTGTTTTCATACGTGTTAATTTCGGTTGAAATTGCTTTGAAATCATCTCTATCAGGGAGACACAGCTTAACACAATAGTGCAGCATATTTAAGTTGCACATTGAAGTTACAAAAAGTATCAGACTTTTTGTTTCAGCAGGAATGGTGGATGAGATTGAGGTTATCAACCTTCCCTCATCTAATTTAAAAACACTATGTTAAAGTAAACTTTTAACTGTACTTTGGTTCCAAACATTTGCTTTTCATCTATAGTATTTGTTTCAGGAGACATAATTTACACAGCATATCATTAATATAACTAACAGTTAAAAATGCACCTTAACCACAATTAATTGCATCAACAGTTTGAAACAACTTCCCTTCACTGCCTTTTATTGCTGTTGTTCTGCTGTGTGCTATTTTTGTGCTCATACAACCTTACAAAGTGAATTTCTTGTTATAACAGAATGACTTTAAAATGACTCTGGGGGTTTTGTGTTTGCACTGCCATATTGCCAGTTCTTTTGATTTCATTGATCTGAGAGGAAATGAGACCATAAGGGGAGGGTTCCATTTACATTAGGGTAAATGTCAGAAATACTAGGCTCACCTAAAATGCAGTCAATAGGGGGCTATGCTCTAATCTGATAGAATGTAACAGCTACACCTTGTGCTTTGGTGAATTTATGTTTATTTATTGCTAGAACTTGTCTATATTTTTAATATGCAAAGAAATATAACTGGTATGAATCCTTTTCAGTTTATCATTTCATTTAATGAAGAATTGGATGTGTCAGAAAACTGTGTTTGTCAGAGCAGCAGTGCAGATTATATTCATAGAAAGTGAAAACTAAAAATCTGCCGGGTCTGTAGTGGCACTGCAACAGATGCTGCTTGCTTAGGGATTTTGGTTCCCATCCATATTTATCACAGACGGTGATGAAAGAAATTCAACTGTGAAAATTACCACAAATTATTAAGTCTAGCACTTACCATGGCCTGGTGTCACACTTAGAGTTTTTCCCTGCCTTGCTTCCTAAGCTGCTAGGATAATAGGCTAATGCTCCCTGTGAGCCGTATTAGCACTAGTGGGCTCAAAAAATGGATAGATAAATGACCTAACTTTGTTGTTTGCAATACTTTTTCAGTGTTCAATAACTGGATGACTGGGGAAAAAAACATTCAGAATTAGTGGTCATTTTTATATATGAGAGGCAAAGGGCTGAAGATTGGGCCACATTATAAGGATATTTTCATCTATTCAGTGGGGTTATCTGGAACATTTTCTACAAAGAATGCCAGACTATTTGAAAGATTCCCTTTTGGTTTCTCCTAGGCGTTCTGGAGGTCAGAAGTTGACAGTCTAGTCCTCCAGGTAGGCTTATACTAGTAGATGTTTATCTGTCTTACCATGACGACATGTCCCTTATCAGCAAACAAATCTGACCTGTTTGTTTCTTTTGTTTTGTTTTGTTTTCGTTTTTTTTGAATGGCAAAATTTGAACAATAAACTGTGTATTGATACAATGTAAAACATATAATTTAAAAATTAAAACAGGTATATACATCTGCAAAAAACACTACACCATAAACAACTCATAGGTGTCACCAGCGTTACCTGGATGAACCAGTCATTGCTTTCATTTCGCAAGCTTTTGCTGCCTAGTTATTGACATTAGGTAAACAACATAGAAAATGTACTCATGATAATATCCAGGTACATTCGGGGAACATGTTAACTGATACGAAAGTTGGAACATTTCACATTTTTTTGTGTCACAAGGAATGCTTGTTTTAAGATAGAATAGTATGCAGATTCGCCACAGCTTTTCAATGGGAGATTTTGAAATTCCAAAGCATTGTACAGAGCAATCTGTCTGAAATATCTAAATGAAAATTTCTTTGAAGAATAAGCGTGACATATTTCAAGAAAATCAGTCAATGGGAGCTTCATGCAAATAGAGAGATAATAAAAAGGAATGCCATTGGGCATGAATATTATTTTAATCTTAACAAAAGTAAGGAAGGCGCAACAGCTGCGTCTGTTCAGACAATATGTCCTCTTCCCTAAAAGAAATTTCTCCGTGCAGTTCCTCACTGCCATTGAGAGTAAGTATAAACAACAATTTATTAAGCATATTAAATATTCACAGAACAAAGTACTGGACACATAGTGGTCATAGAGTCACACATATATTTAACTGCGCTTAAGTAAAGTGAATTAAATAAACATCTGCTTTTTGCATACATTCATCATTATGTGTTGTACTTTACCAGTAGTCTTTTACTTCTAGAAAAAAATTATATGTAAATATAAAATAATCTGCTCAGTCACCATAGGAACTTTTTCAGCATTGTTTTCTTTTTTTATGAATATGCTAGCTTCTAAGTACATTTCTGAAAAGGGCAGGTTAGATAGGGCAGCATCTCTAAACTGTCTTTGATGGTTGTCTCTGATTGTGTACCATGTATTGGATCTGTTTCTGCTGTGCCAATCAGTGTGTTATAATTTATTTTTATTTTAAATACTTATTTCTTGGAGCTCGGGTTATTACATGACTAGCAAAATACCTGCGCTTCGCAGCGGCGAAGTACTGCCTTAAAATTTTTATTAAGAAGACAATTAAACCTTTTTAAAACTGAGGGAAAATATACCAATAATTATTTGTTAAGGATCTCTTTGTATGCCACGTTGTCAGTTCGGCCCTCCAGTTGTAATATGACCAAGCTGTAGCTGTGCGCTGAGCTTACTCTTGAGCATGCAACGTACAGTTGGCCATGTGAACAGTAATCTTGTTTCAGATCTCACAGCTTGGATTGCTGCTGTCATAATCGGTTTGAGTTTAATGGTTTGTTTCAATTACGACAGTATTTGTAGGACTTGTGTTGAAGAGACATTCGGCATCTGTCAAGCGTTGTAAGTATACAACCAGTTTGATTGATAACTTCACATCCAGCTTTTGAGAGTTTAAACATTTCTAAACATCAAAGTGTCCACTACTGAAATCGTCACCTGTGAATCTAAGATGTTTAAGAGACATTGGCGGTTGTCCAAAGGTGTAAAATATTTGGCCATTTCGGTACACTTAAGCATTTCACTCTTCTAGTGCTCCTGTGTAGTATAATTATCTCCTGTACCGTCATCAGTCCACACCTTGAACCTGTCCCAGTCATTCAATACATAAGACACAATGTTCCTCCGGATATCAAGAGTGAGCCTGATATGGCCATGCAATATGTAACAAAGAGAATGGAAAAGGCAGGTGCCATCTCCGGGCATGGAAACCACTTGGTAAGTGACAGTTCTTTGATCGATGGTGATCACCTCGATAGACATGTTAATGGGGGTACGGTTGGAATGATAAAGGAAATGGGTACCTGAACAATGTAAAGTAAGTCTAAAATACCTACACAATAACTATAATCATAATAAATGAACAATAAAACAGCGGAGAAGCCGTGGATTAAATAAAAAGGCTGTAGTTATCATCAGGGAGACATGAATACTGTGGCGAAGCAAGGAAGGGAATGTAGAGACTGGAGCGACAGACGGCCTTATATAGGCAGGCAGCCAACAACGTGGGAGGCGTTGGGATGAGAGACCCAACGCCACCTCACACGGTGACCGAGCTGCAGGCTATGGACGTATATATGTACGTAAGTAGGATTCAGTTGGCGTTGGGAACCCGTGTACCAAATTTCTTGAAGATGGGCCCATAAGTAACAAAGACCGTTGAAAAGTTCAATATGACGGCCGACAGTGGCATCATATCACTGAAATAAGTACCAAATTTCAGCCTTCTACCTACACGGGAAGTTGAGAATTAGTGACGTTGGAAAGTTCAATATGGCAGCTGACAATGGCGTCACACCACCGAAATAAGTACGTACATTGGTTTCGGTTAACGCAGGGAAGCCGCCTACCAAATTTCGTTAAGATGGGGCCATGAATAAGAAAGTTCAAGATGGCGAACGCTGTTGATTGTTATGACCGTTACGCGTAGAATTTCGAAATGAAACCTGCTTAACTTTTGTAAGTAAGCTGTAAGGAATGACCCTGCCAAATTTCAGCCTTCTACCTACACGGGAAGTTGGAGAATTAGTGATGTTTGGAAAATTCAATATGGCGGCCGAAGTGGCGTCATACCACCGAAATAAGTGCGTACATCAGTTTTGGTTAACATAGGGAAGCCACCTACCAAATTTCTTGAAGATGGGGTCAGCCTTCTACCTAAACGGGAAGTTGGAAAATTAGTGACGTTGGAAAGTTCAATATGGTGGCCGACAGTGGCGTCATACCATCGAAATAAGTACGTACATCGGTTTCGGTTAGCACAGGGAAGCCGCCTACCAAATTTCGTGAAGATGGTGCCATAAATAAGAAAGTTCAACATGGCGGACGTTGTTGACCGTTATCGACCGTTATGACCGTTATGTGTAGAATTTCGAAATGAAACCTGCTTAACTTTTGTAAGTAAGCTGTAAGGAATGAGCCTGCCAAATTTCAGCGTTCTACCTACACGGGAAGTTGGAGAATTAGTGACGTTGTAAAGTTCAATATGGCGGCCGACAGTGGCGTCATACCATCGAAATAAGTACATACGTCAGTTTCGGTTAGCGCAGGGAATCCGCCTGCCAAATTTCGTGAAGATGGGGCCGTAAATAAGAAAGTTCAACATGGCGGACGTTGTCGACCGTTATGACCGTTACGTGTAGAATTTCGAAATGAAACCTGCTTAACTTTTGTAAGTAAGCTGTAAGAAATGAGCCTGCCAAATTTCAGCCTTTTACATAGATGGGAAGTTGGAGAATTAGTGACATTGGAAAGTTCAATATGGCGGCTGACAGTGGCGTCATACCACCGAAATAAGTATGTACATTGGTTTCGGTTAGCGCAGGGAAGTCACCTACCAAATTTCGTGAAGATGGGGCCATAAATAAGAAAGTTCAACATGGCGGACGTTGTTGACCGTTATCGACCGTTATGACCGGTATGTGTAGAATTTCGAAATGAAACCTGCTTAACTTTTGTAAGTAAGCTGTAAGGAATGAGCCTGCCAAATTTTAGCCTTCTACCTACACGGGAAGTTGGAGAATTAGTGATGTTTGGAAAATTCAATATGGCGGCCGACAGTGGCGTCATACCACCGAAATAAGTACGTACATCGGTTTTGGTTAGCGCAGGGGAGCCGCCTACCAAATTTCGTAAAGATGGGGTCAGCCTTCTACCTACACGGGAAGTTGGAAAATTAGTGACGTTGGAAAGTTCAATATGGCGGCCGACAGTGGCATCATACCATCGAAATAAGTACATACATCGGTTTCGGTTAGCGCAGGGAAGCCGCCTACCAAATTTCGTGAAGATGGTGCCATAAATAAGAAAGTTCAACATGGCGGACGTTGTCGACCGTTATGACCGTTACGTGTAGAATTTCGAAATGAAACCTGCTTAACTTTTGTAAGTGAGCTGTAAGGAATAAGCCTGCCAAATTTCAGCCTTCTATCTACACGGGAAGTTGGAGAATTAGTGATGCGTGAGTGAGTGAGTGAGTGAGTGAGTGAGTGAGTGAGTGAGTGAGTGAGTGAGTGAGGGAGTCAGTGAGGGCTTTGCCTTTTATTAGTATAGATATATAAGGATATAAGTTTTTGGTTTCACAAAACTCAATTTTGGCATTGTTTTTTGGTTTAACATCATTTTCTAACAATTTTATAGTTTTTGTGTGTTTTTCCAGCACTATCTTTATTTTCCTGGTTGGCACCATTTTGAGTGTTAATATTATGGCTTGGCTATGCAGTGACACACGGAGGTGCCTAGTGTTGACATTATTGCCGTGATAGGATAAAAGGTCAGTAACATACACTTTCTGTTCATCTAAGATTGTAGATAAATCAGAAGAAATTTCTGTGCGTAGTTGTTAGTATTCTTTATTAGTGTTATAGAACGTTTTCTGGCTTTGACTTTGAATTTTGATTTAGTAATTTGGTTTGGACAAAAGATAGGATAGATACTTGGTATAAACTCTTTTTCTGACATTTTTCCTCCTGTTTATCTACATTACTAGCAAAATACCCGCGCTTCGCAGCGGAGAAGTAGTGTGTTAAAGAAGTTATGAAAAAGAAAAGGAAACATTTTAAAAATAACGTAACATGATTGTCAATGTAATTGTTTTGTCACTGTTATGAGTGTTGCTGTCATCAAGGATTTGATTATCATTATTTCTTTCAATCAGGTTCGTATTTGGAGGATGTGTTGTGTTCAAGTTATATTCCGTGTTTGTCAACCGTTGTAAAGATAACAGGTTTCATTCATCAAAGTGTTCACCACCCAGATCGGTACTTGTGAATCTAAGATGTTTAACAGGTATTCCCGGTATTAAGTTGTGGATTTGCCTATGAATATTTAGCGGCAGCATGTCTATAAACTTAATTTAAACCTAAGCTTTACACCTTGCTTTCCTATTGATTTGTCTACAAAGGCTTGTTCAGATTCAGAGGGTTGTTCCTTTCTTAGTGCATCAATAAACAGCTCATCTTCCTTTTTATCTGAGACATCACACACTGCATGCACGGGTTTAACTTTCCCAGTCCTGCAAAGTCAGTTCACGTGAGCCGCTCGGAGTACATGCATCGAAGGTTCTCAGCTGTGCTTGTGCTATCTCGTGCAATGTTGCGATGTCCATGGCTCAGACCCGGCACTTAAAAGTTTCTCTCGCACTTTTGCTGAGTTTGTGCCAAACACTATTCTATCCCTGACCATCTCATCTTCATTTGCATAAGCACAGTCCTTCACCAGCAATTTTAACTCCGTTACAAAGTGATGAAAAGTCTCGTTTATACCCTGCGTTACGTGGGAGGCGTGACGATGAGGGATGCAACTCCGCCTCACACGGCGACCGAGCTGCAGGCTATGGCCGTATATATGTACGTAAGTAGGTTCCAGTTATGACCGTTACATGTAGAATTTTCTAAATGAAACCTGCCTAACTTTTGTAAGTAAGCTCTAAGGAATGATCCTGCCAAATTTCAGCCTTCTACCTACACGAGAAGTTGGAGAATTAGTGATGAGTCAGTCAGTGAGTCAGTCAGTCAGTGAGGGCTTTGCCTTTTATTAGTTTAGATTTCTAGTTTGCATTCTTCTACCAAACATAAAACAGTGGTGATGGGATGACTTCGGTTCAGCATCACTTTATAATGGAATAAGTAAGCACATTTGAGAAAAATATGTATAATATCTATGTATAGTATAAAATGTATATTTCATATTTATACATTTTGTATTACAAAACAAATTACACCTGTTTGGGAGGGTAGCTTCACTTCTTTGGCTCAAGGAGAACTCTCTGCACTCAACTTAGTGGAAGTTCTGTTACCAGATAAAGTTATTCAGTTATGTGTCAAAAGGAGAAGTACATCTGTCAACAGCCAGACCATTATTGTCTTAATTGTAGCAACTTCCAGCTAGTTTCAAGCAGTTCTGTAAGTGCTCACCTGTCAGTTCTTCTGTTTTATTTTACACTGTAATTTTATACTTGTCATGCTATCTTAAATTAATAAATTAAGCCAGCAATGCACACATTTTATCACACTACGATGTTTTCCTCTAGCCTCTAATTTTAAGTTGCATAATTATCTGTGAATGAAGGCAATTGTTACCTGTGGTTTAAGCTTTAAAACATTCCAACAGTAACAGTTAAACCTAAAACAGTTTGTATGATCCGATGCATGGTTAGCGTGTTGATGTAGATTGCTTGCTGTTGTGTGCTCTAATAATTGCAGAAGAACTTTGAAGTACTTCATCCGAATGGCGGAGTGTGCTAGCATTGATCCAGACTTGGTTATTGAGGATAATTTAAGGATGAACGCATTCCTGTCATGAATAAAGTATTGCTATTCATGGGAATGATATTAAATAGGTTATGTTCTTCTGACAGCTTCAGTCCCCCTTTCCTTGAAAATGTGATAAGATCATATATTATGATTTATGCAAATTTGGTAATTGACACATTAAATATTAGAATGCCATTGGTCTTATGCCAGTTTATATACACACATCTGTATTATTTAATGTGTCTTAGATTTATTATACAGATCATACAGTTATTTCAAAGTCACTAATGTTACACAAATAAAATCTCTTTCTTTTTGAGAATGTAGCCTATATTGCTTTAAAATTGTTCTAGGGCTATTCTGTGTCATTTATATTATGCATGTCCTGCTTGCTGCATATTGTTTACAGATAATTCCCTCATTCCGTATCCTCCTTACTTTTTTAAAAGAATAGCTGATACAACTAAAACTAAACATCTCATAAGACAATATTTCCCTTTGAAGAATGAAACAACTTTTATAAGTGAAACAAAACACAAAAATAGCCTTATTTGAACTAAAACCTAACCAAACAAAAATTGTTAAAACCCTTCCTCTATAATGACAGTTCTTTCTTATCGTTCAGAAGCCTGTGATTTAAACAATAGACTTGCACCTGCATCTGAAGGAAATGATTATACAGTATAAATTGTCAGCTCTCTCTTAAGCAGTGTTTATTGTTCAGACCAAGCACGTCTGGATGGTGGTGCAGATTCCTGTTTAACTGGTGATTTTATTTTCATAAATTAGTATCCTTGCTTTGCAAATCCCTCAGGAAGCCGTCAAAGAATAATCTGTGGTAAATAAATATTTT
Source organism: Polypterus bichir lapradei (assembly GCA_026402145.1). Lineage (NCBI taxonomy): Eukaryota > Metazoa > Chordata > Cladistia > Polypteriformes > Polypteridae > Polypterus > Polypterus bichir. The sequence goes on from JANRMT010062806.1 coordinate 87,529,255, forward strand.
ATTTGAGTATTGCATATTTACTATTCACTCCAAGAAGAAAATACTATTTAGTTGGCCCCGGAAGCTAACTATAAAATACACTTTACAGATATACTATATTTAGTAAGTACAGACAATGAAGAAAAGGTAGTGATAGACAATGAATTGTCTTGAAGTGTAGTAAATTCTTTGACTGCTGCCATTGCCTGAGGCAGCTACAGGGCATGTCATTTGTATTTTGAAAGAACAATAAGGCAAGGAAATGAAACATTTTAAATGGTGAATTCCACTTTAGAAACTTTGATTGTAAAAAAAGATTCCAAGGAAGCCTGAACTTTGTGCTTTACATTGTTTTTTATGTTTACTGCTTTAATTTCAGTATTTTTCCCCTCCAAAATTCAGATTTCCAAAGTAGTTTAAAGTACATTTAAGATGTTATTAATTTAATTAAATGTTAAACAATTTGTCCTCCTTACCTCTTAAATACCCACAGAGATGAAATGAAGCTGCATTTGTTTACTATTTAAGACACCAATAAGAAACAGATCACTAGAGGTCAATATGACAAACTTACCACTTCCAGCTAACATATTTATATTAGAGGTTATGCACTGAAATATTAGTGTGTTCTGTGTTTCAAAATGTAATAGATGAAAAACATGGGGAAATTGCCAGTTACATATACAGTGGAGTGAAAAACTATTTGCCCCCTTCCTGATTTCTTATTCTTTTGCATGTTTGTCACACAAAATGTTTCTGATCATCAAACACATGTAACCATTAGTCAAATATAACACAAGTAAACACAAAATGCAGTTTTTAAATGATAGTTTTTATTATTTAGGGAGAAAAAAAAATCCAAACCTACATGGCCCTGTGTGAAAAAGTAATTGCCCCCTGAACCTAATAACTGGTTGGGCCACCCTTAGCAGCAATAACTGCAATCAAGCGTTTGCGATAACTTGCAATGAGTCTTTTACAGCGCTCTGGAGGAATTTTGGCCCACTCATCTTTGCAGAATTGTTGTAATTCAGCTTTATTTGAGGGTTTTCTAGCAATAACTGCCTTTTTAAGGTCATGCCATAGTATCTCAATTGGATTCAGGTCAGGACTTTGACTAGGCCACTCCAAAGTCTTCATTTTGTTTTTCTTCAGCCATTCAGAGGTGGATTTGCTGGTGTGTTTTGGGTCATTGTCCTGTTGCAGCACCCAAGATCGCTTCAGCTTTAGTTGACGAACAGATGGCCGGACATTCTCCTTCAGGATTTTTTGGTAGACAGTAGAATTCATTGTTCCATCTATCACAGCAAGCCTTCCAGGTCCTGAAGCAGCAAAACAACCCCAGACCATCACACTACCACCACCATATTTTACTGTTGGTATGATGTTCTTTTTCTAAAATGCTGTGTTCCTTTTACGCCAGATGTAACGGGACATTTGCCTTCCAAAAAGTTCAACTTTTGTCTCATCAGTCCACAAGG
>JANRMT010062806.1:87530724-87553683 GCA_026402145.1 Polypterus bichir lapradei
GATAATGGCTCTCACTGTGGTTCGCTGGAGTCCCAAAGCTTTAGAAATGGCTTTATAACCTTTACCAGACTGATAGATCTCAATTACTTCTTTTCTCATTTGTTCCTGAATTTCTTTGGATCTTGGCATGATGTCTAGCTTTTGAGGTGCTTTTGGTCTACTTCTCTGGGTCAGGCAGCTCCTATTTAAGTGATTTCTTGATTGAAACAGGTGTGGCAGTAATCAGGCCTGGGGGTGGCTACGGAAATTGAACTCAGGTGTGATACACCACAGTTAGGTTATTTTTTAACAAGGGGGCAATTACTTTTTCACACAGGGCCATGTAGGTTTGGATTTTTTTTCTCCCTAAATAATAAAAACCATCATTTAAAAACTGCATTTTGTGTTTACTTGTGTTATATTTGACTAATGGTTACATGTGTTTGATGATCAGAAACATTTTGTGTGACAAACATGCAAAAGAATAAGAAATCAGGAAGGGGGCAAATAGTTTTTCACACCACTGTATCTATTACATAAAATCTCACTGGCACTGAATTTACAAGTCCTGTTGTGGCCGTGATAAGATGCAGTGTGTAGTTATGAAGTATATTTAAACATACAGTATATACATCCATCCATTATCCAACCCGCTATATCCTAACTATAGGGTCACGGGGGTCTGCTGGAGCCAGTCCCAGCCAACACAGGGCGCAAAGCAGGAAACAAATCCCAAGCAGGGCACCAGCCCACCGCAGGGTGCACACACACCAAGCACACACTAGGGACAATTTATGATTGCCCCTAACCTGCATGTCTTTGAACTGTGGGAGGAAACCGGAGTACCCAGAGGAAACCCACACAGACATGGGAAGAACATGCAAACTCCACGCAGGGAGGACCAGGGAAGCAAACCCGGGTCTCCTAACTGCGAGGCAGCAGCGCTACCCACTGCGCCACCGTGCCGCCCACAGTATATACATTTAGAGGTTATTTTGGACATAGAGTGAGTTTCTGATGGAACCATGGTGAGGGTGTTGTATGAGATTTAGGGTAGCTTAAGTTGGTTGTTAAGTGTATCTTTACATCCTGGTAAGTGTTCTATAAAGCCCATATGTATAAAAAAAAACTATTTTTAATTTCTGTTTATTTCTTATACTAAAAATAATATAGTACTGAAACTAACAAAATAATATTGTCTTCTCTTTCCAGTTTGCAAAAGCACTTTAAAAATGTACTTCTGTGGGCTACTGGTGACAAATAAAGTTCTATCTATCTATCTATCTATCTATCTATCTATCTATCTATCTATCTGTCTATCTGTCTGTCTGTCTGTCTGTCTGTCTGTCAATAAAGTATTCAGTCATGCTAACTTTCTGCATGCTTTATTGATTAATTTGTCATTTTTGCCTATCAGTCTGATCTCAATAACTCCTAATGACAAAGTGAAACTTGTTTTCAAAAAGGTTTAAAGATGTATTAAAAATCAAAAATTGAAACCTCTTATTTTTTTAAGTATTCAGATCCTTTGCCTGCAGTGGGCTGGCGCCATGCCCGGGGTTTGTTTCCTGCCTTGCGCCCAGTGTTGGCTGGGATTGACTCCAGCAGACCCCTGTACCCTGTAGTTAAGATATAGCAGGTTGGATAATGGATGGATGGATCCTTTGCTGTGGCACTCCAAACTGTGCTCAAGTGCATCCTGTTTGCTTCAATTGTCTTTCAGAAGTGCACTGAACTTGACTGGAGTTCACCTGTGATAAACTGAATTGATTGGATGTCGTTTAGAAAGGCATACGCCTGTAGGTATAAGGTCCTACAATCCTGCATGTTAGGACATAAACCTAGCCATGAAGTCCACAAGCTCTTTCTAGACCTCCGTGATTAAATTGTGGTGATATATAGATTGGGAAAAGAGTGTAAAAATATTTCCGAAGCTTTGAGAGTTCCTAGGAGAAGAATGACCTCAAGAATTGTGAAATGGAAGAAGTATGGGACCACTAAGACACTTCTTAGCATTAGCCATGGGTGAGCACAAGGGGATCAAACCATTTGAAAAGTTTTGAGTGCTCCCAGGAGCACAGAAGCAACAATAATAATTGTGAAAAAGAAGAGGTTTCGAACCACCAGGACTATTCCTAGAGTTGACTCTCCATCCAAACTGACTAACCAGTCAAGAAAGGCCTTAATCAGGGAGGTAACCATATATTATGACAGCATCATGTTATGTTGGTGCTTCTCAGTAGCAGGAACAGGGAAACTAATTAGGATTGAGGGAGACAAGAATACAGACAAGTACAGAGCAGTCCGCAGTGTACACAATGTCACACTGGAGTAATGGTTCATTTTTCAGCATGACAGTGACTTGAAAAATATAGCCATGAAAATCTTGAAGTGTTTTGAGATGGTCCTGTAAACCCAGAGTTAAAAACATGTAGAATATGAGAGATCTAAAGATGGCAGTTTGTAGACATTTCCAGCCTAAAGGAGCTTAAGAGGATATGACATGAAAAATAGGATAAATAGCCCGAATCCAGGTGTATAAAGTCTTTAGGGACTTTCCCAAGCAGACTTGAATTGCTATCAAAGCAGCTTCTATAAAGTAGTGAATTAAGGGTCTGAATATTTATATGAATGAGCGATGTCAGGTTTTGATTTTAATAAATGTAAGTTTTCTGAAAGTATGTTTTCACTTTGTCATTATGGGTTATTGATTATACTGTATATTGATGAACATAAATATGCATTTCAAATTAAATCTACAGCACAATAAAGTGTGCAGAAAGTGAAGGATTACTTTCTTACTATATGCCTTCTGCTGTTTTTGTTGTTATTATCTTTGTTAGATGGACTTGACAAGAATGGGTGCTGACATTATGGTTGAGGTAGAACACTCAAACTCTACATGGTTGGTAGCTGGCAAATAAAGTTTGATTTGAATTCTAGTCTGTGACACTGAATGCACTCCAGTAACCCAAGGTTATCCTGTCACATCTGAGCTGAAGTTGAATACTGCATATTAAAGCTACATTAACATCCAAAATTCTAGCAGTTAAACAAAGTTTTTTCTTTTTTCTTCTTGGCCATCTGTACTGCACTGACTTGTATTGCTGGCACAGTTTTCACCCACATCTGCAATATGCAAAGTGAAAAGTATATTGCAAGCTGTGTACTTGAAGTCTTGTCTGAATTAGGTTCTAGGGACGCCCAGCAAGGACAAAACCTCTTTTATTAAATCAGCTCATTCTTGTACTTTCGTTACTACTGGTTATGGATTGGTGAAAATTTAACAGTGGTTACTTCTGTTTTTTATGTAATTGCCAGACTATGGAAAATGGTGTATTGTGTGGTCCTAAAACACAATTATTTTTTAAGAACACCATCTTCTAGGTGAAACATAATTAAAGTGCTTTGTATTGATTTTATTATTTGTCTAAGAATTACTTGACATAGATACACAGTCTTATTTCAAATACTAGATGCTCCAAACTATCAGAGGTAAGCTGCATCCTAGTAGCATTTCTTGTGTGAACTGAAGTTAGTGTATACTGTACATTTTGTGTAAGAAGCCTGATATCTGAACAGAAACTAGCTCCCTTGACAATTGCCCTGGTTGATTTCTTGTTTTCCTATAGCCTTTTATGCCTCTCTTTCCTTCTGTTTTATACATAGAAATCTAACAATTTATGGTTATTTAAAAAACTGTGACAGCTTGACAACTGCACCTAACAAAATCTATTTTTGTACAGAATTTTTTTATGCTACTGAATTCTCGCAAGCTGTCTTTAATATGGTGTTTCCTGCAAAGATTAATTGACATTTGTCTTGAACCACAGGAAGCACACAGAATGCTTCTGAAAGGGATGTTGAATGTGCATAGTATTGATGGCAAAGTATACTCTTACCCATCACTTAGATGAAGATAGTTAAAATACTCACCAGATGTTATTGTACATTTTTTCTTATCTGCATTTTTCAGATGCAACTGGCTAATAATTCATTTCTGAAAATAAAGAATGGGTTATGTATTTCTTAGGTTATAAGCCTCCAAATAGTTAATTATATTGCATCATATACCAGCAACATCAATTAACTGAGAGGTGGTGGTGGTATATTAAAGAAAAAGTGAACACTCAAGATGTTTCACAAGATCTTTTGCATGTGTTCTCATGCCTGAATTTAACTTGAACTCTGTCTATTATCTATCCATTCTGAACCCACATAACATCATTTAGGCTAATAGAGTACGAAGTTTAAACCGCAGAATTGTGTTCAAGTTCAGGAAACAACTATAGTCTATGGCAAGGCACACTTACCCACCCTCATTCACACACAGTAACTTTAAAGTAACCGTTTATCTTACTAGGCTCAATAGTTTATTTTTCCACCTCTCTTCAAATTTTGGTTAGTTCATAGTTCCGTCAGCAACCAAATACACTGTAAGGCCAAAAGTATGTAGTCACTTTTCCAAACTGTTGAGTTAAGGTGTTTCAGCCCCATTCCATTGTTAACAGGTAGAAAAAATCAAGCACATAATAATGCAATCTTTATTGAGAAACATTAAATGTAGAATGGATCGTAGTGAAGAACTTATTTACTTTAGATGTGGCATTGTCATAGGATGCCACTTTTGCCACAAGTTGGTACAAGAAATTTATTCTCTTCTAGACCTGGTCAACTGTAAGTGCTTTTATTGTGAAGTAGAAGCATCTAGGAGCAACAGCAGGTCAGCCACAAAGTGGTAGACCATGGAAACTCAAGAGTGAGGCCGCAGAGTGCTGAAACATCTAGTTTGTAAAAATTGCCTATCCTCAGTTGCATCACTTACAACAGAACTGCCTCTGGAAGTAACATCAGCACAAGAACTGTGCGCTGGGAGCTTTTTGAAATGGTTTTCATGGCTAAGTAGCTGCCCACAAGCATAGGATCACTATATGCCATAATGCCAGACATTGTCTGTAGTGGTATATAGCACATCACCTTTGGACTCTGGAGCAGTGGCAATGTGTTCTCTGTAGTGATTAATAATGCTTTACTGTCTAGCAGTCTGATGGACAAATCTGGGTTTTGCCAGATGCCAGGAGATCACTGTCTTCTGGACTGCATAAACTGTAAAGTTCGATGGAGGTGGGATAATGGTTTGGGGTTTGGGCTAGACACTGAAAAGCCCTGCTAATGCTACAACATACAAAGACATAGTAGACAGTTAATGATTTTATCTTGTAATGTGTCATTGAGTGTCTAGAAAAACATCTTTAAATAAAGATTATTATTATTCCAACAAGCTCATATAGGTAGGTTGATCAGGTGTTCACAAACCTTTGACAATGTAGTGTATGTAACATAGTATGTACTGTATACTGATGCTATAGTTTCAAGATAAGAGCTAACTCCAGATTCAACAGTCCACAAGTGAGATGTGCATTATGTATGAATAATGTTGATAACACTTTTATATTTCTTTTTATTATCAGAAGTAGGTTGAAATGTAAATTCTAAATTATGCTAATGTATGGACATTTTATAGGAGACATCAACATTTCACACAGAGAGATAATATTAAGTGATCCTTAAGAAACACTTAGGTGTTTTTGATAAATTCAAGTTATACCAAAAAAGTTTTTAAGAAGTTATATTAAGAAGGATTCTACATAGATGAGCCTAGTATACCAGATTTCTGTGTATCTGATTGAAAATAAGAGGTACGATGCAGAAGATTATAAACTGTGACATGGAGTGGAGTTTGGCAATATGGGCTGTTTGGGAAGTTTTGGTTACCTGTGAAGTGTCACATTTTTCCAGTATAAGGCATATAATATCATATAAAACTGAAATTTTTAAAGAAAATAAACCTTGAACATTTTGCACATTGATCAATCTCTGTTGTCTCATGAGAGTTTGTCATACTTGTCAGGTAGCTAAAAATTCTGTATCACTTATTAGCAGCATGTTAATAACACATAATAAAGATGCAAAGTAAATCTTCTGAGATTAGCTGCTGCATTTGATTAAATAATTATAATCCAGTGTAAACATATGATTAAGCTGATATGAAATAACTTGACAATTGAATAATTTTTTGTCTTTATTAATATTTTTCCCACTGTGACCATTTTTAACATTTCCTTTGAATCAATGCAACATTTTATTGCATTCATGTAATGCAAGCAAAGGTGAAGTGTGGCATAGTGTCAAAGTTAGCATTGCTTTGTCAAAGTTTTGATTTGAATCCCTGTCTGGTCTCATAGTGGAGTGTTTGCTTGACCTCTTAAGTCTGTATTAGTTAATTTGTATTCAAGTTATATGCAAGTTAGGTTACTATGCGACTATAAAAGTGTCCTGTATTAGTAAGTGTGGGTTGTGCCTGAGTAGTCCTTCAATTGTACAGGTGTGCAGTCAAGTGTTTATTCTTGTCTTAGAATGGCATTGGGCTTCAGCAACGCCGTATTCAGAAAATGGATAGGTGAAAGTAAATTTCAAGTCATATGCAATTCCTGTAGTGTGATGGGGAAACCCCTTGACATCTCCTTTCTATGATTATACTTATTCTAAGTTTAAAACAATTTTAATATCAGAATTAAAATATTTTAACATGCTAAGTGAATTGATAATTATGGAAATAAGCATAATAATCTTACAGCCAATTTAGTCAAATTACAAAAATGTTCCCGCCACCCCAGATGCAACAGCTAAGATAGGTGAAGCAATTTGAATTGAAACAAGTTGAAGAATATTTTGAAAAATAAGAGCAAAATTTGATTGAGTCAGAGAAAATTAAAGTTACTTTTACATGTTAAATAAATATGCAATTAAAATGTAACTCAGGGATCATTTGAGAAAACATTTGAACTCACCAGTATGGCATGAGTCCCAGTTTTAAGTTTATCTTTCTACACCGTGAGTCTCCTTCAGTTTTCAAAGCAATTGCCACAGCTATTTTGCAAGCAAAAGTGTTTACACATCTTCAGTATTTTTCCTAATTATGTTTGAGATAACATGCCATTGCTACATAGATATCAAATAGGTTTTTTTTAAATGTAGCCTTCTTGCTTTTATTTCCAAGGTGGCAGTTTTGAATCTGCAAACTAGCAAAACAGAAACAGCAAACATGCCACTTTATTTTTGGCTATACAGTGAGTTTGAAAACGACATTTTCATGAGAAATGGAAGCACCTTATTGAGCATGATGAGAATAAAGCATTGTTCATATGGGAAATCATAAAGTATTTGTACATTTCTGTATTTTATAAGAGTGATAATAACTACAGAATGTAACTTTTAACAGAATACAGTACATATTTTATAAATGGCACTCCAGAGTTTGGCCTCTGTATTAAAACCATGAATTCAAGCGGATATTATGGTAGATATTTGAAAGGTTTTGGAAGCTGAAAAAATAACATCTGGTATCCATTTGTATTGTTAAAGAAGTAGCCTTCCAAGGCCTTAGAATTAGAGCAGAGTGCTTGAGAGTTTAATAGCAGTCAAAAACGTTTCAAATTTAACCACACTTCGTAAGATTGGAAAGTTTAACAGAATATTTAGAAAAAGGTCTCAGACAAACAACACCGAAGCAAATGTTCAGAGCAACAGACATAGCATTGTTGTGAGAACTATAAAGCAGAGGTTTGACAGTCACTAAAGTGCTTTTGCAGCTGTTTGATGTACTTAAATGAGAAGGGGGTGGGAAGTGAAACAGAGGCGAACAAGAGTACACTTCTTATCCGTCTCCCACATGAGCTTTCTACTAGTCAGCAAACCAGGAAGGCTGGTTCAGAAACATTCAATGTGAAAATCTAGAAATAAAATATACTTATTGTATCATATGTATTTGATATTATAATTATATTATTATATTAGTAAAAGCAATCTTTATAGTTATTTCATTATCACCTGCACAGCACAACTCAGTTGTATACAGAATGTATCTGGCTATAGACTTTAGGACATTTTAAAATTTCAGAATAGACATGTAACCAAATTAGAGTAGTGTTGACTTTTCCATTGATAATTAACTGATCTCTTTTCTAACCATGCATTTTTCCAGAGATGTTATGGTGACACATTATTATGTAGTGGTGGTTACATTAGGTTGCACTGCCAGTATTATTGTCACTTTTCTTTCAGAAATATTCACACCACCAGCTGAGTTCTTTCACTTCCTGCTGACTTCATGATCACTATTTCACTCTAGACACCTAGAGCCACTCCGCAGTGCTGACCTCAAGTTTTCCCTTCCCTCAAACATGCATATACACAAACTTTTGTACACACACACACACACAGCAGCTCAAATTACAGAATTGCAAAAAGGTTTCTGTAAGTCCCAATTCTTTGTAAGCCACTTCTTTTAGAAACATGCCTTTCAGCTGCCTTTTGATCCTCAATACCAGATACAAATTTCATAATACTTTCTAAGAACCTTTAAGCAATGATTTGATGTTTGAGCCAAAAATACTGTGCCTAGACCTTATGAATGCTAAACTGTCTAGGATCATTCCATTTTATTTTAGATATTCCAAAGACAAGTCTCCATACTTGGTAGAGGATAATATAGTAATTTAATAGCTACCGCATCTCATTCTACTTTTTTATCATCATTTTTTTTTTCAGGGAGAGTCAGAGCGGTAAATTGGTGAGCAGGGAACACCAGACTTACCTTATCTCCAGCTATTTGAAGGGAATTTTGAGATGCTAATAAGAAATCTGATAGGCTTCTGTTTCTTGTGATTATTGCCAACTACCTCTCACATGGTTGGTGCCTTATAAGATTTCCAGCAGATGCCCAAATTACTTAATCTGGTTTCTTTAGTTAGTTGTGGCTTTCCTCTGATACTCTCAAGCTCCACACACAGCTAGAGTTACCGAACCATGAAATCTTGTTTAACAGCCTCATTTCAGGGTTACAACCTTTTTTTTTTACTAAAAAAACTCATGATAGGTGGAAATAGGTATATTGACTGACCAGCAAATCAAGAGGCTCATCCAAGGTTCATCAATGTCATAATCAACTTACTGTATACCCCTTACTAGTGAACAGGCCATGAAGGAACTTTAGGTCTTAAACTAGAAACAGTGGCTCCTTTCTCACTTGCATATGGCAAGTCACTCTTTTCTGAGAGAAATCAATGACCTCAGACTGAGGAGTTAAAGATCATCTTCCCAACCCAATTCGCATTTCAATGTAATACATTCCAGTGAATAAAAGGAGATCACATTTAAATCACTTCAAAAGTACCTTGTCCACATAAAAACAGATGATACTCTCATCTGACTTCATAAATTTAGTCATAATTGTCACTCACAAGCTCTCCCACACAAGAAAAAGCCAAAATTCAGTCAAGCAAAAAATGATGATAATGTTAATTAGCTCAGAAATATAATAACATACATACAAACACCAAATGTTCTAACATACAAAGATGAAAGTCAAAATGTTACAAATAATACATTTTCCAGGCCAAAGTCCCACTAAGCCAATGTCCATGAGTCTCAAAACTTAAATCAGAACCTCAAGATCGAAATTAGATACCCAGACAGTAAAAAGAAGTCCATTTGATTAAAAATATTGAACAATCTAGCTGACATGTTTTGGAGAATCATTCCTTCTTCAGATCCAAGTCCAGAAGCAATTATCATTTTTATCTGTTATTCATTCATTTGTATAGGTTTATGTTATACCTGTAGCTTTGACAATTGCCTCTTAAATGCATTATCGGTTTTGTATACATTATTCACCAAATGTCTGGGGGTTGAATATGTTTTATCCACAGCTGTTGTACATGTCTCTGAAGAAGGGATAATTTCTTAAAATGCCAGATTGCTCAATATTCTTAAATAAACAGACTTATTTTTACTGTCTGGATACCAAATTTCCATCTTAAGGTTTTTATTTAAGTTTTGAGACTTTGGCTTATTGGGCATTTAGCCTAGAGAATTTATTATTTGTAACATATTGATTGATATCTTTATATAGTCCCACACTTGGTGTTTGTTTGTATGTTCTTATATTTCTGACCCAATTAACATTATTATCATTTTCTGGTTGAAACAGATCTTTTGTGAAGTAATAACCTTCTCAAAATATTGTTACTAATTTGCACTGAGGATTATGTATTATATGAATGGGCGGTTATTCCTTTGTGTAAAATTTGTTTAAGGACATATGATCATAGCACCACGTGGTCAGATTGACTGATTTGCATAAAGAGCAGTTTCCAGCATTTTGTAGTCAGGAACCTACAGCACAAGTAAAAAGGGAAAATTGTCCTATTTTATTGGGAGGGAGCACAGATTGGGCGCAAGACAGAAACAATTAGTTGCTGGTTATTTCAGAGTAAATATTTGACCTTCCTAATTAATTTTTAAGGGTACAGGCTAGAAAGATTGAGAATCCATCTTTAATCATTTCAATAAAGTGTTCTGTCATTTATATGTTACACATATATAATGCAGTTTAGAGTTTTGCTAAATCATTAAGAACATTTTTTAAATAACAAAACAGTGTATTCAAATCTTCAAAAAGTAATATTTAAGGAAAATGATGAACACAGAGACTCCATTTTCCCTTGGATCCAATTAAATAACAAAAACTGCATGATTACGTCCATGGAGTTTGCACATTCTCTTTGTGCCTTTTTGGGGTATTTCTCCAGCTCTCTACCCTCATCCCAAACATGTTGGTTATGTCTATAGGCAACTGTAAACTATAATGGTGGGTTTATGAGTGAATGTGTTCTACATTGGTCCTTCAAGAGTTGGCTGTTCCCAGGATTGCCTGTGGCTACCCAACTCTGAAATGAATTAAATAAGTTCAGGAGATAGATAGTGGTGAAGAAATGAACAATTAATACAAAGACATTTATAGTTTGCAGGAAGAAAGTAAAATTACATTATCAGGATGTTTGTAAATGTTGTCAACATCTTGTCTTGCTACTCTGTCATTCTCCCAACTCTTTAAACAAGTTTGGAAAATAAATTAATGGATATTGTAACTGATGTGGAAATATAAGCTGATTAAAAAAAACTAGTAAAATCATTTTTATAACTCTTGCTTGTTTCAGTGCTCTATCATTATGATTTAAAAAATGTAATTATACATGCTGTGTCATTTTCATTGTAAATACCATCCATCCGTATTCTCTACCTACTTAATTCAGTTGTAGGTACTATGTGGTAGTGAGCAGCATTATGTTTACCAACCCACCACAAGACACGTCATTAAATTAACAGTCATGCCTCTGGGATATGTAAATAAAATTAGGGAGAACACACAAACCCCAAACAAGCAGTGATGGGGCAGGAGTTTGAACTGAGTGTTTGAATCTGTGCAGAATCAACAGCAGCAAATTGTTTTAATAACAAACCTTAAATATTTTTTCCTGAAAAATCAAATGCAAGAGAAAATGTGAAAAAAAAACACTGATTCTCAATCAGAATCATCCCAAATTTGGTTACTAGAGGTCATTTCCAGGTGAAAATTTATACTACTGCTACAGCATTGTAATGTTTGTTCAGGTGATTTGCATGTGTTTGCTTTTACATTTCTGCTATATTCAACTAAGTCATTGAAAAATGTACTTTTAGCTGATAAGTTAATAAATTTTCATTAGTGTGCTACATATTTTAGATATTTTTTATCATTTAGTTTTCTGTTAGATTTTTTTTGCCTTCATGTAGTTTCCTACATGGATATAGGGAAATAAGAAAGAAAGTTTGTTTATTAGAAGTTGTTTATTTCTCCTTCTGTCTCCGCCTGTCAGAGTGCCCCTGTGCAGGCCCCGTACATAGCCTTGAATGTTAGTTTTCACTTCAGTAGGGGGCGGGCAGGGGGTTGGAACAGTGCCCTGATCAGTGAATTCTGCAGCCTTGCTGGCCTGAAAATATCATCATTAAAGCACCAGCCTGGAGCAACAGAGGAAAATAAAGAGAGAATGAAGCAGAAAATGGAAAAGAAACAAACTGAGGAGAGTGGACAAGGATAAAACAGAAGTTCTGTGGAAAAAATGGTTAGTGCAAACACTGTTTCCCCTTAAAGCTGATGGAATATTTAATGACTGAGAAGAACAGGGGAGGGTTTTCAGCAGCACACTGGGATTGCATTAGAGTGGCAAATTAATCTTGCCAGTCTGAAGATGGCCTTAGTTTAAACTATTCCAGAGATGGAGCAAGAGCAGAAGGTTGCTACAAACTCTTTTATGTGGAAATGTTCTTTATATTTGTATAAGGTTATTGGGTTTTATTTATTAGAGCAAAATTAAACTTAGAATTATTTAGTCTAACATTAAAATTGCATATTAACCTCTAAAACCTACTAGTAGAATAACATGTTCACTAGAATCTGTTTTAAAATTGTTGCTCATAACTGGATCTTTATGGCTATCTGGAAAGCAAAAAATGGCAGTATCTTGATTTGATGCTTTGAAAAGGAATTCTTTTTTCTGTGGCATTATGTAAAGGCTTTGAGGGATTATTAAAAGCCAGTAAAAACATTCCTCTGGAATTGGGAACTTTTTTTTTTTTGTGGAACTTAACTTTTTTGCTTGTTAAATGGCAGCTTAAAATATACCTTTATACACTGAACAGAAACTCTGTATTTGTAAAATTCCTTCACTTTCACTTGGATTTAGCAATTTGTTAATATTATTAATATGAATTGCAAACATAACATATTTATAATATAAAGACTTGAATAAACAGCCTGAAATGGTGAAAAGTCTGAATTTACTTCCACAGCCAGACAGTTGCATACAAATTTAATTCATTGACCTTTCTATTACAACCAGCAGAGTGCATATTGCATACTATCTGTACGTGTACACTATAAGGATAACAGGTGTTATTTTTGAGACTTTGTGTAACAGAAAGATGGCATTTACAATAGATATTTTTGTATGCTTTTGCTGTGTAGTATCAACTTTTTTTTGTTAAAATTACCTTTCTGTATAATATATTATTTAATTTGCATGGCTAATGGTTATTTCTTTTATTTGATTATTTGGCTTATTCTCTGTTTATCTGCATATTGGAATGTTCCTTTGGGCTCTTATTTGTTGCTTTTAGAAGACAACACAGATTAATGGTAGAAACAGAATCCAGAATATGTTTATAGTTATGGGTCTTTGACAAGTTCAGAAACAATACAAAAAACAAGCTATACATAATGTGTCTCCATTCCAAACTTGGTTAACTGTGCAGTTAAGCAAAAAAGTGCTAAATTATTCCCTGTGAAACATGAATTTTATTATTGACTTGACATTAAATATTTCATCTGTTAATTTTAGTTAACCTTATAAATTGGGAATTTAATTTCCAATACAGTTCCAACATATTCAATAATTTTGTTTGACAAATGATTGAATATGCTGTAAGCTAAAGAAAGGGGAACAGCAGTTAGTGTAGTACATACATGGTTGCATTTCTTTGTATTTACTTTAGAACAATAACGCTGTTCTTTCAGCATACCTACAGTATTTGTGTCTGAAAAGTTTTCAGCCACCATATTTGAGTCGTTTGAGTTTTGCTTTATGTTTTTAAATCATATTTTAATAAAGTCTTGAAGTGCTGATAACTATAACTCTGTAGGTGAGCTGGGAAGTGTAAACCAAATTTCAATCAGCTTTTCTTTTTCATGTAATAAAAATGTACAAGATATAAAAACTTTCCTGCTCCTTTTTTTCCATTTGTATTTTTGAAAAGGCTGTGTTGTGTAAGCAAATAATGAAATGTTAGGTCTATTAACTTGCTAAATGCAGGACAATACAGTCAGGTGGCCTTGCACTGGAAGGGGCAGTGTTTACACCTACATGATTCACTCTGTTTGCTCTTACCATTGCCTTTAATGACCAAGAGAATAATGGCTTCCTGTGAACTGACATTTTCAATCTTACTAATTGCCTTTTGTTGTGAACTTTGAACTTTTGAGTATTTCTTTCAAGTGTGTTTTTATGTATCACTGCTCTGCCAGAGTAAGTATTTAAATTGAGAGTCAATTAAGTATAGAACCTTAAGCACTTTGAGCATGGGAAGTTAAATACTGTATAATAAAAAGCAATACATAACGTTTATATCCAGAACTACAATATCTACAGGCAATAGGAGGAAATGCACAAATAATATAGAGTGGTATTAATGTACACATTTACTGAATCTCACAAGGAACATAACAGTATACTTTAAATAACTTTGTTAGGAAAATCTCCTAGTTAACCAAATAGTACAGATAAAGCAGGCAGCAAAAACTGAGCTAATAAACACTCATCTTTATGGTGTGTAGTTAAGATGCTCTTTGATGTACATTACCTTTAAAGTAATACTGTTTGACTTACAAGAGTCTTAGCATGTTGTGACAGCTCCACCTTTGCACATAACAGTGGTACTAGCAGAACTGGTCACAGACACTATTTAGACCATCTAGTCAGGTTGCTACTTTGTGTGATTTGGGGTGAATCTATAAATGTGAAAGCCAGGGTTCAGTCTCAGATGGGGGAATTGCAGTGCCAGGCAATGAGCTTACTTAATATCCTTGTTTACAGTACAGGATTAACAGGCAGGGTTTAAAGTGCTATGATGAGCAAAGCATAGATCTTAGGAGGGAATGAAAGCCATGGTTAATTTTAAAGACCACTCCATTTAAAGAAAAAATATTGTTTCATTTATAAGAGCCATGTAGTATAATTAGACATTTTTTCTGAATGAGACAATTTGAATATTGTTTCCAAGTAGCATCACTCTGTTGTTTCCTTACTTAGATTACCTGAGCTAGTCACCCCATCCCATCCCATAGAAGAGGTGTGGTTTAAGCTGTATTATTATACCAAAATTATGAATATCGGTATATTTATTTTATGTGTATGTGTATGCACAGTGTAACTATTAGTTTATAAAGTGATTGTAAGTAATGTCAATTAAGTAAGATACAGAGAAGCATGTTATTTGCAGGCATTACAATTGCCTGGTGTATTGAAGGATATAGAAAGGTCATGATGTAAGTTAACCACATTCATACCTCCATCTCACCTAAACATGAAGAGAGTATATGAAACCTGAGTTTCTAATCATTGTACAAAACCTCATTGACTCTAAGGACGCTCCACGCTTGATGAAACACAAACGGTGTTGTAACTACTGTTTTACAGGAACAAATGCTGGACATTTGTGATTCTCAGTGGTAGGTAACTGCAGGCAACACTTACTGTCTGTGACATTTCTGCACCTGTGACTCACTTAACAAATGTGTACCTAAAACTTTTCATATGCTACCATTTGTAAGAATTTTTATTGAAAATGTATATTTTACTGTGGGTTGTATTTTCTGTTTCTTAAATGATTTAATTTCCACTTTTATCAGTCATCTGATTTTATCTTAAAATTGAATTATAGTGATATACAGCTCATTCTTTTATTGATAGAGGTACCGGAGTTTCCTCTTGTATATTGGTAGTCATAAGGGAAATAGTTGATGTTGTTTGTGGTCTGGTTTTGCAGGGTTTCAGGGGTTTCTTTTACTGAATCTATGTAGGAAACTCTGAAAAATACCAGACACTTTATAAAGTAAACATGACATCGCAGCATAAGATCACAAAGAAAAAATAGATGAAAGTAAATTTCATACTGAAAAGTAAAGATTTTAGAAGCATGACCTGATATGTTTGAAAGAGAGACACTATGTAGCTCTCAAATGCACACCAATTTTGTTTTTGTTATTGTTCCAAAAAACTGCAGGCAAAAAGAATCAAGCTCTCTTTGCACAAATGCAGAACTAACAGCACAAGGCTCTATTTCAAACCCTATAATTCAGTTATGATACAGTGTACATACATAATATAACATAACCTTTGGACTTAATTCATTGTTGGCAAAACTCAACAGGATCATGTTGTAATGATTTGTGTTTACATTTTAATTTTCAGAAGGGAATTAAATTTTAATTATTTTTCCTGTAATATATGTTACCTCCACATGATAGCAAAGTAATGTATATTTAAATATAAATCTTAGGGACTGATAAGTACTGGGACACTAAGTAGATGACATAAATATATTTTCTGTTATTCAAAATGTAAAGTAATACAGGTACAGTTGAAATTGTTTTTATTCATTTTTCAATTTTTTAAAATTGAATTAAATTTGACCTGTTTTTACTTTGGTAGATTTTAACTCCACATGATAGCAAAGTAATGCATATTTAAATATAAATCTTGGAGACTGAGAAGTACTTGGACACTAAATAGATGATATAAATATATTTTCTGTTATTCAAAATGTAAAGTAATACAGTCACTTTTCATTGAATAAATTATCAGTTAAAACTTGGTACCCATATATGAGTTATATGTTATATAGTTTTAAAAAGATTAAATACTGAAGTAGCAGATCCAAAATTCAAGAGAGAAAGTCTGTTTCACATATAATTTGTATGGTGTTATGAAAAGAAGCTCTAAAACAGACCTTGGGAGAGGTCCACAGATTAAGAATCACAGGCTTGGTAAGTATTGACTAAGTAAGAGTTGCTTATGGAGATTTTAGGTTCACAAGGAGGTTGGTACCTGAAAATGTCAGGTATCTTATTTTGGCTAAGTGGTGATAAAAGAATGTCTGGGTCTTAGAACTTGCCATTGTGTAATCTGTTGCAATTTTGAAGATAGTTTTATGTCACACAGGAAACCATTGTTGTCAAGACAGCTGAAAAGTGATTGGGCCTTTTCATTTCGTTTGACTCAGATGTTTGCAACAAACTTTGATGTTTGCTTGTTTGTTGTCTTGCTTGTATGTTTTGTATAATGATGTTTTAGGAAACACAAGTAGTATTAAAACCTTAAAGTGTCACTAACTGAAGAAATAAAGGAATCTGAACAATGTATCCATCAGTAAAACTTTAGACATAAGACAGAAGAGGTTATGAAAGTGCAAATTATTATGTGAACATGCAAAACATTTCAAGCTCTGTTAGTACCTTATCAGAATTTTTTATTTTGTAGCACAAGGTCATGGAGGCGCACAAGTCAAATGTCCTGTAAATGTTTGGGTTTTAAGAACAGCAGTAGTGGCAAGAGAAAGACAGAAAAAGATTCAGTGTAGTAGAATAAACTATCTTGTTATTGATAATTACAGATTTGGAAACAATGCTCTGAAGATCAGTTGAAAGCTGTTTGTGCATCCACTACAAAGCATCAGGAAAATAGCAACCCTTTTCACTGATGTATGTTTATGTATGAAAATATGTTATCTCAAGAAGAGTTTTAGATTTTTGCTGAAATGAAATGTTGCTGCTTTTCAAAACATAAAGTTCTATAGTCTGATTGTTATTCATCTTAAAATAATTGCATTATTTTGTATGTGCTGTTGGTGTACCCCTGTCTAAAATCTGTCTGTAATAAAAGCTACTATTTGCAGTCTAGTAGCAACATTTGTGCGAACTGAACTCTTGTCTGGTTGGAGAGAACAGGAGATGGTTGTAAAAATGCTTCTGTCCTTTGAGACTTTAGCATTACCAGTTGAAGTGCTCATGTCTAATTGCTCGTTTTAGAACTCAAGCCTATATATAAATCAACACAATTCAGATGCTGCTTAATGTTTTCTGTTTCTGGTTTATCCTATCTGTGAATGTCTTTGGAGGTTCAGCAGTAGACTAGCTAAGATTTTACAGAGTATTACTCTTTTTTGTTTATTTTCTCACCTCAGATGGTAGTGATTGAACAGCTTTTGGACCTCACGTTGAAGTATCTGTCAACAGTAAGATTTTCTCTGCTTTATTCCAGAGTTATTGCACTCACCAGCCAGTGAATGAGCCTTGCTTCAATAAAAGAAAGGCTAAGTCTGTTTATTATGAAAAGTGCCAGAAATGACTGGTTGAATTTGTGCTTCTTTCACAATTCTTAAAGAGGAATGAATCTTTTGCAAAGTGTAATTTATATTTTTATAATTCAGCTCATAAAATGTGGAATATAAAGTTTGCTTATACATTTTAGCATTTTAATATTTTTTTACTATATAAAGCAGTACCTGATTTAAGTGTTAAATAGCTATAAAAATAAAATATTATTTCATTTTTATTATACAGGTATATAACATTACTTTAGATATAATCTTCCACCAAAAATAGTAAATGTGTGCAAAACGGCATCAAAAGGATAGATTTTCCTGAACAAGAGAATATATTATAATCATTACATAATAATGCATGGCAAATAAACTGTGGTTTCTTTTCCAACCTGTTCAATGTTTTTCTTTTGTGTTTGTGGGTGCCTTGTTTCATTTTGTCCCACAATGTGAAGAATGAACTGTGATACCTTAAGTATGAAATGAATTTTGATATTTATTTGACTTGCTTGTTACTGTTTTTCGCTTAGCTTAAATATTGTTTTGACGTGCACAGTAGTTTATTGCCACCAGATTGCATTTTACTGAGTTGAGGTTGCTAGATAGTGTTAGCCTTTTGCTTTATATATGGGTTAAACATAATTTTGGATATTTTATCATTATAACAATATCTTTTAAAAGTTAAATTACATATATAGCTGTAATAGTAAAGACTTGTTAGGGTTAAACTGTCCAAAAATGTCATGTTGAAAAAAAAAATGGCAGCAATATTTTGGCATAATCTGAACAGAGAGAAATGCAACTCTGGTTCTTGTGTTAGCCATTTACTTACTTTCAGCTTATCAAATATTTTCATTATCTTGTGTTGCTCTTTGTTGTATAATAACTTTGTTATATTGTTATATGCTTTACAAAGCATTTAGAGATGACATGCTCTACCAAATTTATTTAATCAATTATTATTTCATCAATTATGTGAAAGGTGCTAGGTGAAGGTTTACTGTTACTGTTAATGTAAATTCTAGAGGTTATTGATGAAATTCAATTTTTTTTATATATGCCAGTGCCATACTCATTATTGAAAGGGTTAAGATTCATTTAGCAGCCCCTTGAAATGTTCCTTCAAGAACTCTTATCAACTGAAGAGGAGAGCCAGTCCTAGTTCATGCTGTGCAGGAGGCAGTGATTTTCATATGATGATGCCTGCAAAATGCGTGGTTTATATTATGCTTATTCTTTGTTGAAACATTATAAAAAACAGAATGAACCTTTTGTTAACCCATTAGGTTGAGATATTCTTGCCTCCTCTGTGTTTTTTTTTTATTTTATTTTGTTTTTGGTCTTATTATTAATTTTTTGTTATGTTATTAGCATCAACATGAAGCCATTTTGTTTACTGTTTTTCTAACATTTGTTTCTATTTTATAGTGTTCCCTAAGGCTGTGGCCATATTATTGTTGCCAGTGTCTTTATGTTGCTCCATGTGATTGTTGGTGGCATTTTGTATGGCATCATTGTGTCAGTACTATGTAAAATGGTGGCACACTATGTAGTGCAACATAGATTTAGATCTTACCAAAGCAAAACTTTGCATAACTTAGTTCAGAAAGGAAAATGGCATTTGGCCAGGGACTTGTGTTTTTTGACTATGATTTTTGTTTGATGGATTTGACTTTGGTAGCAGCACTGTCTTGCATTTATTATTTATGTATTTTCATTTTTAATATTTATGTATTTATTTGTTTTGGTACTCTGAGCTCAGCTTCTTTCTTAAAAAACAATCTTCATTTTCCCACTTAATCTTCTCCATATTTTACTGGTTCTTCTCTAAAAAGCCATTGCAAAGTACAACTTAAGTATGAACAGAGCATTTTACATCAGAATCTCTTAAGCAGTATGTATGTTTGTAGTGTCTCAGGGAATCTATGAAAATATAAAATAAATGCATTTTGGCATGCAAGTAAGGGAATGCATTTTTGAAATTATTTTGGTTTATATGAATGTGTTGCTTCAATAAAAATGACTGGTTTAGAAAGAAACCTGGATACAGGTCAGGATAATTCTGTAATTGCTGGCCTGGATAGGCTGAGTGGTGGCTCTGAGGCTAGGGATCTGTGCTAGCAATCAGAAGGTTGCTGATTCAAATCCCCTAAATGCCAGAAGTGACTCAACTCTGTTGTGCCCTTGAGCAAGGCCCTTAACCTGAAATTGCTTCATCCTGGGTATGACATTAATCTGCATCCAGGCCTGCAAGCAAGTCCTCCAATTTACAGAGAAAACTGGGGGGTTGGTGGCAGGATTGGCACTCCAGCAACCATAAAATACCTCACAGTGTTCCATTGTAGTGCTGAAGTGTCACCCACTGCACTCGGGTCCCAATCCAGATGGTTTGTGGTGTGGTGGGTGTGTCAATGCACTACCAATACATGCTCCAACTTCTCCTTTGTTCTGGAAATACAGCTAAATGTGAAGCAAAATAAAAAGTGCCACATATTTTTTTTTAATTTGTATGTATTTTACTGTAATGTGAGAAGTAAGAAGAAGCCAACAGAACATATTGTACTGTATGTATCCAAGGATGCCATGTTTTCTTTGAATTTTGCCTAACTTTTCTTCCAATTCGCACCTCATTTTCCATGCAGCTCGCCAGCTTGTCTCTTTTTCTATACAGGGCATCTTGTCCTTTCACTCTCTTGCAGCCCTTTTTCTCTGCATATTTACAGCCTTTAGCTTGTACAGTGGTGTTGTTCTGCTTGTCGCTCTCATTTGTATGAATTGCATACGCCATTTCTCTGCGCAATCACAGCTGAAGCAACTAAGAACACGCCAGTCGCTATAGCTTTATTACTGATAAATATCGAGAAATTGAAAAACACATACCAGCTAATGTTATTTTTTATATAAAGTCACCAAATTTCAATCAAATCAATCAAATAGTTTTTGAGAGTTTTGGGGTATTTAGTTTTTTTCTATTGTGGGAGGGGGGTCTGCCCCTAAATATTGTGCAGTAGATACCTCCTGGCTAGATATTCCATCCTGCCAAATTGCAGCTTTTTAACTATGTGGGAAATAGTGTTTTTGTTTATGAGTGAATGAGTACTGAACATTTCAAGGTATTTTTAAATTTCCATGTCAGATTAATTTTAACTAACATTGATAAAATACTGCAAGGTCTGTTTCAGTGTTGCTCTCAATCAGTCAATCAATATCTATTTTATATACTGCTATCAACAAAATGCACCATCTCAGAGGCTATTAATGCTAACAAGATTACAGTACCACATGATACACAATAATAAAACAAAGATATTACTGTTTTAAACTTGATTTATAAGAACTAGGGGGCTCAGCCCCCTACTCGCTTTGCTTGCCCACCCCCGTGTTTGGTTTACCGGATATATAATTTAAAGAGATTGTTATTTTCATGGGAATTGTTACATATGCATTATTTTCACTTTTACTTTAAAAATTTTTGTAAAAACAATACTTGTCCTTTATTTCCAGCCCCAGGCGTGGTTACATCTCTTTCTTGCAGGACGTATAACGCTGCTCACATTGTGAAGAGGGGCGGCTGAATGCACGCTAAGGATGCCGTCGGATCACTGCTGTCTTTCTTCTGCTGGCGAGCTGCCTGTTCTGCTTGTCGCATGCCGTTGTTTTAAGAGCTGGGAGCGTGTCTGCCAAAGCAATCCAACAACTGCTAGGTTAGATGTCCGTGGACTTGTTTTCAATGATGGCTCACTGCCTTGTCTCACGTGACGTTGTAAAAACAATACTTGTCCTTTATTTCTGGCCCTGGGCGTGGTTAAATCTCTTTCTCGCAGGACGTATAACGCTGCTCGCGTTATGAAGGGGGGTCAGCTGCTGTTGCGCTGCCTGTCGATCATTTTAAAGCCTGTACAGCCGCTGTCCTTTCTGCTACTTCGTGGCTCTGCTGCTCGCGTTGTGATTACTTCTCCGTGATCATAAATATACACCTGACCGAATTGTGTTTTCTTTGAAATTAAACTTGTCGTTGCCTCAACTGTTGCAGGACCAAAGATTCTCATAGTGTATTGTCCATTATTGTGTAAATCTACGTTTTGTGCATTGAATGATGCAAAAAGACTTTGTTTTCTGCTCTTTGCCTTTTATATCTGACCTCACTTTGTCCTGCTATTTTTTCAATTAGACCTGGTCCTGATGATTAATTTCCTTTTGTTTGAGCTAATGCGATCTTTACTATCTTTTTTTTGATACTGTAGCGACTGATGTAATAAAGATTCACAAAAGTTTTACTTGAACAATCGCCGACTTCGTAACCTTAAACACAACTTTCTAGCACCCTATCCAACCCCACTTAAACAGTCACTTAAAACAAAAAAGGCTTCAACCTGGCTGGGACACTACAATACTTTCAAATTTTACTGCTTTCATATTCTTTACCTTTCTCTGCATGTGTATCGCACCATCGTTTGTTTGAGCCTTTCGAATTCCACTGCTTTTATGATCTTTTATCTGCGTCTCCAACGCTTTTGTGTCTCTTTTTTCCGCGCTGCTCTTTCTCCTTTGCTTAGTCGTTGACATTTCATCTAGAACATATTGTCCTTATACGCTTTATACAGTGGTGTGAAAAACTATTTGCCCCCTTCCTGATTTCTTATTCTTTTGCATGTTTGTCACACAAAATGTTTTTGATCATCAAACACATGTAACCATTACTCAAATATAACACAAGTAAACACAAAATGCAGTTTTTAAATGATGGTTTTTATTATTTAGGGAGAAAAAAAAAATCCAAACCTACATGGCCCCGTGTGAAAAAGTAATTGCCCCCTTGTTAAAAAATAACCTAACTGTGGTGTATCACACCTGAGTTCAATTTCCGTAGCCACCCCCAGGCCTGATTACTGCCACACCTGTTTCAATCAAGAAATCACTTAAATAGGAGCTGCCTGACCCAGAGAAGTAGACCAAAAGCACCTCAAAAGCTAGACATCATGCCAAGATCCAAAGAAATTCAGGAACAAATGAGAAAAGAAGTAATTGAGATCTATCAGTCTGGTAAAGGTTATAAAGCCATTTCTAAAGCTTTGGGACTCCAGCGAACCACAGTGAGAGCCATTATCCACAAATGGCAAAAACATGGAACAGTGGTGAACCTTCCCAGGAGTGGCCGGCCGA
>JANRMT010062806.1:87553693-87578203 GCA_026402145.1 Polypterus bichir lapradei
CCTTGTGGACTGATGAGACAAAAGTTGAACTTTTTGGAAGGCAAATGTCCCGTTACATCTGGCGTAAAAGGAACACAGCATTTCAGAAAAAGAACATCATACCAACAGTAAAATATGGTGGTGCTAGTGTGATGGTCTGGGGTTGTTTTGCTGCTTCAGGACCTGGAAGGCTTGCTGTGATAGATGGAACCATGAATTCTACTGTCTACCAAAAAATCCTGAAGGAGAATGTCCGGCCATTTGTTCGTCAACTCAAGCTGAAGCGATCTTGGGTTCTGCAACAGGACAATGACCCAAAACACACCAGCAAATCCACCTCTGAATGGCTGAAGAAAAACAAAATGAAGACTTTGGAGTGGCCTAGTCAAAGTCCTGACCTGAATCCAATTGAGATACTATGGCATGACCTTAAAAAGGCAGTTATTGCTAGAAAACCCTCAAATAAAGCTGAATTACAACAATTCTGCAAAGATGAGTGGGCCAAAATTCCTCCAGAGCGCTGTAAAAGACTCATTGCAAGTTATCGCAAACGCTTGATTGCAGTTATTGCTGCTAAGGGTGGCCCAACCAGTTATTAGGTTCAGGGGGCAATTACTTTTTCACACAGGATTGTTAGGTTTGGATTTTTTTTTCTCCCTAAATAATAAAAACCATCATTTAAAAACTGCATTTTGTGTTTACTTGTGTTATATTTGACTAATGGTTAAATGTGTTTGATGATCAGAAACATTTTGTGTGACAAACATGCAAAAGAATAAGAAATCAGGAAGGGGGCAAATAGTTTTTCACACCACTGTATGTGCTGAGAGCACAGGATCTGTGTGTGCTATGTGCCTTTACTGGACTGAGTGTTTTGCTGGCTGTGCTCTCTGATTTGATATTGTTTGCGTCTCACGGGTCTTTTAAGTGTCTTCTGACAAGATCATGTCTCGTCGCCCTGCTTTTCCTTTCCAGGATTTTTTTTTATAATACAGAGATTTGTTTAAGCAGGATGTACCAAATTCTTAACAGCAACAAGTAAAACACAATTAAAAACCATAAAACAAGATGTAAAATAAAAAAGAATAAACATTAGTAGCTCCTATAATTGATTGTAAACAAGTAAATCTTAAGATGTGATTTTAAAGCAGAAAATTAATCAGATGATCTAATGCTTAAAGGAATGCTTTTTCAGAATTCCTAAAAAGCAAGGCCAGACCTTATGATCTGAGATATCTTTGAGTCTCATAAGGCTTAATATTTCACTAACATGCTCTGGGGCTTAACTAAGCAATGCCTTATATAAAATTATTAAAATTTAAAATCAGTCCTAAAACTACCAGGGAACCAAAGCAGGGAGGCACGTACAGGTGTAATAAAAACTGAAGATTTTATCTTAGTAAGCAATCTGACAGAATGTTCAAGCCGATTCAGTGTTAAAAGTTTGAGTTTGATTTGAATGTATGGAATGTTATGTGCTTTTAATACATTCAATAAAAGATAAAAATAAATAAATCAAAGTTTAAACAATAAAACAAGGCATTATAATAATCTAAGCAAGATTAAATCAATTTGTGTGTGATATTTTTTGTGTTACCAAAAGGTAAAAGAAATGTACCTTCTGTTCTAATTGTTCTAAGCTGGTCAAAAGAAGACCGTACCATATTTTTTGTATGATACTCAAAGCTTCAAATAGGAAAGTGCTAATAGGTTTTAAGCCAATGACTTAACACTAGAAATGATTACCTGAACACAATAGAGTCATGCAGCTCAACAATCCTAGTAAAATCAAACATAAATACATCAGCATAGAAACATTACTGAGAGGTACCATGGACAGTATACTGAAAAACAAGTATATTGTAGATCAAGAAAATAAGCAAGGTGAATCTGGCAGCTGTTTAAACTAGCAGAAGAACCAATAAATGTAATTAACACTTAAATGTTTAGCAAAATGGCAGGTACTGTGGCAAAAGTAAAATCTAGAACAAAGGTAAATAGTAGGTTGCAAGTTTGATATATAAGTTTTGGATATAAAGTTAGATAGTGACATTAGATCACATATGTATTAACAGTTGGCTATGGTTAAACATTTTCTTCGATTCATAGGTTTACTATTATCCAAAAGCATGATGTGTTATTACTTTAAGCATTAACCAAGATCCAAGGTAATGCTGTGCTTCAACATTTGGTTTATTTTAGTGGGTTGGGGTCTGACCAGGTGGTACAACATTTAGGAGGTCGTTTGTTTAAAAATCTTTGGAAATGTCTATTTATGGCAATTCAGGTGTTTAGTTTATTGTTCAAATCATGCTAGATTATACAGTTATTGGCAAAATATGTTTTTTTTAAGTGAGAGAGAGGTTTACATCACTAGCAGCTATACAGTGTCAAGAGGTCACTGCAAAAACCTTTTAAAAACTCAAAAATAATCATTATAGTTATCTATATTTCATATTTGAAGATACTATTAAAGGAAAGATGAGTATATTATTGATATTTATTGTTGTTGCACTTTGGATAACTAGTATTTGTTTATAAAGGTCATTTGTACTTGGGTTTGAGGAGTAGATTTCCTAGTGTTATGCATATTGAGTTATTTTATGTGTTTAATTGTGCATGTTGTCATGATGCACTAATATTAACTTCATTACGTATGCACATACTTATTCTGTATATCTGTTTGTGCTTCTGGTTGGTATGTAATAATAAAGCATTTGTATTAACTCTTTGAGGGCTGAATATTTTTTCCAAAAAAACTCAGTTTTCTGAAAAGCACACAAAGCAATGGTTTCACACATAACCAACATAAAATGTCTGCTACTATATGCTGTGGCTGCTGTTGGCGCATGTTCAGCATCTCTGGCAGCAGTGGCTGTGCGGGGGTGCCTCAGTGGTCAGCAGGAATACACGGTGAACCAGCTGCCTGGCTGTCATCACACAGCAGGTGGGCGGCGATGGCGGTCACAGTGTGATGCAACATGGTTTGTACCTCTTGTCATCATAAGTGGTGGTCCTCCCATCAGCTGCGATCAGCTGGGGACCAATCAGATGATGCTGGTACCTCACTTTCATTTTCAATATCCATCTCCAGATCACTTGCATCAAACTCGGAGTCCAATAAGTCCTATTCAACAAAATTGCATAAAATGTCCATGGAGTATATTGCTTTGTACTTTGGTTTCTCACCAGATGTCGATACCATTTTAGAGGTTGTTTGCTCTTCGCTACTCATGCACGCTTAGGGAATCGAGGTTACATCAACAAAGCTATGTAACTTTCCTTCTAGCAAAGAGAGTCAAACTAAAATGTAAGGGCAAGTTTTGTCACAGTTTACAACTGATTACTGTCTTCTACCCCTGAAATGTGACAAAAGTCGACATCAGCCCCGAAAGAGTTAATAAAACATTCGTAATAATAAAATGCATATGTCATTTCAGCAGATGGTGCATCACATACATTAACACTGCTTTTTATGAATCCCATAGCAAATGGCTAAAAATGTTAGTGATGCCCAATCTTTTGGAACAACAAAAGCAATGCATTTTATTACTATATGAATTACAAAACACATTCTTATAGATAATGCACTGCAAACATCAACGCTGAGGTCTACAGTACATTGACAACTTAGATTTCAACTCATCTTAGATGGGTGTCATAGCTAGCATTCTTATAAATGTACTTTTCTGAAGAAAAAAACATTTTGATAACACTTTATAATGATCTTAATTAGTAAATGTTTACAAACTTTTTATAATGGGGAACATTTTAGCTATCAATTCGGCAATGCAAAAAGATGTACAACTTATGAAGAAATGATTTGTAAACATGTGAAGTAAATAAATTCTTCCATTGCTACAAAGCAGGCAGAAGCATGAAATAACCAATTTACATACCGTACAAGCTATGTACACCAAAGTTGTGTATTATAAACAAAACCAGTGTAATAGGTCATTAAAGGCATTTGTCACTAATTAGCTAGACATTAATAATTTATATATTATATCATGTGTTTTTACACCATTGACAATGGCTTAACAATTATCCAATAACATTTTTTTTTTTTAATTCAACAACATATTCTTCATGTTGAGAAGTCAAATGACGTAATACATGAATTATTATTCAATCCCATTTATAATAAATTAATTGCAGTAAAATAAAAATCTGTTCGGAATTATATAATGTTTGTTGATGCGTTAATTAATGTTATTATAAAAGTGTGATCAAAACTTTTTTGCAGAAAAGGAAATGAGAATACTACGAAGCATACCTTTATTTTTCATAGATTTATAACTTCCTCATAAATGGATAAATGTACTATTGAGAAATATCATCATATAACCTTCAGAAAAAGAATGCCAGAAATAAGGTGGGAAAGCAGACTAGATCAGAGAATAAATGTTTATGTCTCTCTATGTCTGTTTACACAGCTGAATCTATCATTTTGTATCTGACACCCCTCAAGGTAATCTAATATTCCAGGCCTTGCATTTTGTCTGCATCAAAGGGCCTAGTCTGTCTAAAACTTGGGAGAATGTGTTTTGAAGGCTGGTTGGCACATTTATTCTTGGGATATTACTGTGCTTTCAGATAAGTCTAACATTGCCTTCGTCCTTTCTTCGTAGGGTTTTTTATTATTGAAAATAACTGTGAATGTTTTCCCATAAAGTGATGTGTTTGAGTAAAAGAGGTTCATAATAATTTTTCATAATTGAAATTGTTGTATCGTTTTTTACCTTGTTGATGCCTTATGTTTAACCTGTTTAGGGTAATAGTGTGCTATGAATTTACTGTTTTATTTTTATTCTTGTAGGATTCTGAAGCTCTAGATAGCTGCATACAAAACACCTTGTCAGTGCTGTACCCTCCTTTTGAAGCTACTGCAGCTACTGTCCTATGCCAGGTCTTTGATGTGGTGGAGAAAACATACCGTGGAGACGGACTGCGTTATCTCACTGACTTCTTGGTTCCATCTAAACACATCCTGCAGTGTATTCAACAAGATGCTTGTGTAAGTGAAGAAAGTCTATAGAATTAAAATATGGGGAAATGTGGTGTTGGAGATATTTAATTAAATATTGCATCTCCTTTTCTTGATCTGTCTGTAAAAGATCCTCAATAAAAGTTAAATTACTTATCTCACTGTTCTCATGGAAACAAGTTGAGATGGTTTGGATATGCAGTAGGGGTTTGGCTGCTACATGACTCCCTTTGTGGGTGTACTAGGCATTGCACACAGGGAAAAAACAGATAACCCAGGACATGCTTCAGGAAATACATCTGTCAGCTGGGAATTCCTAAGTAGAATGTGGAGGGTGGCCTACTCTGTCAAGATCACAATGTTGTCTTAGGATACTTAACAAGCACAAGTGGATAGGAATCGTGTGAGTGACTGAATAGTTTAAAATGCAGTAGCATAATTAGTGCAATGTTGTGGATGTTGTTTTCCATGAAGGACTGAGACTCCAATCTTTAATAAAGGAAACAAATTGGATCCTGGTAATTACAGACCAGCAAGTCTTCTGTATCATGCAAAATGGTGCAAACTATAATAAGAAATAAGACAGAAAAGTACCTATATGAAAATAATATACTGAATAACAGCCAGCATGGGTTTCTAAGAGGGAGATCCTGCCAAACCAATCTTTTAGATTTTTTTGAACATGCAACTGAAGTAACTCACAAAAACAAAGCATATGACATAAATTACTTTGACTTTCAAAAAGCCCACTTCAAAGATTAATTCTAAAACTCAAAGTTATAGGCATCAAGGGCAACCTACAAAGCTAAATGCCAAGTTGGTTAACTGAAAGGAAATGTAAAGTATAGATAAGAGGAGAATGCTACACATGCAGTGAGATCATCAGTGGAGTCCCTCAGTAGTCTGTCTTTGGACCATTACGTTTTCTGATTTATATTAATAACATTGACTTTGGTATAGTTAGTAAAGTAGTGAAATTTGCAGATGACACTAAAATTGCAGGAACAGCAGACACTGAAGAGGTAGCAAAAATAATTCAAAAAGAACTTGACAAGCTTTAGAACTGGGCGAACATTTGGAAGATGCAGTTTAAAGCAGAAAAATGCAAAGTCCTAGATGTGGGCAACAGAACTGCCAGTTATAAATACAAGATGGGAGACACTGTCCTACAAGAAGCTACGTCTGAAATGGATTTAGGGGTTTATGTTGACACAATGTTTTCTTTATCAAAGCAATGTGCAGAAGCATTTAAAAAACAAATAAAATTTTAGGTTATATCATGAAAACCTTTGAATATAAATTGTGGGATGTTATACTTAGACGATATAATGTACTACACAGCATGTGAATTATTGTGTGCAGTTCTGGTCATCATGCCACAAGAAACACATAACAGCACTTAAAGCTGTACAGAGGACCGTGACCAAGTGCATCCCAGGACTTAAGGACATGTTGTACTCAGACATTCTTAGAGAATTAAACCTTTTTAGTTTTGAGCAGAGGACACTGTGTGGGGACCTAATCCAGGTCTTCAGAGTCCTCAAAAGTATTGATAAAGTATGTCTGGCTGTATTCTTTCAGCCTAATGGTGGATCACATATTCAAGGACACCAGTGGGCATTAAGAGGAAGTGCATTTAGGACTAAAGCCAGGAAGCATTTGGAGGAACCTGGAGCAAACGACTGAGACATGTAGTTGAAGTAGAAACTTAATAACCTTTAAGATGTATCTGGTTGAGATACTGGGACAGCTCAGCTATTAGCTAAACAAGCAAGCTTGATGGACTGAATGGTCTCCTCTCATTTGTCATATTACTTATGTTATTATTTAACTCTCAAATAAACTCAGGATACATGTGTAGGATTGTTATTAATTGCAGTGTGAAATCATCAATATTACATGTATCAAAATTAAATGCAGTTCAAAAACTAGTTTAACCAGAGAATTAAGAGCAGGGTGTGTTTGTCTATTCAAAAGAATGCATTGACATGTATCTCTGTGTGCTGGTTGTGTGAAATTAAAAATCACGGGGCACAGCTATAGCCAAAAGTGTGCCTGTTTTTGATTAGGAGATAGCTATAAAGAGATTCTTAGCATGCTTATTTCACTTTACAAGTTATTTATCACAGGAATTGCTCCCCAGTTAAATAATAGTGGTAATAATATAAAATATTTTCACTTGAGTGATCTGCATTACACTCCAATGCTAAGTGTAATGATTGTTTTTGCTTTTAAACTTTGTATACCATAATGTCTGCTGAAAAAATAATGCAGTACCACTTCAGAGTTTTGTTTTATTTGTCTTTATTTATGAATATATCACTATATTATAAAAAAATCTTGGAAGGAGACATTACGTGATTTTGTTGGAGACACTTTTAACGTTCCGCGAGACAAGGCAATGAGACAAAAGGACAGCTGCAGCACAGGCTTTTAAATGATCGACGCACAGCGTGACAAGCAGAACACACAGCTCGGCAGCAGCGGCAACAAGACAGCAGCTGATCCAACCACATCTTCTTAGTGTGAGTTCAGCCCCCTGACCCCCCCTGCCCTTCACAATGCGAGTGAAGCGAGCAGGGATTTACAGCCCCCTAGTTAACCTAAAAATAGTTGAAGTTATATTCCAGTTACTTTATTACAAAACTTTCATTATCTATGAAATGAAAAAGTGTTTTTTTTTAATATTGGTAGTTTTCTCCCCAATCAACAATTGAATTGTACATTTTATAGCAAACCTAATCCAAAAATACATTGCAGTATTTTATTAACTAAAAAAAACATTGTATAGAGAGAGCTTTAGTAATTTACATGGGCTGAGTCACTTAATCATAATCTTAAGTAATCTTAAACTAAGAGGCAATGTTGTGTTTGCAACCTGTGGCTTTTGTACTTCCATGTCTAGACAGTAGAATGTACTGCTTAGAAATGTGATTTCTTTGTCAAAAGAGGTGTAAAATGACACCTCTGATGACATCAATATTTTAAATTAGTCATACAAAAACTACTGTTCTTATTTCAACTCTCCCTTTTCCTGTTATTTTAAGCATATGCCTGCTGTCTGCATTCTTCCATTGTTAAATCCGTCCCTTCTTTCTATGTTTAGAACTGAATTACATCACAATAGACTCTAATCTGGCAATGTGGGAATGTGTTGTGCTTAGTGTCTGGTTCATGCTACACATGAGGTTATTATTGGAAGTGCCTTGCATCTTTTAAGAAAATGGGGCTGGAGATTATTGAGGTTATGTTAGTCTTGCAATTGTGAATTGAATTGTACAGATTTAAAATATGCACCATTCTTGTCCTCTTTATACTTTATATTTTACACTTTTAAACAAGAGTGGTTAGTGCTGTTGTGTCATTGCTGCAGGTGACTGGCTTCAAATCCTGACCCAATCACAGTTTCTGTGCATAGCTCAAATTCCCCTTGTGTTTACTTCAGTTTCTCTTGGGATGTTGTGGTTTCTTCCCACATTACAACAATACTGTATGCGTTAGTCAAAGTAGTGAAACAAAATTGTCTGGTGGGTAGACGAAGTATGCTTTTTGGTGGATCAGCATCCATTCTAGGGTTGGTTCTTGTTGTGCATCCAGTATAGTGAGGTAAACCGCAAACCCCCACAACCCTGGAATTATCAGGTTTATTTAACAGATAGATTGATGAATATTTAAAAGTGAAATGGACCAGACACAGGTAAAGTTTATGCAGACCATAGTATTCCACATGTGAATTATATTGCAAATGTGGTAGATATTAACTGGGAAACATGTTGTAAATTTAATTTTATACCTTACTATAGTATAACTTTTTTCCAGGTACCGTAGATCCCGGAATACAAGCCGACCCGGTATATTAGCCGATCCCCTTCTCTACCTACTAAATTACATGTATTTGCCGATGACCGGTATTTAAGCCGACCCCCTTCTCCAAGCAAAATTTTCTAAATTTCCTTAAAAGTGTCTCTTCGGGTATATTTATATGTTTATCGGCGAGAATTTGAGACTGCCGGCATTTTTGATGGAAACCAGGAAGTGATTGCGGAGAAGTTTGGTAAAATGGAACCTTTGTGTTGAAACTATATACGCAAATACGGTACATCAGCGGGTGGATTTCCGGAGACTTGTTATAAATTTGATTAACTTAAATACGCAATACAGTGGACCCTTGACTTATGAACTTAATTCGTTCGCAAAGGCTAACCCATAATGCGTTCCGAACCTCCCACTGCAACACTTACTTAACCTTTTCATAATAAAAAACACCAATAATTTTTCTAACGTACTAACCAAAAAGTTATAAAAAGTGCCTAGCCTACTTCGATTAGGCTAGGAGCATGGCGGCGCGCATCGTCGCAGCGGATCAAGGCTCTCCTTTTCAGTGCACTTTTTTGTTGTTTTTGTACTTTTTTTTTGTCCAGAGCCAGGCATCTGTTTTGAGAACATCCCAGACAACATAGCGAGACCAGCGGGCTCTCCGTGGTTTGTTGTCGGGTCTAGGAGACGACACAGACGGAGAAGGGAAAGAAAGCAGAAGCGGGGCCGCAGATACGGCGTTATGCTAAGGCTAAAAAACAACCATACAAGCCCCATACAGAACTTTTTTCTGCACTGAAGGAGCTGCTTTTAATCTCATTGTAGATGCGTATAGTGACAGTAAAAGGCATTCTATTCTAGAAACAATTTCATACTGTACTCACCATTTAATTTGACATCTTTGGGCTGCAGGAAGGGAGGAGGAGATATTTCCACACAATGTCCTTCTTCGTTTCGAAATTACATCCACAAACACATGTATCTGGGCTCCGACTGACGCTACTAACGCTCTCGGTTGTTTGTTTACAATCGCGCAAGCGGATACACGTGACCGCATCCGTTTCGTAACGCAAGATGTGGATCGTAAATCAAAATAAAAAATTTTATTTTAAACTTCCAGATAATTTATTATAAATTTTATTAATAAAATCAACAACTAAAACACTTTTTTGAATAAATTCTTTATTTAAAGTACCGGCATGCAAAGTTACTTCTTCATCTTAAAGATGGCTCTGTGGTTTCGTCATTATTTACTTCCGTATTGATCGGGAAAACCGGCATTGCGCTGGAAATCTTGAATCTGAAATGATACTCGTTGTATAAACCGACCCCCAAACTCCAAGCCAAAAATCTAGGACGAAATTCTCGGCTTGTATTCCGGGATCTACGGTACACCAGTTTTCCACCCTCAATCAAAGGCATGTGTGTTAGGTGTTTCAAAACTGACTTCTTGTGAATGTGAGTGGGCCCTGTGATAGAGTATCAATACATTTAGGGTCAATTCCTGCCTTGAGCCCAGCACTGACAAGATAAGTTTTGCCCCCTGAAACCCTGAACTAGGTTAAGCAAGTGGAATAATGGATGGACAGATAGACTTTGTTATAACAACACCACATTTTATTAGTGACTGACCAAAATCAATTCCTAATTGAGTCCTGTGTTTTAAATTAATTAGGAATAAAACGTTTATGGACATTGTCTTGTATTTTTGGTGTAGTAAACCCAAACACACAAGAATATCTGCAGGCCACAGACTTGACCATGATGAGCGTTAAGAGCATTTTATACCCAAACCCATATGTTAATACTCTGATGCACACTTTCATGTGGATGGGCTATTCCCAGCAATAATGGAATGTGGTTGACTCCGCAGATGTACAGACACATTTGAAATGTGAATATAGGCTACTTGCATACTTTACACATTGGTCTAATGACCATTCCAAATTCACCTAAAATTCAAAAATGGATTGCATTACAGAGTTATTTATGGGGACTCTTTCTAATCATTTGCTTGGGCCTTTGACTTTAAACTGGCATTGTAGACTCATCCCAGCAAACAGACACAAGAGGCTAATTGTGTTGTTAAATGTGGATTTTAGGTGAGGATGTTGCCAGGTGTATGCAAAAAAGAATAAACTAGGCTTAGACAAAAACTTTAACAAAACAGGGCAAAATAAACATCATATTTGTAGAAAGAGTGACATGAATGTTTAAGTTAGATAGAAGAATGCAGAAAAACTGGAAAAAATAAGAAGTGCAAATAAATAATAGGGCGGCACAGTGGCACAGTGGTAGTGCTGCTGCCTCGCAGTAAGGAGACCTGGTTTCGTTTCCCAGGTCCTCCCTGCATGGAGTTTGCATGTTCTCCCTGTGTCAGCGTGGGTTTCCTCCAGCTGCTCCAGTTTCCTCCCACAATCCTAAGACATGCAGATTGGGTGTATTGGCGATCCTAAATTGTCCCTAGTGTGTGCTTGGGGTGTGTGTGTGTGTCTTGTGGTGGGCTGGCGCCCTGCCCGGGGTTTGTTTCTGCCTTGCGCCCTGTACTGGCTGGGAGTGGCTCCAGAAGACCCCTGTGACCCTGTATTAGGATATAGCGGGTTGGATAAAGGATGGAAATAAATAATAGCTAAGTGCCAAAAACCTGCTTAAATATTAATTAAATATTAAATATTAATTAACATTATTACTACTGTAAATTAAAAAAAAGCATGGTGACTTTGCATACGTTGCTGGTAGATGCAGAGTGTGGCACTGGTAATCTCAATCACATGAGCTGTTGTGTTTTCCAAATTGTCATGACTCATTCAGTCTGTTTATAAAAAGGACTGAGGAAACAGATGTCTTATTTTGGAGCATTTCAAGGTGAGTTATTTTGATAGAGCAGGAGTATGTAATTTTTACAGCAGTTACATTCCCTATTTATGTTTAATCTTTGTTTTTCTTATTTTCTTCCACTCCCTTATCTTTATCTTGTCCACATTTTATTTTGTGTTTTTCATTTTATGATAGTGTCTTACTCTCAATTAGGTTCTGTGTTTGTGAAAGCAAGGGTGACATAATGAATTTTGACTGTCAGGTGCTGCAGTTGTTATGGGTGCAGTTACATGAGAGGTCAAGAGAAGACTCCTGCCAGCTGCTAGTTATTTAAATTGATATTGGATAGCATTAGCTGCTGTACTTTTTGATCATTTCTTTTTGTTATAAGCTGTAGTTATATTTTTGAGAATTCTGCTTAATTAATTTTAGAATTATAGTTTTTTATTTCAGAC
This sequence comes from Polypterus bichir lapradei, assembly GCA_026402145.1. Lineage (NCBI taxonomy): Eukaryota > Metazoa > Chordata > Cladistia > Polypteriformes > Polypteridae > Polypterus > Polypterus bichir. The sequence continues at coordinate 87,565,748 of JANRMT010062806.1, forward strand.
TTTTGGTTTGTATTTTATGGCTATTTCCTTATTTTCTGCTGGTTAATTTTATATGTTTTGGCCCTCCTGTTTTGACAGTATCGCAAAAGGGTCAAGTCACCGACATCAAAGAAACTGAGTACCAAAACAGAAGGACAAAGGGAGTTTTATGTCATAAATGATAAAAAAATGGAGCTTTAAGCAGAAATTGATAGAGAAAGTAGTTGTCTTAAGCAGTGAAACATATTTCCTTTGTTAACAAAGTTTAAATGGGACAGAACACCAAAGACATATGACCTCACCCCTTAGTAATGCACATAATCATGCCCCCTAGAATAGTGATTAAAAATGGCAAAAAATTACATCCAAATTGCAAACTATAAAAATAAAATTAGAAACAATTAAACCTTACAGGTTATTTTTTTTTGTGACACTGATAAAAGTCTCAACAGCAGCCAGTGCCCAAAACTTTTTATCTGTCATGCTTTCTTCTATCGGAAACTGGCATAATAAGAATAATAACAAAAATGAGTTTTCAAATTTTCTACATTATTACCTTTTTTACAGTGAATGTTATCAGATATTGTTCCAAAACAATCATTGGATTACAGTTTAATGGTTAGCTAATTTATTTACTTAAATGTTCTGCTACAAATGGAAAATTAACTGGCTTTCCACAAGGGCTTAGGAAATGGGTCAGGATGATAAAATCAAAAATAACATGCAATATGCTTAATCCAGGAAGACTTTTTTAACAAGAACTTAACCCCAAAATTCAAATTGAAAAATTGTAGTCAAAACTTTGTGGAACTCAAGCCTTTTAGTCAGAAAGAGACCCTAAATACTGTGCCTAAATACTACAGAGGCTGTGATGCAACAACAGGAGATGTGAGTGCGCAGCTAGCAGAGGAGCTAAACTGCTTCTTTGCTCGCTTTGAATCATCACAACAGCAGCACTCGCCTGCTCCAGCCCTGCTCCCACCCTCACCAGGTTCCTGCACTACTCTGCTCACTGTAAAGGGGCACAATGTCAGATGGGTGATCCTGGCAGTGAACCCCAAGAAGGCTGTCGGCCCAGATGGAGTGCCTGGTAGGGTGCTCAGAGCATGTGCCCACCAGCTCACCTTTATCTTCACCAAAATCTTTAACCTCTTCCTAGCCCAGGCAGTCATTCCGTCCTGCCTAAAATCAGCCACAATCATTCTAGTGCCAAAGAAGTCTCCCATCACCAGCCTAAATGATTATTGCCCTGTGGCCCTCACTCTGGTAATCATGAAGTGCTTCGAGAGACTGGTTATCCAGCACATCAAAGACTATCTTCCCCAAGACTTCGATCCCTACCAATTTGCATATCGTACGAACAGATCCACAGAAGACGCCATCGCCGTAGCTCTCCACTCTATGCTGAGCCATCTAGAGCAGCAGCAGAGCTACATCTGGATGCTCTTTGTGGATTACAGCTCAGCTTTTAATACAATCATTCCTGATATTCTCATCACCAAACTGGTCACTCTTGGCCTCCCCCCTCTCACATGTGTCTGGATAAAAGACTTTCTTACCAACCGGCTCCATACTGTGAGACTTGGTCCCCACCACTCCTCCATTCGCACACTGAACACCGGTACCCCACAAGGCTGTGTGCTGAGCCCCCTTCTGTACTGTCTCTACACCTGCGACTGCAGTCTGGCCCACAACAACAACCTCATCGTCAAATTTGCTGACGACACCACAGTGGTCGGACTCATCTCAAAGGGAGCTGAGGCAGCTTACAGAGAGGATGTCCTGAAGTTGGCAGCCTCGTATTCAAAGAACTATCTGGCTCTGAACACCAGGAAAACCAAGGAGATCATTGTCGACTTCAGGAAGCATAGCACCGAATTAGCCCCCCTTTACATCAATGGCGAGTGTGTGGAGAGGGTCCATACCTTCCGGTTTCTCTGTGTCCTTATCTCTGCTGACATCTCCTGGACAGACAACATCACAGTAGTCATCAAGAAGGCTCAGCAGCGGTTATACTTCCTGATTGTCTTCAGAAAGCACAACCTGGACTCCAACCTGCTACTGACCTTATACCACTCATCCATCGAGAGCCTGCTGATGTACTGTATCACAGTATGGCACGGCAGCTGCATCATGGCATACAGGGAGAGGCTTCAGAGAGTAGTAAAGGCAGCACAGAAGATCATTGGCTGTCCTGTCCCCTACCTGAAGGACATGTACACCTCCCGCTGCCTCAGCAGAGCAAAAAACATCATCAAGGACAGGTCCCACCCTGGCTCTGATCTGTTTGACAGGTTGCCTTCAGGGAGGCGCTACAGGTGCATCACAACAAGGACAAACAGACTCAAGAACAGTTTTTTCCCAAAAGCCATAACCATTCTAAACTCACACATGTACTGACTACACAGACTAACCCCCCAACCCCTGGACTTCCTTCTATCCATCAACTGTGCAATATCCAATATCTAAATGGTACTGATAATAACTGTGCAATATCTGTATACTGTACAGTATCATTACTCCCAGGGTCCAACATCCACTACTCACTGCACATGATCATCATTATTGTGCAATATTTAAATTATGTGCAATAACCCAATAGTGCAATAGTTATTATTCTTTCCATATGTATACAGGCAGTCCCCAGGTTACGTACAAGATAGGAACTGTAGGTTTTTTATGTAAGTCGTAAAAAGGTACATTATTTTAATAAATGCTGTTGTTGACCGATTGTAACCAAGTGCTCTGCCAATGAGTGATGGAGTTTCACCCCTTTCTGACCTTTTTATTATTTCTACTTTATTTTCAATGGTGATGGTTTTTCTCTTCATTAATGTATCACCAGCACTTGCATCAGATTTGTGTTTCAGAGACATTCTTGAAGGGTGAAGACAAAAGGTTAAGATGAGCTTTTCTGCATAGTGCTATACACGCTATCGCAGCAGGAAGGCACCTATCAACACGTCTGATATACTGACAAGAGACAACTTCCTGCTATGTGCGTAACAGTATAAGCAGGCTTACTATTTAGAATGACTGGGGGTGGCGAGGGGGGGGTTCATCACTCGCCCACCACACAGTCACCTCCACTACAGTGTGCTGCCTGCAGCATCTGCCCACCGAGAACGAACACGGTGTGACCAAAGGCAGGTAGTGAATTGTCCAAACCCAATTCAACAGGCAGCCATCCGAGGCATACTACATTGCTACCCCCGCTGCCCCGTTCACCCTCAAAGGCCTCTGTTCAGCCACAACCGGGTCACCACCTGCAGCATTACCAGCTGTGTGTGCTGGGTGGGCAGTGAAATTCCCCCCTGCGCTCCATCCAGCCTGCGTCCAGTCAGGAGCAGTAGCTACGGCGGCGTAGTGGGCGGGCAGCAAACCATTGTCCTGCACATGAGCGATAACTGTGGCCCCGGTGACTATGGACCACGGGTCACCGCTTGCCGCCGGGAGCCACGGGAAGGACACTACACTGCGCGAGCAGCGAAATTGCCCCCCTCCAGCCACCGCTTGCAGCATCCCCAGGCCGAAGATGACGGAGTGGCAGTTACTGAGGCGCATGCGTCGCAGCCGTGGCCTCGTTCGTAAGTCGTAGGTCGGATGTCCGTAACCTGGGGACTACCTGTATAGCATCGCAGAAATTTTTTGCATCTTTTTGCACCATTTGTTTATTTGCGTATTTACTTGTTGTGTTCTACATATATGTCTGCACTGAAGGAGCTGCTTTTAATCTCATTGTACATGTGTATATTGACAATAAAAGGCATTCTATTCTATTCTATTCTACTAAATGTAAAGCAAAACTCATAGTAAAGTTGTTATTGCTGAGGTCTAAATACCTAATTTGAAAAATAGAGCAAAAGGGCAGTCATAGAGTCTTACTGCAGGACTTAGCCATGCTTCAGTCCATGGGCAAGTGGCCTGTCGCTCTTCTGGAGAATTCTTAAGTACAGAGCAAAATTCATGATCCTTGATTTCTTGGTAGATGTGTAGAGCCCTTTTATTTTAATATAAAGTAGACATTACCCTTCATTGATTTTTGCTGTTGCCTCCCTACCCCAGAAAGATAATGAAAACCTTGCACATATTTATAGTGTTCAGAAGGTTTAACAAGAAAAAAATGATTTAACAATGAATTGGCAGATCCTAGTGTACATCTCTGTATTAATCAGAGCCTGGCATTTATTTTACTAGTTTTTAATATGCATTTACATGTGATTTTTATAAATTCTTTATTGATTTTTTTTTCTCATTCCTAGTTTCATTACTGTGGATTCATCTTTCGTCATGAAGGATGGCCTTTATGTATCCATGAGAAGGTCATAGTTCATTTGGCTTCCCTTGACTGGCGTCGGCTACAGCCAGGGGATTTCTACCTGCAAATAGTTCCATATCTCAAGAAAACTCCTCGAATTGTATTAAAATGTTTATCGACGGACAAGCACAATATCGAAGAGCTGGAAGTACCAGATGTTATGTATACTTCCATTTTCACAAAGGAATGGTTAGAATCGATTAACAGAGAACGAATGGGAACAAGTTTGGAATACTGTCTGCTATCAACTGACAGCACTATTTTTCGGGTGCCTTGGAAAGAGATTGTCTGTCCAGAGTTCATTAGTAGGCCAGAAATAACTGAAAAAACGCATGGGATGAATCAGACTGGAGCCACTGGTTTTGAAAAAACTCAAGCCACCCAGACCCCAGTTTTAGCTAATTTTTCATTATCATCCACTTCAGAGGACATTGTTGAGCACAATGAATCAGAAGAAACGGATTTGAGCAGGACTCATCATTTTCACACTGATGCTGTTAATATGCTGGATATTTGTGACAATATGTCTGAAAAGTCTGATCAGGACCTGGAAGGGGACTATGTTGAACTGGCTGATATTTCTTTTCCCAGGTTTTGCCCTCAGAAAGGCTCATTAACTGAATCTCTTTATCAAAATTATAGAAACATAGATAAAAACCATGGATTGGAAAGAAAAGAAAAACCTGTACCAGATTGTACAAAAAGCACTTGCACTCAAAGTTTGATATGTAAGAATCTTATAGACAACAACTTTAACACAACAGATTCCTGTGAAGTTAGCTTAAGAACCATAAGTAATGGGCAACAGAAAGATTTAAATGGATATGTGTTATGCAAGAACAGGACTTTGAACCATGTGGAAGGTATACCATCAACAATTGTCTCTGTTGTGTCTGCATCAGACAGTGCTTGCTATAATCCTAACACGTTCAGTGGCATGGGCTCATTAACAAAGGACTATAGTAGCATGTTTGACAAAGGTCTTCCTGTTCACAGTCATAGCTCTAGTAGCGACTCATCACTAAACGATGCAGTTCAATCTGCCTCAGCATTAGGTTTTGAGAATAGCTTTGATACATTACAAAAATACAGAGGGATTCCTGATAATGAATCAATGCAAACTGAGAGCACTAGTAAAGCTGACTCATTAATATCTAGGGACATGAGTCACAATACATCTGACATCCAAGCTGGAGAAAATGATAGCCCAGTTACTGACATTGTCCCTGTTTCTAGCACTGAAATACAATCAGAAAGACATAGTTTTCACTGCTGTGATAAGGACAAAACCAGACCTGCATTTATGAACTTCACACACACATACAGTCCAACAGAGAAAAACCGTAGCTCCCCATCAAATGTTTCTAAAGTAAAACTTCCAGATATAACTTTAGGGTTTTCTTCAGAGGACATTGCATCTGATGAGAAGGTGTGCACTGGTGAACCAGATATAATTGTCAGTGAGCCTTATTTAGCAAGTAGTAATTTAAGGAACACTTCATCAGAGAATTTAAAATACTCTGATGCTGAGTACAGTAAATGTATGGTTGACACCAAAAATTTAAGCCCTGCTTTCCGTTTTATGGGAAATGTACAATATGATACTGAGCTGTCTAGCAGAGAAGCTAATGGAGATATTGAAATTGTTACAACTACAACTACTCAGTGTTCATTTTCAGGTTTATCATCAGTCATTTGTAATGAGAATGATAGTTTAACTACAAGCATTAGTGGCATGTGTGTTCAGAAAGAAAATTGCCTCCAAAGTACAACTTACAAAATGGAGGAAGTACATCTGCAATTGTCTGTGCCAACAGAGGCAAACTGCAAGCACAGTGTAGAGGAGGATTATCAAAGAAACCAAAGCCATGCGGATGAATGTGCATACATTCTCAGTAGCAATGATGTGGCTGATGTGGAATATATACAATACCATGATATTTCTGATGGTCTTTCATGTGAGGAATACTCTTCTGAATCGCACATATCAAAGAGTGAGGAAGGCAGTGTTAATAAAGGAAAATTTCTGGAAAATGGTAACCTTTTATCTACCATTGTTGGGCAACAGAAGCCAGAAGACTGTGTGTACATATGTGGAATTGAGCCCTCGGAAAAACTTGCACAGGCTACAGATTCATTTACAGTGGAAGCAACTGCCAGAGTGGCAGGTCATGGTGCCTCACTGGAGTCGCATGAGAAAGGTAGATAAGCAGCAATTGTGCTTTGGTTTTTATATTCTTTGCTTTTTTTCTTTTGAAATTATTGACTTTAAATTTTATACTTATTTTTAGTATTGAATCACATATTTTATTTTTATCAAAATAGCAAATACATATAAAAGGATTATACAATTTTTGCTATAGTATAAATCTCTTCACGTACACAGATGATTCTGTTATAGGAATATGAGTAATTTATTATTGTAATTTATACATTTTCACAATTTTTATACATTAAAAAACATTGTTAATAGTTTTATTTGTTATTTCAAAAATAGGCAAAAGGCACACTGATGATGCTGTTAGGGAAACTTCATGTTGCAAAGTAATAGCTATCTTTTATATCCTTCATCTTGTGTTTAATTCATTTTCCTATCAAAAATATTAATTTTAAGTTCAACTGCAATGTGAACACTTTAAAACCTTGAAATTTCAAAACTATTTCTGATACGTTAGCTTCATGTTTGTAAAATTATTTTCATGAAATATATCTTTCTGTACATTCAGATTGATTCACACTCAAATAATATGTCCAATAGTGGTAGTATACTGTAATATTATGCTGTAATTAGTGCAAAAAGTTCAAAATCTTATTTTACATTTACTGATGTATTACAGTATATCCGTCCAGTCACTAAACTTAGGTTTTAAGGCGCTGTGGTGGCTTTTTGGCTAAGGAGTTGCAATGGTATCTGGAAGGTTGTGAGTTCAAATCCCCTTACTTCCCTGAAGGGATCCTACTCCTTTGGGCCCTTGAGCAAAGCCCCCTTGGCTGACGCTCCAAAAGGTCATGCAAAAAAAATAATTCCCCCTTTGAGATTAATACAGTGTTTTGCAAGGAGCTTGTATAATAGCAGTACATTCATTTTAATATTTTGCAGAAATGCCATATAATGACTTAAACACACATATTTCACTTATTTAAAACTTCCCTTTAAGTTTATTGTTTACAACCTACAATGCATTTTATAGCGGCACAGTGGTACAGTGGTAGCACTGCTGCTTCGCAGCTAGGAAACCCGAGTTCGCTTTTCGGGTCCTCCCTGCGTGGAGTTTGCATGTTCTCTCCGTGTCTGCGTGGGTTTTCTCCGGGTGCTCCACTTTCCTCCCACAGTCCAAAGACATGCAGGTTAGGTGCATTGAGAATCCTAAATTGTCTCTAGTGTGTGCTTGGTGTGTGTGTGTGTGCGCTCTGCTGGGATTGGCTCCAGCAGACCCCCATGACCCCGTAGTTAGGATATAGCGGGTTGGATAATGGATGGATGGATGCATTTTATATGATAACTATGCTGAACAGGATGTTTCAAAGACTTTTATTTGCAATTTAAAAAATTAATTGAACCCCACTATATTGGACATTTTAGTACTATATAATTTGAATATGACAAATAAAATTTGATTTGTTTTGATTTATATTATTCAGTGAAAAATGGATGTCAACATTAACTTGCACTTAGTATAAACTAATTTACAACTGCCTTATCCATCCATTTTATTTTAGCTTTCTTTTTTAAGTACAGGATTTCAAAGATCCGAAGTCTGAGTCAGCAGCAGATGCACAGTAGCCAGTTGCCAACCCAGAGAGGACACCAGTCTCTCATATACTGTAGCGCTTGCTCGCTCAGTCCCGTTGAGCTAGTTTAGTGCTGGCTGTTAATCAGTATGTCTTTGCACTGTTGTTGGTAAGTTAGATCTCTACAGAAAGCACCCAAGAACAGTGGAGCATATGCATCTTCTATTTGGAAGGTACCTCAAGTTGAACATGTGTTGGGGCTCTGTGGGGTAACAACACTTATGCTTTGCAAAATTGTTCCTAGGTGGCAACCATTGTGTTCAAAATGCTTTATTACAGAAGCAAAACTGTGCTGAAAATTGAAACATTATTTTTTGCATAATTTAGTACTTTCATTCCAAGTGTTTAGTAGAAATAAAAATATGCAGCAATTCCCTTACATCTGTTACATATTTATAATGAAAGGCACAGTGCCTTTGGAGAAATGGAAAAAAGAAGACAAGTGTGCCATAAGAAATAAAGCCATCTAGTTTCCAATCTAGTTTTCAGAGAGGCAGTAAAAGCTTGGAGAGCTCCAGCTAATGAAGATACTGGAAATTTAACATTTCAGTATGCGGGTAGATGAATACTACAGTCATGTTCCCTTAATTCTACCATGCAATTATGGTAAAGCCCTCTCAGAATGTTTAATCAAAGACCAGTGCACTGCATGGCATGTTTTGAACAGATCATTTCTTATGGCACCATTAGGCTTCAAAAGGTGTGAAACACAGATCGGACAGTTTCATAATGGAGAGATATTACTCATTTTTCAAAATAGAGACATAAATATTCAGGGCCAAAATTAAATTAAAAAAAGAGCTAACCACAATGCTGCCCAAAGGTATATATCTTTATAAACTTTCCATAATTTGATTGAACAGGAAAGCATAACCATCCCATCCTGGATCTGTTGAACAGGAAAATAATACAGGATGGGCAAAATCCTTTGATGAGTGGTGTTTTATGGAACTTGCTAATAATAGGTGGAAATCTTACCAATTAAAATGGTTCTGCTGCTTTTATGTGTGTTACATTTGTGACGATGCCAGTCCCCTACAGACTCCCTCTTCCCACATGGGAGTCTGCTGAACCAACACCGTCGATAGTTATGACCGAGATGAGCTGACAAATGAGGACAATTCTCTGATGATGCCAGAGGATTGTAGAAAAAGTGCTCAAGTGCTGTTATTGAAAATCAATCAAAACAAAAAAGTAAAAATCAGTGTTCATAAACAAAGTACATACAGTGGGAGCCACGTCAAACAGCCGCCTGGAGCATGACAGGTCCATGACAGGACCATGACAGGACCATGCACGGAATGTGATCCCCCGCGATGACGCAGTTAACGATGCCCCGCCCCATAAACGCCCCCATGCGCTTTCTAAAAAGATGGCTGCAATGCTGCATAATCCCGCCAGATGGAGCATTGACTGCTTCAGTTAACTGCAGTGCCCAGGAAGCCCTATACCGTATCTTTAATATACTGTACAGGCAGTTCTTGTATTGTCAACATACTGTAGTTTCATAAATAGATGACGTGGTAAAAAAAAACAACAACAAACCGATTAATAAAACAGATTTGTTAAATCACTCAATACACAACCCATGATGATACGGAAGCGTATTAGGGCCACAGTGAAAAAAAAAATACGGACACAGTGAAGAAAAAAAAATCAAAATGTCAAGATTAAAGTCGACATGTTGACTTTATTCTCGACATTTCCACTTTATTCTCGCCATTTACGTCGAGATTAAAGTCGACATGTTGACTTTATTCTCGACATTTCCACTTTATTCTCGCCATTTATGTCGAGATTAAAGTCGACATTTCCACTTTATTGTAGTAGCTTATTTTGTCAGTAGAATGTCGCAAACTAAACTTCATCTTAAAATGAATGTTTAATTTACTAGATTTTCTCAAACCCCCGTCATAAGTTAATGTAGCACATTAAATGCTTTATATTAAGTGTTCCCCGACCCAGTTTTTAATCTCTATGCGCTTCTTAAACTGACTTCCTCTTGCACACAGACAGCAGACAGCGATCGGCGCACATTGACTTCATGATATTCCTGCTCTATGAACATTCAGAATACTAACATACAGTGCATGATATCTTCTTCACGATGAAATGCATTAAAGCATGTATTAAACATGGGTGGCGGGGGGCACGGTGGCCTGGCTGTAGTGCTGCTCCCTTGCATTACGGGGTCCCCAGGTGTATGTTCAGTGTAGTGAACTTTATGACAGGTGTGACGAGGCTCCAAAAAACTGGATACATGAATGGGTATCGCACTGGTTTAACTGGAATATTGTGTAAATGTTGGCTTCGTGATGTGGTGGACGGAGACACGAACGCAGAATTCAATGGCTGTTCTTCTGAGCGGGCTTTCTTTATTGCATGCGCGCTGTCTCTATCTGACGTACTAAACCTCCAGTTCCTATCCTTGCTTTTTCTTTCTGCACATAACCAATCACCACATGATAAACATCTTTGTGAAATTAAAACAAGTTATAAACTTAGACCTCAGAGTTTGCAGAGCTTAAAATGTACAGAACTTAAAATGTATTAAAGCATGTGGGGGCACGGTGGCGTGGTGGTTGCGCTGCTGCTTCGCAGCAAGGGGGTCCCAGGTGTTCCCTGCCTTGAGTTTGCATGTTTTTTTCTGATGGGTCTACTCGGCATGCTTCAGTTTCCTTTCAAAGACATGTAGGTTGTGGGGTTTTGTTATGTATTATTGACCCTGCTACTTTATGTGTTCCACGTATTCACCCTGCGATGTGTTGGCACCTCATTCAGGATTTACTCCTGCCTCACACAAGATGCTTGCTGGGATGGGCGCAACCCTGAATGGATGGCATAATTAAACATGTATAATGAAGATTTTTTTTTAATTTCTGGAAACTCCATCCCAGCAAGCACCGTGCCCCCACATGCTTTAATAATTTAAAGTTCTGAAAACTCGAGGTCTAAGTTTATAACTTGTTTTAATTTCACAAAGACGTTTATCGTGTGGTGATTGGTTATGTGCAGAAAGAAAAAGCAAGGATAGGAACTGGAGGTTTAGTACGTCAGATAGAGACAGCACGCATGCAATAAAGAAAGCCCGCTCAGAAGAACATCCATTGAATTCTGCGTTCGTGTCTCCGACCACCACATCACGAGCCCAATATTTACACAATATTTAAGTTAAACCTGTGCGATACCCATTCATGTAACCAGTTTTTTGGAGCCTCGTCACACCTGCCATAAAGTTCACTACACTGAACATACAACTGGGGACCCCTTAATGCAAGGGACCAGCTCTATAGCCACGCCACCGTGCCCCCCGCCACCCATGTTTAATACATGCTTTAATGCATTTCATCGTGAAGAAGATATCAAGTATTTCTCTTAGTATTCTGAATGTTCTTAGAGCAGGATTATCATGAAGTCGATGTGCGGCGATCGCTGTCTGCGCCTCTCAGTGCAAGAGGAAGTCAGTTTAAGAAGCACATAGAGATTAACAACTGGGTCGAGGAACACTTAATATAAAGCATTTAATGTGCTACATTAATTAATGATGGGGTTTGAGAAAATCTAGTAAATTAAACATTCATTTTAAGATGAAGTTTAGTTTGCGACATTCTACTGACAAAATAAACTATTAGAATAAAGTGGAAATGTCGACTTTAATCTCGATGTAAATGTCGAGAATAAAGTGGAAATGTCGAGAAAACTAGTTAGTAAAATATTTTTTAAGACATCCTTAATAATACTTAAAGACAAACGCCCTCTGCCAGACATCTGCCAGATGAAAAAGATGACGTTGCATAGACGTCTCCGCGACGTGTGTGTGCTATCTGGGTTAACAATCCTTAAAGACACGGTACGTCTGTAATTTATCTATACCGATCATTGTAGGTACGGAATACAAATGCAGGCTATGTACAGTATTTTACATTACGGTGTATTTTACCTAGTTCCATTTAATATACTGATAAATTATATTTTGCTGCAAAGCGTCTTTTTGATTAAAAGAGGAGTGACATTGTGAGTTTGTGACACTGACATTAAGCTGTAATGTTAACTCCAGACTTGGTAAACAGACCATTAAGTTATCTAAAGTTACATCTGACCGCTGCTGGTGCTGCCAGTGATTTTCAAAACGTCCAATAAAAAACTAAACTGGGAAATAATGTGTAAACTACCCCAAACAAATTTTATAAAAATAAATAAATAAATAAAGTCACCACTTACGCGAATAGTCCATTAACACTAGAATTACCAGAGCCTACGAAAAACTCGTAGATCCGTCCCACCTTAAATCGCTTCTTAAAACCGTTCTCACCTCTCCGCCAGCGTCTTTTGTTAATCTAAATGTGTTGATAAAGAAAAGTTGCAAG